>JARQOD010000001.1:172209982-172249681 GCA_033576555.1 Oophaga sylvatica | reverse complement strand
TCACCGAAGTCACCGCAGTTCAGCCCGGCTGAGAACGCAACCTCAGTGATGTCACCGCTAGTCACTGATGCTGTGCCCGCAGTAGTTCATTCCCCAGTGGCTTTCAGCCTGGATGGTCACATCTTGGCACTGTCCAGGTTGAAAACTATTTCTCCCCAGACATGGATTATGGCGTTGGACAGAATGACAGACAGGTATGGTATATTGTTTTATTATTTTAGTTTTATTACAGGAGATCGAGGCTTCGGTGGAATTAGGTGAGGTTGTAAGTATGGTTTAATTTAGATTATTAAAGGAGTCTGTGTCATTTTTGCAATTAAAGGGCTTTATTCTTGGTGTGTGTGTTTTTATACATTATGACTATGTGGTTAGTAATGGGGCATCTTATTGACACTTCTACATTGCTAACCTCGGGGCTTGATGTCACCTGACAATACAAAGGTGACATCAACCCCAACTAAACCCCACTTGCCACCGCTACAGGGCAAGTGGGAAGAGCGAAGCTAAGTGCCAGAATTGGCGCATCTTAAAGATGCGCCTATTCTTTGGTGGCTGAGAGCTGATGTTTTTAGCCGGGGGGCAAGTATCCATGGTCCCTTCCTAGGCTTTTAATATCAGCATGCAGCTGTCTGCATAGCCTTTGCTGGTTATTAAATATAGGGAGATCCCACGTCATTATTTGGGGGGAACCCCATTTTAATAGCCAGTAAAGGCTAAATATACAGTTGTGAGCTGATATTAATAGCCTACGAAGCTACATGGGTATTACCCCTTTCCCAGGCTACAAACATTGGCCCCCAGCCATCAGCTTTCCCTCTGCTGGTTACGAAAATTGCACAGGACTCCATGCCTTTTTTTCCCAAAAAATAATCTTTTAATAATTAAATACATGTACAGTAAGCTGCACATACATTATACTAATTGTATTTGTAACAGATATCCATATATCTACCTATTCTCTTTGTATTTACTGTATGTAATGCATCTCTTCTATCCCGTCGGCTCATGCAGTGATTTTACACTATCCGGCTGCTGAATTGCCGGCTTTTCATCTATCTATCTGTCTATGTTTTGAAGAATATTTTCCTTGAAAACGATGTATAAATGACTTAGAGAATTTTTCTATGCAAAATCTCATGTTAAAATCGCAGTACTAATATATGACAATTTGAACAGAATGTGTATGAGGCCCTCCTTTATATATAATACAGGGTGTATCTGAGTCCTTTATTTTTGGCAGCTCTTTCTTCCTTCATAAATTATACTGAAATTTCCTAGCTTTTAAGAAAAAAATCATCAATTTTGGTTTAGAGAATTATACACTGATCAAAAAAATAAAGGGAACACTCAAATAACACATCCTAGATCTAAATGAATGAAATATTCTCATTGAATACTTTGTTCTGTACAAAGTTGAATGTGCTGACAACAAAATCAAGCAAAAATCATCAATGGAAATCAAATTTATATCACACAAAATAGTTAATAAATAACATTTCCCACATGTCTACAGTCATGGCCAAAAGTTTTGAGAATGACACAAATATTAATTTTTACAAAGTCTACTGCTTCACTTTTTCTAATGGCAATTTGCATATACTCCAGAATGTTATAAAGAGTGATCAGCTTAACAGCAATTACTTGCAAAGTCAATATTTGGCAAGAAAATGAACTTTATCCCCAAAACACATTTCAACATCATTGCAGCCCTGCCTTAAAAGGACCAGCTAACCTCTTTTCAGTGATTGCTCCATTAACACAGGTGTGGGTGTTGATGAGGACATGGCTGGAGATCAATCTGTCATGATTAAGTAAGAATGACACCACTGGACACTTTAAAAGGAGGCTGGTGCTTGACATCATTGTTTCTCTTCTGTTAACCATGGTTATCTCTAAAGAAACACGTGCAGTCATCATTGCAATGCACAAAAATGGCCTAACAGGGAAGAGTATCGCAGCTAGAAAGATTGCACCTCAGTCAACAATCTATCGCATCATCAAGAACTTCAAGGAGAGAGGTTCCATTGTTGCCAAAAAGGCTTCAGGGCACCCAAGAAAGACCAGCAAGCGCCAGGACCGTCTCTTAAAAATGTTTCAGCTGCGGGATCGGGCTACCAGCAGTGCAGAGCTTGCTCAGGAATGGCAGCAGGCAGGTGTGAGTGCATCTGCACGCACTGTGAGGCGGAGACTCTTGGAGAAAGTCCTGGTCTCAAGGAGGGCAGCAAAGAAGCCACTTCTCTCCAGAAAAACATCATGGACAGACTGATATTCTGCAAAAGGTACAGGCAGTGGACTGCTGAGGACTGGGGTAAAGTTATTTTCTCTGATGAATCCCCTTTTCGATTGTTTGGGACATCAGGAAAACACCTCATTCAGAGTAGACAAGGTGAGCGCTACCACCAGTCTTGTCTCATGCCAACTGTTAAGCATCCTGAAACCATTCATGTGTGGGGTTGCTTCTCAGCCAAGGGAATCGGCTCTCTCACAGTCTTGCCTAAAAACACAGCCATGAATAAAGAATGGTACCAGAATGTCCTCCAAGAGCAACTTCTCCCAACCCTCCAAGAGCAGTTTGGCGATCAACAATGCCTTTTCCAGCATGATGGAGCACCTTGCCATAAAGCAAAGGTGATAACTAAATGGCTCAGGGAACAAAACATAGAGATTTTGGGTCCATGGCCTGGAAACTCCCCAGATCTTAATCCCATTGAGAACTTGTGGTCAATCATCAAGAGACAGGTGGACAAACAAAAACCTAAAAATTCTGACAAAATGAAAGCATTGATTGTGCAAGAATGGACTGCTATCAGTCAGGATTTGGTCCAGAAGTTGATTGAGAGCATGCCAGGGAGAATTGCAGAGGTCCTGAAGAAGAAGGGTCAACACTGCAAATATTGACTTGCTGCATTAACTCATTCTAACTATCAATATAAGCTTTTGGTACTCATATGTTTGCAATTATTATATTTCTGTCTGTGATAAAAACATCTGTCAAACACACATAAAAACCAGAGGGCAGCAGATCATGTGAAAATATATTTGTGTCATTCTCAAAACTTTTGGCCATGACTGTACTTTACATCAGCAAAATTTTTATTTGTTAGGAAGTTATAAGGGTTAAAAATTAAACAGGGATTTCTCATTTTTACAACACCATTTTTTTTAAGGGACCACATAATTTGAAGTCACTTTGAGGGGTCTATATGATAGAAAATGCCTGAAAGTGACACTATTCTGAAAGCTGCACCCCTGAAGGTGCTCAAAACTGCATTCAAGAAGTTTATTAACCCTTCATGACCTTTACAGGAAATTTTTGAATGTTTAAAAAAAATGAACACAACTTTTTTCACAAAAAAAAATACTTCAGATCCAATTTTTTTATTTTACCAAGGGTAACAGGACAAGTTGGACCCCAAAAGTTGTGCAATTTGTCCTGAGTAGCTGATACCTCATATGTGGGGGAAACCACTGTCTGGGCGCATGGCAGAGCTCAGAAGGAAAGGAGTGCCGTTTGACTTTTCAATGCAAACTTGGCTGGAATGGAGATTGGACGCCATGTAGCATTTGGAGAGCCCCTGATGTGCCTAAACAGTGGAAAGCCCCAAGTGAAACCATTTTTGAACATAGACCCCCTAAGGAACTTATCTAGATGTGTGGTGAGCACTTTGAACCCCCAGGTGCTTTAAAGAAGTTTATAACGTAGAGCCCTAAAAATAAAAATCATATTTTTCCACAGAAATTATCTTTTCGCCACCAATATTTTATTTTCCCAAGGGTTAGAGGAGAAATTGGACCCCAAAAGTCGTTGTGCAATTTGTCCTCAGTATGCTGATACCACATATGTGGGGGTAAACCACTGTTGGGGCACATGGCAGAGCTCGGAAGGGAAGGAGCACCGTTTGACTTCTTCAATGCAGAATTGGCTGGATCTGAGATCAGACGCCATGTCACGTTTGGAGAGCCCCTGATGTGCCTAAACAGTGGAAACCCCCCAATTCTAACTCCAACCCTAATCCCAACACACCACTAACCCTAATCCCAACCCTAACCATAACGCTAACCACAAACCTAACCCTAACACAACCCTAACCCTAATCCCAACCCTAACCCTAATCCCAACCGTAACCGTAATCCAAACCCTAACCCCAACTCTAGCCCCAGCCCTAACCCTAACTTTAGCCCCAACTCTAAACCTAACCCTAACTTTAGCCCCAACCCTAACCCTAACTTTAGCCCCAAACCTAACTTTAACCTAACCTTAACCCTAACTTTAGCCCCAACCCTAACACTAACCCTAGCCCTAACCCTAATGGGAAAATGGAAATAAACACTTTTTTATGTTATTATTTTTCCCTAACTAAGAGGGTGATAAAGGGGGTTTGATTTACTATTTATAGTGGGTTTTTATAGCGGGTTTTTATGTTTGCCAGCTGTCACACACTAAAAGACGCTTCTTATTGCAAAAAATAGTTTTTGCATTACCACATTTTGAGAGCTATAATTTTTCCATATTTTGGCCCACAGAGTCACGTGAGGTCTTGTTTTTTGCAGGACAAGTTGATGTTTTTATTGGTACAATTTTTGGGCACATGACACTTTTTGATCACTTTCTATTCTGATTTTCGGGAGACAGAATGAGCAAAAAACCGGCAATTCATGAATTTCTTTTGGGGTAGGCGTTTACATCGTTCCGTGTGTGGTAAAATTGATAAGGCAGTTATATTCTTTGAGTCAGTGCAATTACAGCGATACCTCATTTATAACTTTTTTAAAGTTTTGGCACTTTTATATAATAAAAACTATTTTATAGAAAAAATAATTATTTTTGCATTGCTTTATTCTGAGAGCGATAACTTTTGTATTTTTTCGCTGATGATGCTATATGGCGGCTTGTTTTTTGCAGACAAGATGATGTTTTCAGCAGTACCATGATTATTTATATCCGTCTTTTTTTTCGCATGTTATTCCACTTTTTGTTCGGCGGTATGATGATAAAGCATTGTTTTTTGCCTTGTTTTTTTTATGGTGTTCACTAAAGGGGTTAAATAGTGGGACAGTTTTATAGGTCAGGTTGTTACGGACGTGGCGATACCAAATATGTGTACTTTTATTGTTTAGATTTTTTTTATTCAAATATTTATTTAGTGACAGAATAAATATAGATTTTTTTATTATTTTTGAAATATTTTTACAATTATTTAAAAAATTTTTTTTATTTAATTCTTACTTTTACACCTTGTCCCACTATGGGACATTGATTTTGTGCAGGCTGATTGCTTCTATAGCACGCAGTTGAAGCAGCATCTGCATGCTACAGAAGCTGTCAGCGCTGCAGCGTCTGTGCACTGACCTGTGAGACTTCCTGACATGCACTGCGCATGTCAGGAAGTTTCACTGCTCTGGAGACCCGGATGTCGTCATGGCAGCGATCGGGACCCCACGGTATGCCGCAGGGTCTCCGATCCAAAGGCAGATGTGCTGTCATGTTTGATCGCAGTGTTCCAAAGGTTAAAGTGCCGGCAGCAGTCTGTGACTGCTCCTGGCACTTCGTACTGGGTGTCAGCTGTGAGAATCAGCTGACACCCAGCCGCGATCGGGCGTGCTCCCTGTGAGCGTGGCCGGTCGCATATGACGTACTATCCCGTTCATGGTCATTAAGGCCCAGGTCCCATGGATGGGATAGTACGTCAAAGATCAGAAAGGGGTTAATTGAAAAAATGACACAGACTCCTTTAATATTCTTAATTAAACCATACTTACGACCTCGCCCATTCCCCAGATGCCCTCATCATCTGCAAAACAGGTATAAAAACAAATAACAGTATTCCTCACCTTTCCGCTGAGATGTTTTGAATACATCTGTCCCACGATGGCTCCAGCTCTGCTACATCTAGATGGCAGGCTACATGGTTGCATGATGCGACCATGGAGCCTTTCATCCAGTAGACATTGGGCACCGTGTGCTCAGTGTTTCTCTGTAAACTCCTATTCCCTGTCTGAGGGCAGCAAGTGTGACAAAGTTCTCCTGCTCGTGGTGCCATCAGACAGGTCCTGCGAGTTCACGGCCAATGAACTCACTTCACCTTTCTGACGTCAGCGCGAGCACTGTGGGAAAATATGACGAAAATACGCCCGAGAAAATAAACAGTGATGTGAGCTGCCCCATAGATTAACAGTGGGCCAACACTCGTCTGTATTCTACGGTAATGTGACGCCGGCCTTACAATTCATCTGGTACATGTCTCAAGAAGCACAAGCTGGGCACTATGTATTGGGCAATAAAATGGCATATTTGCAATTTGCAACATCAATTGCCGAAAATTTCTGGAAAACGCCAGTGTACTCAAAAAAGTCACTACACCCCTAAATGATTTCCCTGAAGGTAAATTGCAAAGTGGGGTCACTTTTTGGGAATTTCTGCTGCTTTGGAAGCATAGAGGCTTTGCAAATGGTGCCCATAAACTACTCCAGGAAACTCTGCTCTCTAAAGACCCAATGGTGCTCTCTCTCCTGAGACCTGCCGTATTCCCAAACGAAAGTGTATGACCACAGATAGGGTATTGCTGAAGACAGAAGATGTTGATTTATAAATGTTTGGGTCAATTTATCCTTTATTATTCTTTGTGAAAATTAAAAATGTTTGGCTAAAACAACATTTTTGTGTAAAAAACAATTCTGTGAAGCACCTGTGGGTTCAATATGCTCACCACTCCCCAGATAAATTCCTTGAAGAGTGTAGTTTCCAAAATGGTGTCCTGTTATGTTTTGGTAGCTGAGGAGAGCAGGCAAAAACGGCAATACACCAGAGAGGTTGGAATCTACTGGATTGCAGTACCTGACTAACCACCACAACTAAAGGCAGCCGTGGAGTGTTCCTACGTTGGTCCTAGACGTCTCGTCACAGCCTAAGAGGCTAACTACACCTAAAGATAGAAAGAGGAAAGATATCTGCCCCGGAGCAGATCCCCAAAGAACATAGGAAGTCCCCAAACATGTAATGGCGGTTAGACAAGAGGAAATACAGACACAGACAGAAAATAGTATGAGCAAACGCTGGGGCCCAATCTGCCTAGACAGAAAAGGATAGGAAGGATACTTACTGCAATTCCAAAAAACCCTAAAAAAAGCCAATGCTACTAATTGCAAAAACACCTGAGATCACACGACCTCTACCACCTAAATTAGTTCTCTGGTGTAACAAGACTAAGCCGCAGCCACAGAAAAAACTGGAAAAAACAAATGAACAAACAACAGTGGCTCCAGAGGAACTGAGAGGAGCCCAAGCCCCCCGGGGAGGGGAACCTGGCCAACCTCACAGAAATGCAGAGAAAAATGCAAATGGCAAGCACAAAAACAAAAAACAGAAAATATCTTACCTGAGAGCAGTAGAAGAGGCAAGACTCAGCAAGCTTCCAAGTGAACCAGGAAACAAAGTTGAGAAAAGAACAAGTGATCACCGGCAACCATGATGGGGGGAAACCTCCCTTAAATCCAGCCAGTCTGTAATTCCTGATTGCCAATCCTCATTGAATGGTTCAGTACTGTTTGTAACCACCAGAGGGAGCTTCTGCTCAGAATTCATTTCTAAAACATTCATAACAGTACCCCCTCTTGAGGAGGGGTCACCGAACCCTCATTTGTGCAACCAGGTCGGTCAGGATGAGCTCTGTGATACGCACAGATCAGTCTCCTAGCATGGATGTCCGAAGCAAACACCCAAGAATTGTCCTCCTGACCATAACCTCTCCACTTAACCAAATACTGGAGTTTCCGTCTAGAAAAACGAGAATCCAATATTTTCTCAACCACATACTCCAGATTGCCCTCAACCAAAACAGGGTCAGGGGGCGCAGCCATAGGAACCACTGGCTCGACAAACCTCTTTAATAAGGACTTGTGGAACACGTTATGGATCTTAAATGTCCCTGGAAGAAGTAATCGAAAGGAAACAGGATTAAGAATCTCCATGATCTTATAAGGTCCAATGAACCTAGGCTTAAACTTAGGAGATGCAACTCTCATAGGGATATTTCTTGAGGACAACCAGACCAAGTCCCCCACTTTAAACCGAGGACCATCAGTCCTATGCCGGTTGGCAAACCGCTGGGCCATCTCCTGAGAGAGGGACAACCTCTCCACTACCTAGTCTCAGATCTGCTGCATACGCTCCACAACAGAGTCAACACCCGGACAGACAGAAGACTCCTCCTGTCCCGAAGAAAATCGAGGGTGAAACCCAGAATTGCAGAAAAATGGAGACATCAAAGTGGTTTATCCTCAAGACACCCCTCCAGCGCCAGTCTCAAATTGGGCGAGATGGCGGAAAGAACTACACCCTCTTTCAAAATAACAGCAGGATTAGATAACTCAGGAGAGTCCGCAAGGAAACTCCTCGAGAGGGCATCCGCCTTAACATTCTTAGTGCCAGGAAGAAAGGAAACCACAAAATTAAAACGTGTGAAAAACAAGGCCAACCTGGCCTATCTAGGATTAAGTCACTTGGCTGATTTCAGATAAACCAGATTCTTATGGTCCGTGAGGACCACCACCTGATGTTTGGCTCCCTCCAGCCAATGTCTCCACTCTTCAAAAGCCCACTTCATGGCAAATAACTCCCGATTACCCACGTCATAATTACGTTCAGTTGGAGAAAATTTTCGAGAGAAAAAAGCACAAGGGTTACTTTTAGAGGTCTCAGGATCTCTTTGGGACAAAACGGCACCTGCCCCAATTTCAGAGGCATCAACCTCCACCTGAAATGGCAGAGAAACATCAGGCTGCCGTAGAACAGGAGCAGAAGTGAATCTCTGTTTAAGTTCCTGAAATGCAGAGACTGCCTCAGGAGGCCAATTCACCACATCAGAACCCTTTTTGGTCAAATCAGTCAATGGTTTAGCAATAACAGAGAAATTACCAATAAATTTACGATAAAAATTGGCAAAACCCAAGAATCTCTGAAAAGCCTTTAATGAAGTAGGTTGGACCCAATCACAGATGGCCTGAACCTTGACCGGGTCCATTTCAATAACAGATGGAGACAAAATGAATCCCAGAAATGAGATCCTCTGTACACCAAAAAGACACTTTGATCCCTTCACATACAGAGCATTCTCTCTCAAAATCTGGAACACAGTCCGAACATGTTTCACATGAGAGTCCCAGTCATTGGACAAAATCAATATATCATCCAAATAAACAATCAGAAATTTATCCACAAAATCCCTGAAAATGTCATTCATGAAGGACTGGAAGACGGAAGGAGCATTAGTGAGCCCAAAGGGCATCACTAGGTACTCAAAATGCCCCTCTGGGGTATTAAACGCCATCTTCCATTCATCCCCGTGCTTAATGCGAATAAGTTTATACGCCCCCTGAGGTCAAGCTTGGTAAACCAAGTAGCACTTTTCACCTGGAAAACAGGTCAGAAATCAAGGGTAACGGATATTGATATTTCACAGTGATATTGTTCAAGAGACGATAATCAATACACGGCCTTAATGAACCATCCTTTTTGGCCACAAAAGAAAAAAACAGCACCCAAGGGTGAAGAGGATGGTCTGATATGACCCTTCTCCAATGACTCCTTGATATAAGACCGCATAGCGTCATGTTCAGGTACAGACAAGTTAAAAAGGCGACCTTTAGGGAATTTAGTACCAGGCACTAATTCAATAGCGCAGTCATAGCTCCTATGGGGGGGCAAGGATGCAGATTTACTTTCGCCAAAAACACATCAGAAAAATCAGTCAAAAAGTCAGGCACATCTTGAGCCTGGGGAGAGGCAGGAAAAAAACAGGAGTGTTAGCATTAACACATTGGCAGCCCCAACTGGTTACAGACACAGATTTCCAATCCAAAACAGGATTATGAGACTGCATCCAAGGGAAACCCAGCACAATAATGTCATGCAGATTATACAGCACCAAAAATTTGCAACTCTCCTGATGATCAGGTTCAACCCTCATTATCACCTGAGAACTGGGGTTTATTCTCAGCCAAAGGGGTAGAATCAATCCCCAGTAGGGGAATAGACTTCCGTAGGGGTATCAAGGGAAACCCACAACGTTTAGCAAAATCAAAATCCATCAGGTTAATAGCTGCTCCCGAATCAACAAAAGCCTGAGCAGAAAATGTGGACAGGGAGCAAATCAGGGTAACAGTCAACAGAAATTTAGTCTGAACACTACCCAAGACAACTGAGCGTGCAAAACGTCTTCCCCGCTTAGGGCAGACTGAAATAGCATGAGAGGCATCACCACAGTAGAAACATAACCCATTGCATTTTCGAAACTCATGACGCTGTGCCCCAGAAGCCACTCTATCACACTGCATGGGTTCAGAAGCTGGTTCACAAGGCAACACCATTCCACGCATACCTCTACGCTCACGCAAACGTCTGTCAATTTGAATCGCCAATGACATAGAATCATTGAGACCAGAGGGAGCAGGGAAACCCACCATAACATCTTTTACATTCTCTGACAGACCCTTCTGAAAAAGGGCTGCCAAAGCATCATCATTCCATTTGGTCAGAACTGCCCACTTTCGGAATTTCTGACAGTACAACTCAGCGTCCTCAAGCCCCTGATTCAATGCCAACAAGGTTTTTTCAGCTTGATCAGTGACATTAGGTTCATCGTACAATAACCCCAGAGCCAGAAAAAATGCATCAACATTACTCAAAACAGGGTCCCCAGGTGTCAGGGAAAAAGCCCAATCCTGAGGATCGCCGCGCAGGAGAGAGATGACAATTTGAACCTGCTGTGCTGCGTTCCCTGAGGACTTAGGTTTTAAGGCAAAAAACAACTTACAGTTATTTTTGAAATTCAGAAATTTAGCTCGATCCCCCCAAAACAAATCTGGCATGGGAATCCTAGGTTCCACAACCGGCATCCCTGCAAGATAGGTAGCAATACTCCGAACTTCAGTGGCAAGCTGATCCACACGGCCAGACAACTGTGCAAACTCCATTGAGAGAAAAAAAATCCTCCTCAGCACCCAGAGAAAAAGAGGGGAAAAAAAAATGCAGAAAAAAAAAATCTCTGACAACTCTGACAACTTTTTTCTTTCCACACTATTTTTCCCTTCTGTGAGTACCATATAATTTTCAGTTTGGGCCGGTGATACTGTTATGTTTTGGCTAGCTGAGGAGAGCAGGCAAAAACGGCAATACACCAGAGAGGTTGGAATCTACTGGATTGCAGTACCCTGACTAACCACCACAACTAAAGGCAGCCGTGGAGTGCTCCTGCGTTGGTCCTAGACGCCTCGTCACAGCCTGAGAGGCTAACTACACCTAAAGATAGAAAGAGGAAAGCTATCTGCCCCGGAGCAGATCCCCAAAGAACATAGGAAGCCCCCAAACATGTAATGGCGGTTAGACAAGAGGAAATACAGACACAGACAGAAAATAGTATGAGCAAACGCTGGGGCCCAATCTGCCTAGACAGAAAAGGATAGGAAGGATACTTACTGCAATTCTAAAAAACCCTAAAAAAAGCCAACGCTACTAATTGCAAAAACACCTGAGATCACACGACCTCTACCATTTAAATTAGTTCTCTGGTGTAACAAAACTAAGCCGCAGCCACAGAAAAAACTGGAAAAGGCAAATGAACAAACAACAGTGGCTCCAGAGGAACCGAGAGGAGCCCAAGCCCCCGGGGAGGGGAACCTGGCCAACCTCACAGAAATGCAGAGAAAAATGCAAATGGCAAGCTCAAAAACAAAAAACAGAAAATATCTTATCTGAGAGCAGGAGAAGAGGCAAGACTCAGCAAGCTTCAAAGTGAACCAGGAAACAAAGTTGAGACAAGAACAAGTGATCACCGGCAACCATGATGGGGGGAAACCTCCCTTATATCCAGCCAGTCTGTAATTCCTGATTGCCAATCCTCATTGAATGGTTCGGTACTGTTTGTAACCACCAGAGGGAGCTTCTGCTCAGAATTCATTTCTAAAACATTCATAACAGTGTCCTTTGTGGGGATACTATTCTTCTTGGAGTACAAGGGCTCTACAAATGCAGCATGATGCTTGCAAACCATACGATCAAAGTCTGCTTCCCTAAACAGCACTCCTTTCTTTCAGAGCGCTCCTTTGTGCCCAAATAGTTTTATTGGCATATTAGGCAGAAGTTACACAAAAAAGTGGGTAGTTCATTTTCTTTTGTTACCGTTATGAAAATGAAAAATTTGGGGCTACATCAACATTTTTAGGGAAAAACGTAATTTACATTTTCACGGTCCAATGTTCTAAAATTTCTTGAAGCACCTGTGGATTCAAGATGCTCATCACAAATCTAGATACATTCCTTGAGGTGTTCAATTTCCAAAATGGAATTACTTGGGGGGAGGAGTTCTTCTTCTTAAGCACATCAGGGGCTCTGCAAAAGTGATATCGCATTCACTAACTATTCCAGCCAATTTTGTTCGCCAATAGTCAAATTGTGCTCCTTCCCTTCCATGCGACCAAACAGTAGTTTTCCATCACATATGGGGTATCTGTGTAATCAGGAGAAATTGCACAACAAATTTCATGTTCCATTTTCTCTTTTACTCTTGTGAAAATGTAAAATTTGGGACTAAAGCAACATTATTGTGGGAAAAAATTATTTTTTCATTTTCATTGCTCATTGTTATAAAATTCTATGAAGCACCTCTCACCACATCTCTAGATAAATTCCTTGAGGGATGTAGCTCCCAAAATGGCTTCTCTTGTGGGAGGTGTCCACTGTTTAGGCACAAAAGGGGCTCAGAAAACGCAACATAACATCTCCTGTTATCCTTGAAAAATGAAAAGTTTGGGGCCAAAGCAACATTTTTGAGGGAAAAATCTATATATTTTTTTCCTTCCACATTGCTTTAATTCCTGTGAGGCACCTAAAGGGTTAATTAATCTATTGAATGTGTTTTTGAGCACTTTGAGGGGTGCAGTTTTTAAAATTGTATCACTTTGGGTATTTTCTGTCAAATAGGCCTCTCAAAATCAGTTCAAAAGTGAGGTGTTCCCTAAAAAAATAGGTTTTGGAAATTTTTTTGGAAAAATAAAAATTTGCTGATGAACTTTTAACCCATCTAACTTCCTAACAAAATGAATTATGCTTCAAAAATTGTGCTGATGTAAAGTAGACATGTGTTAAATATTATTTATTAACTATTTTGTGTGGTGTAACTATCTGATTTATGGGCATAAAATTCCAAATTGGAAAATTGCAAAATTTTCAAAATGTTGTCAAATTTTTTATATTTTTATAAATAACTGCAAATCATATTGACCAAAATTTACCACTAACATGAAGTACAAAGTGCAAGAAAAAATGAATCTCAGAATCAGTGGATATGTTGACGTTTTCCAGAGTTATTACCACATAAAGTGACACAGGTCAGAATTGAAAAATTTGGCCTGGTCAGGAAGGTGAAAATAGGCTTCGGGGTAAAGGGGTTAAACATGTACTGTAGACAAAGCATACATGTAATCTTCCCTATTAAAATGCCCCAAAAAATATGCGACAAAAACTGCCAACATGCTGAAAAATGGACTCTTTGAATGCAGCATTTTTCGTGCCAAGACAGCAGGTTTTGGCTGCAGAAAAAATCCTATGTGTAAACACAGCTTCAGGGCTCATACTCACTGGCGACGAAAACGGATGATATTCTGCCGATAAAAAATCGGATTCAAATCTGACCAATGTGATTCAATAGGTGACATCTCATTTGCGATTTTTTTCTCACCCGAAATCGGTGTGAGAAAAAAATCGCAACATGCTGCGATTTGATGCGAATTTGGCATGATAATCGCCAATGCAAGTCAATGCATGCGAGAGATCATCGCACAGCACTCGCACCATGCGAGTGCTGTCCGATTTATACGCACCAGTCTCCTTTGAAAAGCCGGCAATTCATCCCCGGCTACTGTAAAATCACACTGACAGCTCACAAAACACTAGATACATACACATAGAATACATATATATATATATAATATATATATACACACATGTCATTGTGACACATACATATATATATATTTATAGTTCATACACTTCTACATAGTATAATAGCTGCTAATTCATCCCCGGCTATACTGTAAAATCACACTGACAGCTTTAATAAAGAATAGAAACAATACATATACACACATAGAATATATATATATATATATATATATATATCATTGTGACATATATATATATATATATATGCATATATTTATAGTTCATACACTTCTACATACTGTAATAGCTGTTAATTCAATTGCCGGCTTTTGTAAAATCACAGAACCCAACATGAAATGACACATGGTTTACAAACAGTTAACCATGTCATTTCATGTATTTTGATATATGGTTTTAACTTACAATTACATGAGTGTGTGTGTGCAAAATTGCAGACATGTAGGGGTTAAAGGTGTAAATTCGTTGAAAAAAAATGCGTGGGCTCCCGCTGTATTTTCTCCACCAGACAGACAAAGCAAGCGAGTGGGGGCAAATAATAGTAGCCCAGGGAGGGTGCATTTATTTTGTTCCCCCCTGGCTACTAACATCTGCCCCAGACACCCCAGAAAAGGCAAATCTATAATTAGATTAGCCCTTTCTGGCACTTTGCCCGTCTATTCCCATTGCCCTGTAGCGGTGGCGAATGGGTTAATAAGGGGTTAAAGCCACCTTGAAATTGAAAGGTGACTTTAAGCCAGGTTAATAATTGAGAGCTGTCAACTAGACAACTATCTATTATTAATCCTATTGTATGAAAGAAAAATCAAACACACACACTTTGATTATTTCATTAAAATGATTTTTTATTAAACAGTTTTTGACCATCTTTTATTTTCCTGCTAAAACCATTTTCTGTAATAAAAATAAAATAAAAAGCAACATTATTCTTACCTATCTGATGCACAGTCAGGTCCCACGCTGTAATCCATCAGAAAGGGTTAACAGGTTACAGCTAGCAGGCAGCTAATGCTGCCTGCTGAGCTGTTACCCCCTGAATGAATCAGTTCCTCTCCCGGCGAAAGGAGAGGAAGTGATTAATGTGTGAAGCTTAATTGATTTATTCCCACTTTCACTTCAGGTCAGGTCACCCTCATCACACTCATCACTTCCTCTCCTGTCGCCGGGAGAGGTACTGATTCATTCAGGGGATTACAGCTGAGCAATAAAATATGGTCTAAAACTGTGTCTTTATTTCATTAAAAGGATTAATAATTATTGTGTGTGTGTTTTTTTTCCTTTCATACAATAGGATTAATAATTGAGAGTTGTCAAATTGACAACTCTCAATTATCAACCTGGCTTAAAGTCATCTTTCAATTGCAAGGTGGCTTTAACCCCTTATTAACCCATTCGCCACCGCTACAGGGCAATGGGAATAGACGGGCAAAGTGCCAGAAAGGGAGAATCTAATTATAGATTTGCCTTTTCTGGGGTGTCTGGGGGCAGATGTTAGTAGCCAGGGGGGGCACAAAATAAATGCACCCTCCCTGGGCTATTATTTGCCCCCACTCGCTTGCTTTGTCTGTCTGGTGGAGAAAATAAAGCGAAGCCCACGCATTTTTTTTCAACGAATTTACACCTTTAATTAACCCCTACATGTCTGCAATTTAGCACACATACACTCATGTAATTGTAAGTTAAAGCCATATATTAAAATACATGAAATGACATGGTTAACTGTATGTAAACCATGTGTCATTTCATGTCGGGTTCTGTGATTTCACAAAAGCCGGCAATTGAATAAGCGGCTATTACAGTATGTAGAAGTGTATGAACTATAAATATATGTATATATATATATATATATATATATATATGTGTCACAATGACATATATATATATGTATTCTATGTGTGTATATGTATTGCTTCTATTCTTTATTAAAGCTGTCAGTGTGATTTTACAGTATAGCCGGGGATGAATTAGCGCTATTATACTATGTAGAAGTGTATATATAATTATTTGCTTTTTGTGTACATTTTTTTTTACAATCTGATTTTTACATGACTTTTTACATAGAGATAACTGCTCTATGTAAAACGTCATGTTAAAATCGCATTGCATACAGATGGAAAACTGATGGAAAACGGA
The DNA here is from genome assembly GCA_033576555.1 of Oophaga sylvatica. Taxonomy (NCBI): domain Eukaryota; kingdom Metazoa; phylum Chordata; class Amphibia; order Anura; family Dendrobatidae; genus Oophaga; species Oophaga sylvatica. The sequence continues at coordinate 172,233,594 of JARQOD010000001.1, read as the reverse complement.
TGGAGCAATTAAAAATCGCATACAAATCGCATGACAATCGCATGACAATTGTATATATTCGGACCGTTTTTTCCATCCAGAAAACGGACCTTTTTTTTTTCCACAAATGGGTATGAGCCCTTACAGTTCTATTAGCACCACAGCTGTATCACTAAAGTAGTGCCCACCCTGCCAGAAACCAGGAAGCAAGGAGACTGTGTAGCTATGAGCTGCTGAAGAGACAACTTGACACTACCCCTTTGATACTTTTCTTTTGTAGATAGGTTATTGCTTAGGCGACTGCTGCAGTGGATGATCATGCACAATGCTTACAAGCTCTTTTTTTATTGAGATTGTAAGCACTGATTTGAAGCTGGGTGGGATCACTGAAGCACAGTCAAATAGCCTTATTACTTACGAGAGGATCACATCACAATCCTCGGACTGGCTGTCGGGTCTCCTCACCTGAGCGTGACAGCTGCATAGAAATAGATGCTTTCAAGCTCAGGACAGGAGAAGCCACAGCCAGACCAGAGATTGCGATGTGAACCTCGTGCAAATAAGGGTATGTCTCCATGGTCCGGAATGGCAGCGCTTTGAACACAGCGGATACCCGCCCCTTCCAAAGCGCTGCCGGCTTTTCATTGAACAGATGCGGAATCACCATATCCTATACATAGAATGGTGCTATTTATCTTGCGAAGACTGAGAGTCTCTGCAAGATAAATGGACATGCTGTGGACTAGGAAGACGTGCAGCATGTGCGCATACGCAGGTCTGCCACCTGCGTGTTTGTACGCATAGTGGAGATGGGATTTCATAAAATCCCATCCACTATGCTGTATCATCTGGCCGCTGCAGATTGGACGCAGCGCCAAATCTGCAGAGCTTCCTGAACGTGGAAACATACCCTAATACTGCCACCTGACTGCTCCCTTGCTGAATTCTGGCCAGCTTCAGTGTAGTGCTTAAAAGCTAGACGGTAGTGATGGTCGGGCTCATGGTCAACAAGCTATAAATAAAAGAGAAGCATTATGTGACATTCCCACGATGAGCTTTTGGTTTGTCTGCACTTATTATTTAAATTATGTTACTTGCAATTTTTCATCGCTTTTTTGTGTGTATTTTTCTAACATGCATTTTTTTCGTGTTTTTTACTGTGCACTTTTTGTCACTTTTTGGTGTGTCATGCTTTAAATAAAGTTGCTTTGTTTTTTATACTTTCTGGTATTTGGCCTTGATAACACTTTATTGATATAATTGGGTGCGAGTACCCGCAAAAGAAATTGATATGCTGGGCATCTGCGCTGCAGGCAGTTTGCGCTGAGTAAAATAAAACCACAGTGGGCATGAGATTTCTATAAATCCTATCCACTTTGCTGGATCTGTAAGATGCTGTGGTTTTTTACGCAGAGTCAAAAATTCACCAAAGACTGGGATCACACATGCGACGAAGTTGTCCGACACTCGCATGTGAAATCCCAGCTCTGGCGCCGGCACTCAGGAGTGGAGTGCGCGGCTGTATGTAGTTCTATGCAGCCGCTCGCTCCACTCCCGAGTGCCGGTGCCAGAGCTGGGCTTTTACATGCGAGTGTCGGACGACTTTGTTGCATGTGTGATCCCGGCCAAAAGCTCATCGTGGTGGAGCCTTAATATCTCAAGAACGTTGCAAATAGACTGTAAATTACAAAATTGCTTGTTGTTTAAGCACTATCCAAAAGAACTCATCAATGAAGATGGGAATATCCCTGTAAGGCCGGCGTCACACACAACGACAAAAAATCGGTCCGTTTTAGACGGTCGATTGTCGGATCAAAATGCAAACATCACACATCCTTCTGTCATCCGATTTTCCTTCAAAGATGCGATTTAGTCGCATGTGTGTGTTTACCTTGTAACATCCGATTTTCATCCGACTTGCGAGATTTTCTCGCAGGCTTGCAAAACTGACATATAATGGATCCAAAAGAATAGTATTTCAATCACAAAAAAAAGAATAGATATATACACATAGAACACATATATATATATATATATATATATACAGGTCATTGTGACATGTATATATACATATATTTATAGTTCCTAGACTTCTACATACTGTTATAGCCGCTAATTCAATTGCCGGCTTCTGTGAAATCACAGAAGCCGACATGAAATGATACATTGTTTCCACACAGTTAACCATGTCATTTCCTGTATTTTGATATTTGTTTAGAACTTACAATTACATGAGTGTATTTGTGCAAAATTTCAGACATGTAGGGGTTAATTAAAGGTGTAATTTTGTTGAAAAAAAAATGCGTGGGCTCCCGCTGTATTTTCTCCACCAGACAGACAAAGCAAAGCGAGTGGGGGCAGATAATAACAGCCTAGGGAGGGTACATTTTTTGTGCCCCCCTGGCTACTAACATCTGCCCCCAGACACCCCAGAAAGGGCAAATCTATAATTAGATTCGCCCTTTCTGGCACTTTGCCCGTCTATTCCCATTGCCCTGTAGCGGTGGCGAATGGGTTAATAATCTCACCTTACTGTCACCTTAGTATTGAAAGGTGACCTTAAGGCAGGTTAATAATTGAGAGCTGTCAATTAGACAACTATCAATTATTAATCCTATTGAAGTAAATTAAAAAAACACAGACACATTAATAAAAATTAATTTTAATGAAATAAAAACACATTTTTTTGACCATATTTTATTTTACACTTAATCCGTGCGAAGCCATTGATCTCCTAAAATAAAGATAAAAAAATAAAAAAACATTATTCTTACCTATTCCGCTGATCTGTCACGTCCCACGCTGTAATCCTTCACAAAGGGTTAACTAGCTTTGAGCCAAGCAGTGCAAGTAATCCTGCATGCTCAGCTCAAAGCTCCTGAATGAATAAGTTCCTCTCCTGGCGACAGGAGAGGATGTGTTTCATGAATGAAGCTTAATTGATTGTGTCCACTTTCCCTTTAGGTCAGGTCACTAAAGTTAAATTGCCAATAAATCAATTAAGCTCCATTCATGAATCTATTCCTCTACTTTCGCTGGGAGAGGAACTTATTCATTCATGGGGTTAGAGCTAGTAGACAGAAATATCTCCCTGCTAACTGTAACCTCTTAACCCTTTCTGATGGATTACAGCGTGGGACCTGACTGTACATCGGATTGGTAAGTATAATTTTGCTTTTTTATTTTATTTTTATTACAGGAAATGGTTTTAGCAGGAAAATAAAATATGGTAAAAAACTGTGTGATTATTTAATTAAACATATTTTTTATTAAACTGTGTGTGTTTGATTTTTCTTTCATACAATAGGATTAATAATTGATAGTTGTCTAATTGACAGCTCTCAATTATAACCTGCCTTAAGGTCACCTTTCAATACTAAGGTGACAGTAAGATGAGATTATTAACCCATTCGCCACCACTACAGGGCAATGGGAATAGACGGGCAAAGTGCCAGAAAGGGCGAATCTAATTATAGATTTGCCCTTTCTGGGGTGTTTGGGGGCAGATGTTAGTAGCCAGGGGGGGGCACAAAAAATGTACCCTCCCTAGGCTGTTATTATCTGCCCCCACTCGCTTTGCTTTGTCTGTCTGGTGGAGAAAATACAGCGGGAGCCCACGCATTTTTTTTCAACAAATTACACCTTTAATTAACCCCTACATGTCTGAAATTTTGCACAAATACACTCATGTAATTGTAAGTTCTAAACAAATATCAAAATACAGGAAATGACATGGTTAACTGTGTGGAAAATTCATTCATGTGGTTCTGTGAATTCACAACCGCAATTGATAGCGGCTATACAGTATGTAGAAGTCTAGGAACTATAAATATATGTATATATACATGTCACAATACTTATATATATATATATATATATGTATGTTCTATGTGTTATATCTATTCTTTTTTTTGTGATTGAAATACTATCTTTTGGATATTTAGCAGTTTTGCAAGCCTGCGAGAAAATCTCGCAGCGGAGACTTAACTCTTAAGGTCACCATTCATTACAGTGACAGTAAAGTGTGTTTTAACCCATTCGCCACCACTACGAGGCAATGGGAATGACGGCAAGTGCCAGAAAGGTGCGAATCTATAAGATTTGCCTTCGAGTGTTTTGGGGCGATGTTAATAGCATGGGGAGGCACAAAAAATGTACACTCCCTAGGATTATACATAGCCCCTCATCGCTTTGCTGTCTGTCTGGTGAAAATCAGCGGTGAGCCCACGGCATTTTTTTTCACGAATTACACCTTATTACCCTAATGTCTGTAATTTTTGACAATACATCATGTACTTGTAAGTTCTAAACAATATCAAATACAGGAAATGACATGTTAACTGTGATAAAATGTATGAATTGGCTATTCAGTATGTGAGTTAGGAATAAATATTTATTACTCAATTACATATATTATAATATGTTCTTGTGATCTTCTTTCTATTCTTATAAGCTGTCGTGTATTACGTATGCGGGTGATTGCGTTTTCTAAGGACCGATGCATCATCGCAATCCGTGTGTCTTGTATCCGATTTATCCCAGATCTTGCGATTGTCGACCGACAATGTGACATCGCAGCATGCTGCGATTGTACTGTTAATGCCAAATGTAGGGGGCTCCTACAAGTCGACTGAATGCTTTCTCCTTGCAGTCGCGTCTTCGCAGGTGACGCCGCTATTGCGTTACTTACCGATGTGTGTTCTTGAGCAAGTTACTATACTTAATAAAAATATCATACATGAAACATTTGATAGATCGGTACATTAAACATAACATTTCACAGCAGTGACATGAAGAGAGAATGTGTTATCCCAGATAAGCTATCCGATCAATCAGAAAATATCTTGCACAGAACATATCAACAGAATAAATCAGCTACTGAATCTCGGTTAGTCCCACATTAGGGAGGAAATACAAATGTATTATCTATTGCTTGATTCCTCATTGTCCTCCAGCTACTTTGTAATTTAACACTTTAATTGTAAAAGGCCAGAGTCAGGCAGTGCAGCTTTGGATGCATGCAAGTAGAAGTCTTTCCATTAGGGCAGTTTCAAACACATTTTACTAGGGGTTTTATTTATGCGGAAATAGCACCACATTCAGATTTTACTTTAAAGCCTATATTTTTTTAGCACTTGATTATGTTTAACTCTTGGAGATCTAATATGAGAATAACTAACTTTTGTTGCATTTATCCCCTACTAATGACAGTGGGAAAAAAAACTATTTGCATGTTTTATCTAGCAGCTGCCAAATATGTAGCAGTTTACTGCAACCTGCCATCCCAGTCATTGCAGTCAGCTCATCGGTCTGTACGGTAAGCAGCTTTTTTGCTGCTTTTTTCTGTAGCCAAAATCTGAACTCTTGGCAATAAAACGGCTGCCGACACAAAGCAGGTTTTGCTGGCTTTTTTTTTATCCTTTTCTTGCTGCGTTTTTGCTGCATTTTTTAGGATCTGCAAAACCATAAAGCATTTTTGGACAAATTGGAAATTTGATCAAATTATTTAGTAGAAAAAGATTTTTATGTTGGAAAAAACAGTGACTATTCTGAACAAAAAACTTAATGAGTTCATGCAAAAAATACATAATTACAAATGTAAAAACAGCGGGGGAAGTTGAGTTGATCCAGCATAGTTTACCTAACACATTGGCAGAGCATTACATTGGTCGGACACTGTTTACTTTCATAGATTGATAGGGCCATTGAGTTGCTCAGGTATTGTTCACACACTGGTAGGACATTAATTACATTTCACACATTTGTGGACCATTGAATTGATCAGGCTTTAATTACTTTACACATATCACTAATGTAGTTAAACTGTATTAAGACTAAAGGTACTGCCACACTAAGCTATCCCGCTAGCGATCTCGTTAGCGTTGCATACTAATGAGATCGCTAGCGGGATTGTTTCTATATCGCTAAATGCGGCCACATTTAGCGATATAGTTAACGACGCTATCGCCGTTAGCGATCTTCTTAACGACTTTAGCGGTACAAAAGTACCGCTAAATCGCTAAGAAAAGGTGCCACACAGCGATTAGATACTTACCCAGCGGGAGCGCCAGCGATGAAATAGGGTCCGGAACGATTCCAGCGACGAGCGAGATCACAGCAGGAAGCTCGTCGCTGGCAGATGCCGCACTGAACAATATCGCTAACGGGATCGCTAAATAGTGACGTTTTTTAGCGATCCCGTTAGCGATATTGTTTAGTGTGGCATACCCTTAACTGCCATTCTCAGAAGAGGAGAACAAGACATTTTGGTTTAACTTGAGAACATTTTTCCTGCATTTTTACACTTACTCAATGCTTTCTATAGGTGAAAAAATGCAGCAAAAATGCTGAAAGAATTGACATGCTGCAGGTTTTCAGTTCAGTCAGGAAAAAAACAAAGCTATAAAATTTCATAGCTTTTGCTGGTACTGTAAAAAGCAACTTTTAAATTGAATAAAAAATGCAGCAAAAACACAACGTGTTAACATAGCCTAACACTGGCCCATAGTATTAAAACAGCTGATACATGCTGCCAGATCTATGTAATATTTTCATTTTAGCTGAACATTGAAAACCTAGAGTCAGTATTAGTGGTAGGTCCTTGGCACCCCCAACCTGACACTGTTCATATTCATGTAACATCTGCACCCAGAGATTTCTCCATTGAAAGACTACAGCTAAAACTACAGAAAAACACAAAGAGGAAAATCTATTAACCCCTTAGCACTATTTCATTGACATATCAGTCACAAGCACAGATCACTTAAAGGGAAGCTGTCAGCAGGATTGTGCACATGCTAACTAGGTTGATGAAATCTGTCTTGTGGTTGTTGTTAAATCTTTATTTGTAGTTTTGAGTTAGGCCTGCGTCACACTAAGGAGGAATACGGACGAGTGAGAGGCGTGAAAACCACGCATTACACTCGGACCAATATTTCTCTGTGGGGCAGCTCAGATCATGCGTATTTTTCTCGGGCGTATTAAACGCTGCGAGACACTCACAGCATGCTGCGATTGTCATCATATTACACCCGTTGTACACCAATGCAAGTCTATGGGTGCGAGAAAACTACGGATTACACACGGACCACACGTGTGACTTGCGAGAAATACGCACCAGTGTCCTTTAGAAAAGCCGGCAATTCATCCTCGGCTATACTGTAAAATCACATTGACAGGTTTAATAAAGAACAGAAAGAATAGCTATATACACTTAGGATACACATATATATATATATACATGTCATTGTGATATATATATTTATAGTTCAAACACTTCTACATAGTATAATAGCCAATTCAATTGCCGGCTTTTGTGAAATTCCAGACCCCCGACATGAAATGACACATGGTTTACATACAGTTAACCATGTCATTTCATGTAGTTTGATATATGGTTTTCACTAACAATTACATGAGTGTATGTGTGCAAAATTTCATACATGTAGGGGTTAATTAAATGTGTAAATTCATTGTAAAAAAAAATGCCTGGGCTCCCGCGGCATTTTCTCCACCAGACAGGGAAAGCCGGCGACTGAAGACAGATATTAGTAGCCCAGAGAGGGACCATTATTTTTGTGCCCCCCCTGGCTACTAACATCTGCCCCCAGCCACCCCAGAAAAGGCACATCTATGATTAGATGCGTCTTTTATGGCACTTAGCCCATCTATTCCCATTGCCCTGTAGTGGTGGCTAATGGGTTAATAATGGGTTAAGGCCACCTTGCTATTGAAAGGTGACTTTAAGCCAGGTTAATAATTGAGAGTTGTCAATTAGACAACTCTCAATTATTAATCCTTTTGTATGAAATGGTTCAAAAAAACACACACACATTAATTAAAATTCATTTTAATGAAATAAATACACAGTTTTTGACCATAATTTATTGAACTGGTAATCCTTGCGAAGCCCTGTTCTCCTGTAATAAAAAAAAATAAAAAAACAACATTATTCTTACCTCTCCGGCGCTCAGTCAGGTCCCATGCTGCAATCCATCTGAAAGGGTTAACACTTTTACAGCAAGGACCGGAGCTAATGCTACAGCCTCGATGTAAACCCCTGAATGAATGAGCTCATCTCCCCGGCTGACAGGAGATGAGCTGATTAGCTGGGAAGCTTAATTGATTGTTTCCCACGGTAATCAGCTCACTTCAGGTCAGCCGGGGACTCCGCACAGCATCAGTGACGTCAGAGGGAGTCCCCGGCTAACCTGAAGTGAACTGATTAGCGTGGGAAACATTCAATTATCCCAGCTAATCAGCTCACCTCCTGTCAGACGTGGAGATGAGCTCATTCATTCGGGGGCTTACAGCGAGGCTGCCAGCATTAGATGCACTACTTGCTGTAAACCTGTTAACCCTTTGTGAAGGATTACAGCGTGGGACCTGACTGAGCGCCGGAGAGGTAAGAATAAACTTGCTTTATTATTTTCATTTTATTACAGGAGAACAAGGGAATCGTATGGAGTAGCAGTACAATAAAAGATGGCCAAAAACTGTGTATTTATTTCATTAAAATGATTTTTAATTAATGTGTGTGTGTTTTTTTGAACCATTTCATACAATAGGGTTAATAATTGAGAGTTGTCTAATTGACAACTCTCAATTATTAACCTGGCTTAAAGTCACCTTTCAATAGCAAGGTGGCCTTAACCCATTATTAACCCATTAGCCACCGCTACAGGGCAATGGGAATAGACGGGCTAAGTGCCAGAAAAGGCGCATCTAATCATAGATGTGCCTTTTCTGGAGTGGCTGGGGGCAGATATTAGTAGCCAGGGGGCACAAAAATAATGGTTCCTCTCTGGGCTACTAATATCTGTCCTCAGTCGCTTTCTTTCCCTGTCTGGTGGAGAAAATACAGCGGGAGCCCAGACATTTTTATACAACGAATTTACACATTTAATTAATCCCTACATGTATGAAATTTTGCACACCTACACTCATGTAATTGTTAGTGAAAACCATATATCAAACTACATGAAATGACATGGTTAACTGCATGTAAATCATGTGTCATTTCATGTCGGGTTCTGTAATTTCACAAAAGCCGGCAATTAAATTAGCGGCTATTATACTATGTAGAAGTGTATGAACTATATATATATATATATATGTCACAATGACATGTGTATATGTATATATATATATATATAATATATATATATATATATACAGTACAGACCAAAAGTTTGGACACACCTTCTCATTCAAAGATTTTTCTGTATTTTCATGACTGTGAAAATTGTAGAATCACACTGAAGGCATCAAAACTATGAATTAACACATGTGGAATTATACATTACACTTTACAAATAAATGTGAAACAACTGAAAATATGTCTTATATTCTAGGTTCTTCAAAGTAGCCACCTTTTGCTTTGATTACTGCTTTACACGCAGAAAAGGTGAACGGACGGACTCTACATGCCTAGTTCCCACCGTGAAGCATGGAGGAGATGGTGTGATGGTGTGGGGGTGCTTTGCTTGTGACACTGCTGCATTGTACAGTAGCATTCTAATCTTTGTAAAACAAAAAACGCTGTGCACATGCTGCAGATTTTTCCACGCAGATTTGCTGCGGATTTGAATCCGCAGCATGTCAATTCTTTGTGTGGAATCCGCAGCGGTTTTACACCTGCTCCATTATAGAAATCCACAGGTGTAAAAATGCAGGGGAAATCCGCACAAATCTGCAGAAAATCCACAGTAAATCTGCACTAAATCCGCAGGTAAAACGCAGGTCATTTTACCTGCGGATTTAGCAAAATCGGCATGGAAAAATCCGCAACGTGTGCACGTACCCTTAAATTTGACAAAGCCACACCCCACAATTATTAACATGGCCATATTTTAGTTAGAATAGAGAACAGTGTTTAATCATTTGAAAACATGGCAATTTTCCATTCTTGTGCTTACATTTTTTCCTCCCCTTCTTTCAAGAGTCATATTTTTTATTTTGCAATTTATTTAACTGTTTGATTGTTTTTCTTTTGGCATGAGTTGTACTTTTGAATGACACTATCCATTTTAACATCTGATGTACTGGAAAATGGGAAAAAAAATTCCAAGTGCTGAAAAAGCACAATTCCACAGTTATTGTTTGGGTTTTGTTTTTAACCTTCAAAGTCTGTTTTCACCTTCCTGACCCTAACCAGGCCATTTTTTTCAGTTCTGACCACTGTCACTTTATAAGGTAATAACTCTGGAATGCTTCCCTGGATTCTAGTGATTCTGAGAATGTTTTCTCGGGTGATATTTCACTTCATGATAGTGGTAAAATTTGTTTACCACTATGTGCATTTATTTGTGAAAAAATTTGTCAAAAAAAAATTTGTCAAAAATTTGGCGAAAATTTAGAAAATTTGGCAATTTTCAAACTTTTAATTGTATGTCCTTAAATCAGAGAGTTATGTCACACAAAATAGTTAGTAAATAACACTTCCTACATCTTTACTTTACATCAGCACAAATTTTTAAACCTACTTTTTTTGTTAGAAAGTTAGAAAGGTTAAAAGTTAATCAGAATTTTTCAACCAAAATTACAAAACCATTTTCTTTAGGGACCACATCACATTTGAAGTGACTTTGTGGGGCCTATATGACAGTAAATACCTAAAAGTGACACCATTCTAAAAACTGCACCCCTCAAAGTCCTCAAAATCACATTCAATACGTTTATATACCCTTCAGGTGCTTCACAGGAATTAATACAATGTGGAAGGAAAAAAATATTATTTTACTTTTCTTTTACTTTAGCCCCCAATTTTTTGTTTTTACAAGGGTAACAGGAGCAAGTGGACCACAAACTGTGTTGTGCAATTTCTCCTGAGGCTGCTGATACCCCATATGTGGGGAAAACTACTGTTTGGGAGCATGGCAGGGCTCAGAAGGGAAGGATTGTTAATTGACTTTTGGAACGCAAAATTGGCTGAAGCAGATAGCGGACGCCATGCCATGTTTGCAGAGCTTCTGATGTGCCTAAACAGTGGAAACTCCTGACAAGTCTCCCCATTTTGGAAACTACACCCCTTAAAGAACTTATTTAGAGGTGTGGTGAGCACCTTTAACCCACAGGTGCTTCATAGAATTTAATATCGTTGAGCAGTGAAAATGAAAAGAATATTTTTTTTTCCACAAAAATGTTACTTTAACCCCAAGTATTTCATTTTCACAAGGGTAACAGAAGAAAATGGACCATACAATTTGCTGTGCACTTTCTCCTGAGTACACAAATACCCCAAAAGTGGTGAAAACTGCTGTTTTGGCTAACAATAATAATCACTACATAACAATATAATGTGCACTATTAATAATGTGTTGAGACTAAGTAAAATAATATGTAAATAATATAATAAACTAAAGAGACTATATCTATAAATATTGCAACCCTTATAGATGTATTGGCCACCGAACTGTGCTCATGCACCCGACCCCTCTCCCATACACTTCAGGATGCGTCCACACACCGGACCGCTTGCGTTCCAGTTTGCGTTCCGGTGGGCGCATGTCCGAAAATGACTTGTACACAGGGGAGTAGGAAAGGGTTTCATGCCCCGTTGTTAGTCCAGCAGACCAATTAATCCTTTACTTGCAGTCACATTGCCCCATTTGGACTTTGTATTGGTGCTTATGTACTATATAAACCCCGCATCTACCCACCCAGACACGCCCTCCAGAAGAAGCTGGATGCGAAATGTGTGTTGGGGTGAGGAGGGAAGCTAAGATTTTCGTGTGGCTTCAACCTCCACCGTTTGATCTACTTTTCTGGTAATATGTATTGCTATTTTCTATACAATTTAGTTTTAAAAAAGACTATTTGATTTATTGAGTAGCTACATGTCATTGACTTGTTTGCCAAGATTATTTAGTGTTGCTGTTTGTGTTGCCGAATGTTTAGCACACATCTTAGTGTCTCCCTTAGTTTTGGGCGCTTTATTATTTGTCCTTCCTTTTTAGGGTTTTATCTTGTTATATTTTTTAATATTTATCTATAATAAAGCATTGCAATATTTTAATGTTATTTTCTGGATCTCTTCATTCGGCTATCCTTGGTATGTAAGCCCGATTTTTTGATGTACGGTAGATATTTCTAATGTATGTCGTAAAACGTATATAAATCTATTATTAAATATGCCTCTCTATGTGGACCTACTACAATTACTACTACATATCGTCTCACTATTTGATATTTTCCTTAGTGTAGTTGATCTAAATTTAATATACAAAAGTTTACATTCCAGAAAAGAGAGATACGGAAATAGACAGAAGTAAATCTATTTTTTAAAGTCAATTACTTACACTTGAAGGGAGTCTTTCAACCCAAACTGACAGTATAATCTAAATATGTAGCCTCAAAGGGGATAAAGCACTTATAAAAAAAATAGCTCCTTTCTAATGATTGCCTTCTTTATGCATAAACAGAAATTTAATCAGATATGCTAATTAGGGTGCTTGGTACAACCTTGGGTTGACCAAGATGCTAAAGCAGGGGTGGGGAATCTTTTTTCTGCCAAGGGCCATTTGGATATTTATACCATCCTTCGGGGGCCATACACACTCCGCCCACAAAGTACATCCTGACTCTGGCACTGGAGTCAAGACCTAATCTTTCATTGCATGCCCTTCAGTGTTCAGTAGTGAACACTACATGTGTACTTACAGAGCAAGAAGAAATTAATGAGCTGGTGGCATTCAAAATACAGCTCCCTGCCAAAGCACCGCAGTCCCTGGCCGGATAAAAGGCCATCGAGGGCCGTAAATGACCCTGGGGCCTGAGGTTCCCCACCCCTGTGCTAAAGGCACTGTCACACTTAGCGATCGCACTAGCGATCACGACAACGACACGACCTGGTGAGATCGCTAGTGTGATTGCTATGTGGTCGCTAGTTAGCTTCCAAACACAACTCATCAGCGATCTGTATAACGACCTCTGCGGTCGTTGGGAAAACCTAGTCCCACCTGCGATGCTGGTGAAGTCGTTCATAAAGGGTGTCACACTCAGCGATTCAGGCTCACCAGCAGGACACCAACGACCAAAAAACGGCTCAGAACGTTCATAAGCGATCAGCGACATCGCAGCGGGGGCCACATCGCTGCTACATGTCACACACAGCTAAGTCGCTAACGAGATCGCTACTGCGTCATAAAATCGGAGACGCATTAGCGATCTCATTAGCGATCCGCTTAGTGTGACAGTACCTTAAGTGTATTGTTCCACCCAGAGGATTTGCATGTCCCTGCCTCCTCCACTAAGATTGACAGCACTGGCTTGCCTTAGCTTTATCTGCAGATGCTCACTCTAGGCAAACCGGAGCTGTCAATCATCAGTGAACAAGACAGGTGCATACAAAACCAGTGGGCGGGATGGTGCACTGGGCCTCTTGGCTACAATATTGGTGCACCAAACACCCTAAGTAGCAGAGTTGATTAACCTTCTGTTTATGCAGAACAAGAGGCAGCAAATACGACTAAGGCTAGGCTCTCATCCGAGCGAATCGGGTCAATTATGCTATTGACACTCTAATCAAACTCTGATCAGTGTCCGCATAGTGTTATCCGATTATCCGAGAACTGGAGCACAATGCAATGTGAGGAGAAGATGGAGAACAAATTTTCTCCATATTCTCTGTTCTGTGAGTCCTCAGAAACTGGACTGCACTCAGATGTCATCTAAGCGCAGTCCGATGTTTTCCACACACCCATAGACTTGATTGGGGGAGTTTTGTCCAATTTACGTGTAAAATCACAACACACTGCAATTTCTTTTTTCTCATGCCAAATCAGTATGAGAAAAAAACATTGATCAGCACTGCCCCATTACATATCATTGGTCTGAGTGGTATCCAACAAAAAATAGGATAGCAGTCGTCCGATTAATACGATGTGAGCGAGCCCTAAAGGTGAATTTATATTCCCTACAAAGATATGATCTTAGTTTATAATGTCAGTTTGATCTGACATACTTCTTTGAGGCTATGTGCACACGTTCAGGATTTTTCACGTTTTTTTTAGCGTTTTTGCGGCGGTTTTCCGCTGTAAAAACGCATGCATTAACCATCCTATTATTAGAATGCATTCCGCAATTTTTGTGCACATGCTACATTTTTTTCTGCGAAAAAAACACATTGTGGTAAAAAAAACGCAGCATGTTCATTCTTTTTCCGGAATCGTGGCCACCATAGGAATGCATTGAACCACTTACTTTCTGCATGTGGCTATGCCCACCATGCGCAAAGTGAGCGGTTCATGTGCAGATGGTACCCAGGGCCTGGAGGAGAGGAGACTCTCCTCCAGGCCCTGGGTACCATATCCCTGGTAAAACAATAATTAAAATAAAAAAATCGTGATATTCTCACCTTCCGGCGGACCCCGCAGCCTTCCCGCTCTTCAGCGATGCTCCCGGCAACTCGCGTTCCCAGTGATGCCTTGCGACAATGACAGCAGATGGCGTAGCGGTTATCGCGTGATTCTACGTCATCTCGGGTCATTGTTGCCAGGCATCACTGGGAATGGGAGTTGCCGGGAGCATCACGAGGACCAGGAATATCACGAGTTTTTATTTTTTGCGGCATCAACAGTAAAAAGTTACTCACACTTGTCAAACACTTTTTCCAGGACGTCCCTCCTGACAGCACCGCCAGGAGGTTGTCCTTCATATCCTTGATAGGGACAGGAACACAGAAGAGGTTAAATAGCCCCTCCCCACCTCCACCCTTCAGTGTTTTCCTGTCCCTATCAGGGACAGACGCAGGAAGAGGAGCACAGACGTGCGGAAGATTACCTGCCCGGTCGAGCTGGCTGCTCCCGGGGGAAATAGTACTCCATCCCTCCTTAGGGGGCTCCGGGGTAGTAAGGGCTCTGAATTCGGGGTCCTTCATCGCTGATACCGCGAGAGGTCCCTCAGCGGTCCGGTAGAGCTAGGTGCTCCCGGCATTGGCGGCATTCCCAGACAGGGGGGCCATGCGCCATAGCTGCTGCAGCGGCGCTCCAGCAACGGGCGGCCGCGCGATCCGGATCCAGAAGGCGCTGAAACCGGGCTATCCCTCATTTCGGGAGCTGGTGTCTGCGGTCGTCACTTCCGGTGCGCCGGGTCATTGGAGGCGTGCGGAATGACAGCTTCCGGGAGGAAAGCTGGAGAGGGAGCTTAGTGCTCCCTAACAACAGGAACGCCTACGGACCCGGCGGTGGGACCGCAAAGCCAGTCATTTCCGGCCCAACTAGCTTGCGTTCCAAGTGGCGCAGACGCAGTTGGGGAAACTACGGGCAGCAGGTGGAACACCTGCAGCACTGGAATTGGCAGCAGCTGAGCTCGGAAGGAGGATGAATCAGATGTCTTGAAGCCGGGTAAGGCAGACTACTTAAGACGGATGCCTGACAGCACACACTGACATAGTGAACATGGAGAGTGCTAGTCGCCCAGACGTCCAATCCTTAGAGCTAACCACGGATCACGTAAGTGGGTAATTAGGGGGTCTGTTCAGCTGCGCTAGTTCAGATAGCTACAGGACTCTCCTTTTACATTGCTTGTAGGACAAGGAAGCTCCCAAGCAAACCACGTCAGCGGTCAGAAAGAAATATAACAAATGCCCGTTATGTTCGGCCAAAATTCCCGCAACAGACACAAAGAAGTTATGCGAGACATGCGTGGCTAAAATGCTTAAACAGGAGCAGACCTCTTTATTAGCTAATATACGCTCCATGATTAGAGAAGAGGTTCAAGCGAGCGTATCCTCGCTGACGCCACCCCAGCCTCCCTCACTCAAGAGACCTAGATGGGACGTGGACCATAGCTCGGAAGAGGGGGAAATGTCGCACTACTCGGACTCCGGGTCAAGTGAAGCAGAAGTCTCCTTAAAATTTCCCATGGAAGAGAGGAAAAGATATTTATTTTCCTCAGATAATACGGATACCCTATTGCAGACGGTTAGGGATACCATGAAAGTAGAAGAATCCTCCGAACCGCTAACCGTTCAGGACGAGATGTTTGGGGGCCTGAGGGCTAAAAGAAGCAGAGTATTTCCGGTGAATAAACACATAGAATCATAGAATAGTAGAGTTGGAAGGGACCTCCTGGGCCATCTGGTCCAACCCGCTGCTCAAAGCAGGATTCTCTAAATCATCCCAGACAGATGTCTGTCCAACCTCTGTTTGAATACTTCCATTGAAGGAGAACTCACCACCTCTCGTGGCAGCCTGTTCCACTCATTGATCACCCTAACTGTCAAAAAGTTTTTTCTAATATCTAATCTGTGTCTCCTCCCATTCAGTTTCATCCCATTGCTTCTAGTCTTTCCTTGGGCAAATGAGAATAAAGATGATCCTTCTACAATGTGACAGCCCTTGAGATATTTGTAGACAGCTATTAAGTCTCCTCTCAGTCTTCTTTTTTGCAAGCTAAACATTCCCAAATCCTGCAACCGTTCCTCATAGGACATGGTTTGCAGACCGGTCACCATTCTGGTGGCTCTTCTCTGAACTTGCTCCAGTTTGTTGATGTCTTTTTTAAAATGTGGTGCCCAAAACTGGACACAGTATTCCAGATGAGGTCTGACCAAAGAGGAGTAGAGGGCAATAATGACCTCACGTGATCTAGACTGTATGCTTCTGTTGATACATCCTAGAATTGCATTTGCCTTTTTTACTGCTGCATCACACTGTTGACTCATGTTCAGTCTGTGATCAATTAGTATACCCAAGTCTTTTTCACATGTGCTGTTACTTAGCCCTATTCCTCCCATTTTGTATATGCTTTTTTGATTTTTATTGCCCAGATGTAGTACTTTGCATTTTTCCCTGTTAAAAACCATTCTGTTAGTTGCTGCCCACTGCTCCAGTTTATTTATATCTTTTTGAATCCTCTCTCTCTCTCTTCTCTAGTATTAGCTACCCCTCCTAGCTTTGTGTCATCAGCAAATTTGATCAGTTTACCCTCAATTCCTTCATCTAAATCATTGATAAAGATGTTGAACAATACAGGGCCCAAAACAGAGCCTTGTGGTACCCCACTTGATACATTCTTCCAACTGGATGTGCAGCCATTTACGACCACTCTTTGGGTCCGATCACTAAGCCAGTTATGAATCCACCTAACAGTTGCCTTGTCCATTCCATACTTAGTAATTTTTTCAATAAGGATTGTGTGAGATACTTTGTCAAATGCTTTGCTGAAGTCAAGATATACTATATCTACAGCATTTCCCTGATCCACCCAGTCAGTAATTCTGTCATAGAAGGAAATTAAGTTAGTCTGACATGACTTATTAGTTACAAACCCATGCTGACTCTGTTTAATCATTTCATTCTTATCCAGGTACTTGCATACATGTTCTTTAATAATTTGTTCAAAGATCTTTCCTGGTATAGAAGTCAGACTCACCGGCCTGTAGTTCCCTGGGTCCACCTTCTTCCCCTTTTTGAAGATAGGAACAACATTTGCTCTTCTCCAGTCTTCTGGGACTTCTCCTGTTCTCCAAGAATTTTCAAAGATTATGGACAGTGGTTCAAGAATTTCTTCTGCTATCTCCTTCAATACTCTGGGGTGTAATTCATCTGGACCTGGAGACTTGAATTCATTTAGGTTAGCTAAGTGTTTCCTCACTGTCTTTCTGTTTATAGATATTCTGGATTCTTCTTTTCCTTTAATAGGACAGTGAAGATCAGTTGATGTTACATTTCCTTTCTGAGAGAAAACAGATGCAAAATAGAAATTTAACAGTTCAGCCTTCTCAACATCCTGTCTTAATATTTCATCTTTTTCATCCTGTAAAAATCCTATAGCATCTTTGACTTTTCTTTTACTTTTGACGTATCCCCAAAATCCTTTTTTGTTGCTTTTGATGTCACTTGCAAGCCTTAATTCATTGTCAGCTTTAGATAATCTGATTTGTGCCCTGCAGGTTCTGCAGACGGCATTATATTCTTTAGATATGCCTCCCTCTTTCCATTTGATAAACATTTCTTTCTTCCTTTTTAGCATGTGTTTAAGTTCTGTGTTCATCCATCCTGGTTTCCTTAAATGCTTCCCATTCTTCACTCTTTTCGGAATTGTTAACAATTGTGCTTTGAGAATCTCATTTTTCAAGATTTTCCATCCTTCCTGGACATTTTTGTCCTTAAGGATATCCAGCCATTGGATCCCTCCAATTCTCTTTCTGAGTCCCTTAAAATCTGCCTTTCTTAAATCTAACCTTGACGTCTGAGTCTTCACAGGTCTTCCTCCTCTTGTTATCCAAAATTCTAAAATAGCATGGTCACTACCTCCTAGGGTCCCAGCCACTCTTACCTCCTCAACCATTTCTTCCCTGTTTATAAGGATTAGATCCAAGGTAATAGATCCTCTTGTTTTCTCCTCTACCTTTTGGAAGATAAAGTTGTCAGCAAGAGAGGATAAGAATTTCCTTGACCTGTTAGTTTTGCCTGAGAGAGATTCCCAACAAATGTCTGGATAGTTGAAATCTCCCATGACCACTATGTCATATTTTTGGAGAACTTGGCCATTTGATGCATAAAGAGTTCATCCATATCTTCAGCTTGCATAGGTGGCCTGTAGTAAATGCCTACGATGGTGTCCTTTCCATTGTTCTGTCCTTGTATTCTTACCCAAACAGTTTCCACAGAACTCCCAGTCTCTGAAGCGTCAATCTCTGTGCAGATATACGCTTTTCTAACATACAATGTGACACCTCCTCCTCGTTTATCAAGTCTATTTCTTGCAAATAAGTTGTATCCTTCTAGCCTTGTATTCCAATCATGTGTATTGTCCCACCAAGTCTCAGTGATTCCAATGACATCATACTTCTTCTCCTGCGTTAGTAGTTCCAATTCTCCTTGTTTGTTGCCCATGCTTTGTGCATTTGTATAGAAACATTTTAGTTTGTGATTGGTTTCTCTTGCTCCAATATTTTTATTATGTAGATTTTTTTGTCTTTGTTCTTCCCCTTCACTTCTAATAGCAGAATTCTCAATAGTATTTGTCAGGTGTATGGCTTTTGCAGGCGTTTTGCTTCCCTTCCCACATTGTTCTAGTTTAAAGCTCTCCTGATGAGTGTAGCAAGGCGACTTCCAAATACATGTTTTCCAGTCTTCGTAAGGTGCACCCCATCTCTAGCCAGTAGTCCATCGTATAGGTAATTCACTCCGTGATCCAAAAATCCAAATCCTTGCTGACGACACCATCGACATAGCCAGTTGTTCACCTGCAGAATCTTCTTCCACCTCCTTGTTCCATGGACATCCACTGGAAGGATGGAAGAGAAGACCACCTGCGCTCCCAGTTCTTTCACTTTCTTACCTAAGTTTTCAAAGTCACTGCAGATGGTTTCCAGGTTGTTTCTTGCGGTGTCATTTGTCCCCACATGTATTAGCAGGAATGGGTAGTCATCTGTAGGTCTGAAGAGTCCTGATATCCTGTCAGACACATCTTTAATTTTTGCACCTGGAAGACAGCACATTTCTCTTGAGGTTAAATCCGGTCTGCAGATAGCGGCCTCTGTTCCTCTCAACAGGGAATCCCCCATGACAACAACTCTCCGTTTCTTCTTCACAACAGTTTTCTTTCTCCATTCAGGAGGACTCTGAGGGCGTACAAGGTTATTGTTTGTGGCCAAAGTCTTATCTTGATGTATTTCTTCATCATTCTCCTGTGTAAGAGCCTGGTACTGATTCCTGAGCAGAATTGGTGCTGACTGCCTCCTGATCCTCCTGCCTCTCTGGGTCACATGCTTCCATTCCTCTGTTTCTTCAGGTGCACTTCGAATTTCTTCTCTTTCTGTAACATGAAGAGATAATTCTGCTCTATCTAAGAACTCTTCACCTTCCTTAATGGTTTTCAATGTAGATAACCTCTCTTCCAGATTTTGCAACTTTTCCTCCAACATGGACACAAGCTTGCATTTGTGGCATGTGAAGTTTGGCTTTTCCACTGGTAAGTCTGTGAACATGAAGCAAGAAATGCAGCTCACCACATGGCTCTTGGCCTCTTCCATGTTGTTATTGTTCAAGAGATATTCAAGCGGTGAAATATATGCCAAAACTCGTGCGCCGCTAGGCGCGCGGTTTACTGATGTCCTCCTTTCAGCTGCAACAATCAAAATCCAGTGTTCCTTGAGCTCGCGGAGACTCTTCACTTATCCCAGAAGGCACTGGGAATATGCAAATTCTCTCCTCGGGACTCCTCCCCTGGTTTACTGATGTCCTCCTTTCAGCTGCAACAACCAAAATCCAGTGTTCCTTGAGCTCGCAGAGACTCTTCACTTATCCAGAAGGCACTGGGAATATGCAAATTATCTCCTCGGGACTCCTCCCCAGCCATGATACTGGAAGAATAGGAGGATGTTGCGAAAAAGCTTGTAGTTCCAAAAGACTTTAAGTTTCGCCTCCCGTTTAACCCAGACGATACTAAAGTCTGGGAATCCATACCGAAAATCGATATACCTGTAGCTAAGGTATTGAAAAAAAACGCCATTCCATTTGAAGACTCCTCAGGCCTTAAGGACCCAATGGATAGGAGAGCGGAAGACCTCCTTAAAAAGGCATGGAAAGCATCTGCATCAGTCATGAAGACCAACATAGCGGCAACTTCAGTAGCCAGATCAATGACTGGGTGGAAGAATTGGGAGACCAAATCACCAACAAAACCCCCAGAGAAGAGATCATGAAAACTTTACCATTATTTAAAATGGCAACAGATTTTATGGCAGATGCTTCGGCCGAGTCAGTCCGCTTTGCAGCCAGAAGTAACGCATTATCCAATGCAGCACGACGTGCTCTGTGGTTGCGATCATGGGCAGGTGACACACAGTCAAAAAATAAACTCTGCTCAATACCGTTTTCAGGGCTGCAGGTGTTCGGTCCGGTATTAGATGAACTGTTGGACAAATCGTCCGATAAAAAGAAAGGCTTCCCAGAGCAAAAACAAAAAAGGATGCCAACCTTTCATAAGACCCGATCTCATCCGAGACAGGACTACAAGGGCAAGGGTAAGACCGGAAGGTGGAGCTACCCCAAAGGCGGCAGAGGTAGAGGCTCCTTTCGAGACCAGGGAACCGGGTCAGGCAGACAATGACGCCAGGCAAATCGGGGGGAGACTCCAATACTTTATAGATCGATGGGAACAAATCACAAAAAATCAATGGATCCTGAGCACAGTCGCACACGGATACAGGGTGGAATTCACCCAGCCTCCCCCTCGAAGATTTTGCCTAACTCAAACCCAGTCCCCGGCGGTCCATCAAAGGCTGGTCGCGGACATACAGGAGCTCAGCGAGTTGAGAGCCATAATACCAGTGCCCCAATCTCAACAGTTTCAGGGCCATTACTCCAGCCTGTTCTCTATAAAGAAACCCGGAGGAGAATACAGGACAATCATAAATCTGAAACCTCTAAACAGATGGGTGGCCTACAAGCGTTTCAAAATGGAAACACTTCAGTCTGCCATACCACTAATAAAGGAAAACTCAGTGATGTGCACACTAGATCTCAAAAGTGCATATTATCATGTGCCCATCCATACCACACATCAAAAATACTTGAGGTTCGCAATAAAAGACAGAGGAAGGATACGTCACTTCCAATTCTGCTGCCTACCATTCGGCCTCTCTTCAGCACCTCGTATATTTACCAAGCTCAAAGCAGAGGCAATGGCCTTTCTAAGAACAAAAAACATCCTCATAATTCCATACCTGGACGACCTGTTAGTGGCAGATTCACACCAGCAGATGGAATAATACCTCAGAGAGACCAGATCGCTCCTAGAAAATCTAGGATGGGTGATAAATCTAAAAAAATCGAGTCTAGAACCAGAAAGAAGGAAAGTATTTCTGGGAGTTATACTGGACTCAGGCCAAGAACACTCCTTTCTTCCTCCCCACAAACAGACAACAGTCCAACAGGAGGCCCATATGCTACAGGAACAAAAATACACCACTATCAGGAAGGCCATGAGAGTACTAGGCCTAATGACTTCATGTATAGCAAGCGTCCAGTGGAGTCAATTTTCACTCAAGGACGTTACAGAGAGAAATCCTCCGGATATGGGACGGAAAGGATACATCATTGGACAACAGAATAACGTTGTCAGCAGAAGTAAGGCGATCCCTAGCATGGTGGACCGACGTGTCAAATTTAAAACACGGGAAACAGTGGAGGTATCCCCCTGCATAAACATCACCACAGATGCAAGTCTCAGCGGCTGGGGAGCCCATGTGGAGGGACGTTATTTCCAAGGAAAATGGCCCGAAGCTATGCGCAACAGCTCATCAAATTGCAGAGAGCTCAAAGCAGTCTGGGAGACGATCAGGAGATGCCAGAGGCAGCTGTACAACCGACACGTCAGAGTATTCTCCGACAATTCAACTACAGTATCCTTTCTACGGCACCAGGGAGGTCCGAGACACCGTCACCTACAGAGTATTTCAGAAAAAATATTCTCCTGGGCAGAGATAAATTTAAGATCTCTGACGGCAGTACATCTAAAGGGCGAAAAGAATCAGATAGCAGACTTCCTCAGCAGACAAAAGATACAACCAGCGGAATGGGTTCTAAATCAGGAGGTGTTTACACAACTGACCAGAATATGGGGATTTCCCGAGATAGACTTATTCGCCTCAAAAACAAATACAAAAACAGAGCGCTTCTTCTCGCTAGATCCAAGAGACAACCCGATAGCGATAGACGCCCTAGCGCAGGACTGGGATACGGAGCTGGCGTATGCCTTCCCACCACTACCCTTGATACCAAGAGTACTACGGAAGATTCAGGAGAGTCAGACGGCAGTTATCCTGATAGTGCCATACTGGCCCAAAAGAAGCTGGTTCCCGGTACTGAAGCAGATGGCATTACAAGACCCAATTCATCTTCGATTACAGCGGGACCTCTTGATGCAGGGCCCTCTCGTCCATCAGAACCTAGAGTTCTTAGCGTTTTCAGCTTGGATCCTGAAAAAGAGATCCTGAAATTTAAAGGCTTATCTGAATCAGTCATAGCTACTCTACAGAAAAGCAGAAAGCTTGTTACCTCATCCATATACCTCAAGGTCTGGAAGAAATTTTGCTCACACTGTGCGCAACCAGTATCCCTTACTCAGGGCCCCGATATTCCTAAAATCCTGGATTTTCTACAGGCAGGATTCGATAAGGGTCTAAAACCTAGTACATTGAAGGTGCAAATCTCAGCACTAGGGTCCTTTTTCGATTACCCATTAGCGGACCACCCTTGGGTGTCAAGATTTATCAGAGCTACGCAACGCATGAGACCCACAATACGTAGTTCCATTCCGCCATGGGACCTCAGTCTAGTACTGAATGAGCTAAGGAAGACCCCTTACGAACCACTAGACCAGGCAGACCTCAAATCAATAACACTCAAAACAGTTTTTCTGGTGGCAATAACCTCAGCCAGACGTATAGGGGAGATCCAGCCCTCTCCATAAGAGACCCATACCTAAGAATCCAGGAAGACTGCATAATTTTGAAACTGGACCCGACCTTTCTTCCAAAGGTGGTAACAGACTTTCACAGGAACCAGGAAATAATACTTCCCACCTTCTGCCAGAACCATAGAAATGAGAAGGAACGCTCGCTCCATTCTTTGGACGTCAGAAGGACAGTCCTACAGTATCTGAAACTGACAGAAGAT
>JARQOD010000001.1:172078992-172209882 GCA_033576555.1 Oophaga sylvatica | reverse complement strand
CAATCGGCATCGCCTCCTGCTTACTCAACGCAAACCAAGTCGCAATCTGTACAGCAGCCCAGGTCTCAGCCAGCGCTGCCGCCTAAACCGCAAACTGCGACCAAGTTAGTATCGCAAGATGTTGTGCCACCTGTAGCGACGCAATCGGCGTCTCACAAGGAGGAAGCACCCGGCGTGCCCCTAGCGGTTCGCACAAGGACTGTAGCGACCCAGACATTGATAGCAGGTCACGACCTGTTTGTAATGCGCTCTAAAGAGCATCGCGTTGTTCCAGCCCCCGGGGTGGAAGACGTAATTGAAGTCTGCAAGAAAATGTGAAGACCGGTAGGACCCAGACAGGGGTTTACCGTATTGAAGCATGTATAAAGTTGAGAAGGAAAGTTCACATAATTGCACTTGAAATGTATGTAATGTTTACATAAATTGCCATTTTTGCACTTTAGTATTATTGTATACTGATGTTTGATATATGGAGTAGAATACCCGGCTGGGTACCAGAAAGATAAGAAAAATGATGTTTACCTATTTTGCATAGTTTTGCATAAAATACCCTGGTTGGGTAAAGAAAGTTAAAAGAATGTGAATATTGAAGTGAAATATATATATGTGTCCTTAACCATGTCATGGACTGAGAGGCTGAGGACTGTGCCAGCCCAGAACTTATCCTGTAAATAGTTGCGCTTCGGTGCATTATATTGGTTTTACACGAAGCCACTTTTACACATCTACCTCTGAAGAAAAACCCGTATGGTGTGGCCTAGAGTGAGGTCTGCAGTCAGAAGTCCTGCAGCCCACCCAGGACCCACGTGGGAGGTTTTTGGTGCGGGTCCTCCCACAAGTATCTTGTATATATGAACACGTTCGATGTTTTGATACTTTTGTATTTTCTTACTGTACATATTGTAACGTTCAAGAAATTCGTACCTCCCGGATGGGAAGAGTTATAATGTTTATTGTTAATGCAAAACAAAATATTCTTTTTGTCTTTTACAGCCCGGGAGTGCTGTGTTTTACCAAGGGGGGATGTGTAGCCCAGCTTCGCAGGCACACATGAAAATCCAGGAAAGTGCACTGGAAGGTAACAGCCAAAGCTCGATATGCATTCACTCATGTCACTCACATTTAGACACACCCATAGGGGTATATAAGTTTGGTGGGTGTCAGCATAGGAGAGTGTGTTTTCAGCTTCCTGTCTTAGGACAGTGAGTCAGTCAGTTAGCTCCGGGAGGCTCAGGAGTGAGTCATCCCTTGGATAGTTACCTGTCTGAGTTAGTCAGTCAGATTGGTTTCCTGCTGAGTTCAGAGCAGAGACTTCAGCCGCCTGTCCCAGGACAGTGAAGTTCAGTCGACAGAGGTCCTGGACTAGGAGAATACTGAGAGCTGCTCAGCGAGCCCAAACAGGGAATCTGTGATTCGACTTCTATGCAGCAGTGCTTATGTTAAGAGCGGAAAGCAGGGCGAAGGGCACAGTGGAGAAGACAGAGCAGTGCCTTAGGTATTGGATTACCTGCACTAAATCACCGGTCACTGGGGACCGAAGCGTTACTATTGTTTCAAGCATAGTGACAAGAAAACCAGAGGCATCTGGACTACAGGTCGCAGAGAGCAGCCCTAAGTGTCAATACGTAACCGGAGTCAGGTGGAACAGGGACTTTGAGCTAGGCCAAGCAAGAGTAAGGACTTAGTTCCATCACTTAGAAGGCTTCACCACAACGTTGGCCGGGCAGTACAGCTACAGAGAAAGCTGGAGTTTTAGAGTTAACTTCGCTTCAGGCAAGTTGGACTCACATTATATGGAAGTTAAGGAGGCCTCTAACCTGCTCGGCTGCTACCTGAATGTGCACTCTCCACCCCGACCAGCTTCCCGGGATCTGCTTGAACCATCATCAGTAAAAGGTATGAAAGAAGCTGCATTGTGTTTGGCTGAATTCTTACTACACCCTGCATCATCTCCACCATAGACTTCCAGGGACCCGTCTCGCCTGTGGGAGACTTACCACCCAGCTGCCCCATAACATCCCCTGTGAAAGTCCTCATAGCAGCGCTGGTACAATTACCAGAAACCACAGGTGGCGTCACGAACTACCTATCCTAATAATCCCCTGTAAATATATTCCCCTATTGCACGACCGCCAGGGCCACAGACCGAGCCACCGCTACCAGTGACAACTCCCATAGATTTCCATGGGCTCGGCTCCGAGTACCCCATAGCCCTGGTATCCACACTAACGTGGTGCGAGTCATTTACAGGGAACCTGTCACCAGTTTTGACCTGTGTCAACTAAAACTATGACCTTAATCAACGCCTGTGCAGCAGTCCATCAATGGTTATATAACCCTTTGACTACCCTTGTATACCCCCCAAAAAACTTTTGAAGTTCTCCCAGAGCATAGTGCACTAGCGCATGCCGGCGATTTCTCTGCGCAGGCGTGAGATTTTGGCTGGCTATGTGGATGATGCAGAAGGTGTCATTCACGTCAATTACAGCAGGAGGATGGCTATCAGCAGCCAGGAGGGATGGAGACCGCAGAAACCATAACCATCGGACCGGACCAACAGGCTTAACATACTGCCCTGGAGAACTTCAAAATGTTTTTCGGGGAGTATACAGTGGGAGTCAAGGGGTTTTATAACTATTGATGGACTGCAGCACACGTGCTGATTAAGGCCATAGTTTTAGTTGACACAGGACAAAACTGGTGACTGGTTCCCTTTAATATATAGATCAACTTCCTTAGCACTTATCAGCCACCTCTTCTCCTCAGCTGTTTCCTCAACTTGCCAAATATGTATTTAATATGTATATTTGTTATAATAATATAATATAAAATCCTCCATGTTGCTGAAGCTTGTCTCGGGGAGCTAATAAGTGAATGAAAAGCAGGAATCGTCCCTCTGTGTAGTGCTGTCTATGGGAGAAATCACTGCAGCCCCTCTCCTCCCCCAGCTCTAAGTGGATTACAGGTTACAGATAGAGCATGGAGATTAGAAAACTGGGGTGAATGCAGGATATAAGTCACATATTGGCCAGAAATGGTGTTATTCCTCATGTACACAAACACACATCACTTTATTTTGAAAAGTTACTTGAAAGCACAGTTACCATTTAAAGTTGTTTTCCCCTATTTTTAAAGTTAATCCCGATATACACATTAAGTAGCTGACCGTACGTACGTCTGGCTGCCATCTTGGGCAGCTCTTCCATTCACAGGAATGCTCATTTGGATGAGCACTCCTATGTTCTATACAACTCTGGCAATGGCTTATCTCAGCAAGAACAAAAGTATCATCAGTCCAAAATCGGGCACACCAGAACCTTAACTCCCACCGACAATCAATTGTTCCGGGGTGATGCCCCATACAAATTAGATTGTTCGCCAAACGCATCGATATTGGCAGGATCGGCAGACAGTCTCATGTGTATATGAGGGGCTTTACTGTTAATAGACCCAGGATAAATAAATTAAGAAAAATTCTATATTCCTGGACTGACCACATTTGCTACTGTGTCCCCCACTGGTTTCAGTACATCAACATCCTGGAGGAGTCATGTGCCCGCCGCCAATGATTAGCTGCAATTTTCGTATTCTGATTTCTTTGCTCCATACAAACAGTATTTATATATATTCACAATTTTTGTGACAGTAGTACCAATGTATCAGAAAATGTCATACAGTCTCATGCATGGCAACAATAAGACTAGATAAAATCAGAAAAATGGAAAGAATTCTACTTGATTAAAATAATTCCAAATCTAGATGAAGTCTTTCTTCTTTAAAACCATGCATGTAATGCGAAAATCTCCTCACCACTCTTGGAATTAAAACATAAAAGGAGCCATTAGCGCCTCAGCAGAGAATACAGACTTCACTTATCTAATCCCTTCGTAAAAAATGTAGAACATTTAATTGACTTCAACAAAGATGAAGACCAAAAATGACTTTAAAATTATTAAAATGTCATGGATAAAACATAATAGCCTAGCGAAATCTTTTCATAAGCTTTTTTTTTGTGGGCGGGGCTAACAGAAAGAAATCCAGTTCCAAGAGGGATCTGCGTCATAGAAATAAATTCAATGAGTTATCCCAAGAAAATGGACAACTAATTACTATAATTGGTAATTACAGTAGAAAGGCAATGTCAATAAAAGAAATTAATTATTTCAAGAAAATGTGCAGATTACGAGAGGGGTTTACACCTGCGACCCAATTTTCAAAAATATCCAGACAAATAGCAGAATAATTGTGATTGTCATTCTTGTTAAATACAGTCAATTTTGAAAAAAACAGATATATGGGGAAAGGTGACATAATTAAAGAAACCTTATCAGTTGTAAAAACTCTAATCAGGAGCCCTAAGTAGCAGGAGAGAAAAGTTTTAGTTCACACATTCAGTATTTTAAACTCAATAAATATACAAGGTGTGCACATGGCCTAAAAGAGAGGGATTATAATAACAGAAATGTATCAGGGGTTACTTTAGATTCAATTTTCTCAATATTTCCTCATCAAAATTTTCTCCTTAAATCATCAGTTCCAAAATGTGACACAATTGAGATACCCTTTGAATAATACAACATGGCTTTTTGTGACCTACATTACACTTTAGGGACTAGATTATTTCACTCGAAACTATGCTGCAAAAGGTAGATTGTTTTTCACTTGTAGCACTGTGCACTCTGTAGGCCCAAAATCTTGTGCATACCATTTTATTGCACTCAAATATACTAGAGAACTTATCAATGATGACCAAGTGCAGTGCTCCTCATGTTGTCCTGTCAATGAGAGGAGTTAAATGGGTTGTCCGATTTCAAAGATTAGGATGCAAAATTAGTACAAATTGAGCTTTTACCATCCCTGGGCCCAGTGCTGCCTCCCACTGCTGCTTCAGTCTTTGTTGATCAGCTGTAGAAGTGACATCAAATTGACAGCACTGCAGCCAATCACTCAGCTCTGTGGCTAGCGCTGTCTACATTGGCAGGGCAGCTGAGTGCTCTGTTGCATGACATCAATGTTGCAGCGGATCAACAAAGACTGATGCAGCAACAGACGAAAGCACTAGGTCAATGGAGGATGTGTTAAAGCTCAATTTGTTTTTGTTTTTTTTAATCTCTGAGTCTATGGGAAAATAATCTTTAAAATTACACAACCCTATTATTTTTATGGAGACCTTTCACTGTGCAGCTTCAAAGGCAAATACCAAAGGTTCAACCTCACCATATGTACAGACTGTCAAGCTTTTCAAACTTCTCATTTTTTTAAATTGACAAATACATTCCGCTGAAGGGTTTTTTTTTCCTAAAAAAGAACAAGTTATACCCTGTCTGTGGGTTAGGGGACAATTTGTTGTTCCCTAGAGATTCAACTGCTTGTACCTCCAGGAATCCAGAGATTGAGGCACTACAGCTCCAGCCTGAATGGGACAGAGGTGCACATGTGCCACCTAAGCTCCATTCATTGTCTATGGGACCGTCAGATAAAGATGAGGGATCACCTGACAGTTTGATAGACAATGAATGGAGCATAGGCCAAGCATACACACCTTTGGGTTCTACAGTCCTGATCTCAGGATCCCTGGATGTAAGAATAGGGAATATATTGCTTTTTGGGGGTACAACTCTTAAAATGATAAATACAAAGATCATATGTTAATTTGATTTTTTCCCAATCTATGAAATTTATTTAATTTCCCTATTAATCTAAAGTAAGATGAAGATTATTTGTTTATATAAAAAGTTGAGAAATTGTATTTTTGTAGATCTACTTTATACAGAGTAGAATGTTCTTATTATCATTATTATTATTATTATTATTATTATTAGTAGTAGTAGTAGTAGTAGTAATAATAATAATAATAATAATAATATAGTAGAAGAATATTCTCGCAGCTCATTTTCAATGTGGAAATCACACAGTACAATAATTTAGAATTGCTAATTGAGAGAATAGTGTAAACATGGAAAACACCCAAAAACAATTATTCCAGACAAACCCATTGAATGATGCATAACATAAATTTGGATTTATGGATAGTAGGACAACATGGGTACTGGACAAATTCTTTAAATAAAAACGGCAGGCCTAGACTGTTGATCGATGATTTTTAAGCTTGCTTAAAAATCATTGTTCTTAGCAGCACATTGATCTTTGTAAACCACAATGATATTCCTATGCACACAGAAGGATTATATTAACAACTAGCTGAAGAGCCCGGCGCTGCCTGGGCATAGTAACTAACTACGGTTAGTTATAACAAATTATAATGATTATATCTATATATATATAAAGCTGAGTGTATAGCCCGGCCCACTCCGCATAGCCACATTCACTATGATATCCCACACAATCCGGTCAGCCAGAGCCACCGGACTACTACCCCTAATATCGCACACAATCCCGTCAGCCAGAGCCACCGGACTACTAATATCCCACATCATCCTGTCAAAGTCACCGGACTATTACCCCTAATATCCCACATCATCCCGTCAGCCAGAGCCACCGGACTACTACCCCTAATATCGCACACAATCCCGTCAGCCAGAGCCACCGGACTACTACCCCTAATATCCTACATCATCCCATCAGCCAGAGCCACCGGACTACTACCCCTAATATCGCACACAATCCCGTCAGCCAGAGCCACCGGACTACTAATATCCCACATCATCCTGTCAAAGTCACCGGACTATTACCCCTAATATCCCACATCATCCCATCAGCCAGAGCCACCGGACAACTACCCCTAATATCCCACATCATCCCGTCAGCCACCACTAATATCTCATCAGCAAGACCAATGGGACAACTACCACTAATATTCCATATCATCCTGTCAGCCAGAGCCACCAGACTACTACCCCTAATATCCCACATCATCCCATCAGCCAGAGCCACCGGACTACTACCCCTAATATCCCACATCATCCCGTCAGCCAGAGCCACTGGACTACTACCCCTATATACCACATCATCCCGTCAGCCAGAGCCACCGGACTACTACCCCTAATATCCCACATCATCCCGTCAGCCAGAGCCACCGGACTACTAATATCCCACATCATCCAGTCAGCCAGAGCCACCGGACTACTACCCCTAATATCCCACATCATCCCGTCAGCCAGAGCCACCGGACTACTACCCCTAATATCCCACATCATCCCGTCAGCCAGAGCCACCAGACTACTCCCCCTAATAACCCACATCATCCCGTCAGCCAGAGCCACTGGACTACTACCCCTAATATACCACATCATCCCGTCAGCCAGAGCCACAGGACTACTACCCATAATATCCCACATCATCCCGTCAGCCAGAGCCACCAGACTACTAATATCCCACATCATCCCGTCAGCCAGAGCCACCGGACTACTCCCCCTAATAACCCACTTCATCCGTCAGCCAGAGCCACTGGACTACTACCCCTAATATCCCACATCATCCCGTCAGCCAGAGCCACCGGACTACTCCCCCTAATAACCCACATCATCCCGTCAGCCAGAGCCACTGGACTACTACCCCTAATATCCCACATCATCCCGTCAGCCAGAACCACCGGACTACTCCCCTAATAACCCACTTCATCCCGTCAGCCAGAGCCACTGGACTACTACCCCTAATATCCCACATCATTCCGTCAGCCAGAGCCACCAGACTACTCCCCCTAATAATCCACATCATCCCGTCAGCCAGAGCCACTGGACTACTACCCCTAATATCCCACATCATCCCGTGAGCCAGAGCCACGGACTATCCCCCTAATATCCCACATCATCCCATCAGCCAGAGCCACCAGACTACTACCCCTAATATCCCACATCATCCCGTCAGCCAGAGCCACTGGACTACTCCCCCTAATATCCTACATCATCCCATCAGCCAGAGCCACCAGACTACTACCCCTAATATCCCACATCATCCCGTCAGCCAGAGCCACTGGACTACTCCCTCTAATAACCCACTTCATCCCGTCAGCCAGAGCCACCGGACTACTACCCCCAATATCCCACATCATCCTGTCAGCCTGGGGTCAGAACCAGAGCGCTGAGTGGAATGGCCCTAACTTCCATACTGGAGATCCCTTTAAGAGAGGCCTGGGGTCAGAACCAGAGCGCTGAGTGGATTTGCCCTGACTTCCATACCAATGATCCCTTTAATAGAAGCCTGGGGTCAGTACCAGAGTGCTTAGTGACATTAGACGTACTATCCCGTCCATAAAACCCGTGCCATTCTGCCCATGGACGGGATAGTACGTCATAGGCGATCAGCTGCGCTCCTGAGGGGAGCGCAGCTAATCGCCGCCGGGTGTCAGCTGATTATCACAGCTGACACCCGTGACTGTGTGTCAGGAGCGGTCACGGTCCGCTCCCGGCAAATTAACCCCTAGCACACCGCGATCAAACATGATCGCGGTGTACTGGGGGCACAGGGGAGGATCGCGCAGGGTGGGGGCTCCCTGCGCGCCCCCCTGAGACCCTCAGACCAGCGCGATGTGATCGCGCTGTTCTGAGGGCTTCCTCCCTCCCAGGACCCGGATCCAAGATGGCGCCGGGGTCCTGGAGGGAGGCGGCTTCCTCAGTGCCTGCTGAGAGCAGGCACTGAGAAGCCTGCTGCACTGCCTGAGCGATCGCTGGTGTGACAGTGTGCTGTGCACACTGTCACACCAGCGATTTGATAAAATACAGTGATGTCCCACCCTGGGACAAAGTAAAAAAGTTAAAAAATAAAAATAAACATGTTATAAAAAAAAATCCAAACTAAATAAAAAAAAAAAAAATATTCCCCAATAAATTCATTTCTTCCTGTAAATAAAAAAAACAAAACAATAAAAGTACACATATTTGGTATCGCCGCGTCCGTAACGACCCCCCCTATAAAACTGTCCCACTAGTTAACCCCTTTAGTGAACCCCTTAAAAAAGAAAAAAAAAAACGAAGCAAAAAATCAATGCTTTATCATCATACCGCCGAACAAAAAGTGGAATAACGCGCGATCAAAAAGACCGATATAAATAAACATGGTACCGCTGAAAACGTCATCTTGTCCCGCAAAAAACGAGCTACCAAACAGCATCATCAGCAAAAAAATAAAAAAGTTATAGCTCGCAGAATAAAGCGATGCAAAAATAATTATTTTTAATATAAAATTGTTTTTATTCTATAAAAGCGCCAAAACATAAAAAAATGATATAAATGAGGTATCGCCATAATCGTACTGACCCGAAGAATAAAACTGCTTTATCAATTTTACCACACACGGAACAATAAAAACGCCTCCCCCAAAAGAAATTCATGAATTGCTGATTTTTGTTCATTCTAACCTCCCAAAAATCGAAATAAAAAGCGATCAAAAAACGTCACCTGCTCAAAAATGGTACAAATAAAAACGTCAACTCGTACCGCAAAAAATAAGACCTCACATGACTCTGTGGGCCAAAATATGCAAAAATTATAGCTCTCAAAATGTGGCGATGCAAAAAACTATTTTTGCAATAAAAAGCGTCTTTTAGCGTGACAGCTGCCAATCATAAAAACCCGCTATAAATAGTAAATCAAACCCCCCTTTATCACCCCCTTAGTTAGGGAAAAATAATAAAATTAAAAAAATGTATTTATTTCCATTTTCCCATTAGGGTTAGGGTTAGGCTTGCGGCTAAAGTTAGGGTTAGGGTTGGCGCTAAAGTTAGGATTAGGGTTAGGGTTGGGATTAGGGGTGTGTTAGAGTTAGGTTTGTGGTTAGGGTTGGGACTAGGGTTAGGGGTGTGTTGGGGTTAGGGTTGGAGTTAGAATTGGGGGGTTTCCGCTGTTTAGGCACATCAGGGGCTCTCCAAATGTGACATGGCGTCTGATCTCAATTCCAGCCAATTCTGCGTTGAAAAAGTCAAACGGTGCTCCTTCAATTCTGAGCTCTGCCATGCGTCCAAACAGTAGTTTATCCCCACATATGGGGTATCAGCGTACTTTGGACCCCAAGAGTTATTGTGCAATTTGTCCTATTTTTTCTGTTACCCTTGGGAAAATAAAAAACTGGGGGCGAAAATATCATTTTTGTACAAAAAAAATATTTTTTTGTTTTTACGGCTGTACATTATAAACTTCTGTGAAGCACTTGGGGCTTCATAGCGCTCACCACACACCTAGATAAGTTCCTTGTGGGGTCTATTTTCCAAAATGGGGTCACTTGTTGGGGATTTCCACTGTTTAGGCGCATCAGGGGCTCTCCAAATGCGACATGACGCCCCCAGACCATTCCATCAAAGTCTGCAATCCAAAACATCACTACTTCCCTTCCGAGCCCCAACGTGTACCCATACAGTAGTTTTCTCCCACATATTGGGTATCAGCGTACTCAGGACAAATTGGGCAACAACTTTTGGGGTCCAATTTCTCCTGTTACCCTTGTAAAAATAAAATATTGGGGCGAAAAAATCATGTTTGCAAAAAAAAAAAAGATTTTTATTTTTACGGCTGTGCGTTATAAACTTCTGTGAAGCACTTTGGGGTTCAAAGTGCTCACTACACATCTAGATAAGTTCCTTGTGGGATCTATTTTCCAAAATGGGGTCACTTGTGGGGGGTTTCCACTGTTTAGGCGCATCAGGGGCTCTCCAAATGCGACATGACGCACCCAGACCATTCCATCAAAGTCTGCAATCCAAAACGTCACTACTTCCCTTCCGAGCCCTGACGTGCGCCCATACAGTAGTTTTCTCCCACATATTGGGTATCAGCGTACTCAGGACAAATTGGACAACAACTTTTGGGGTCCAATTTCTCCTGTTACCCTTGTGAAAATAAAATATTGGGGGCGAAAAAATCATTTTTGTAAAAAAAAAAAAGGATTTTTTATTTTTACGGCTGTGCGTTATAAACTTCTGTGAAGCACTTTGGGGTTCAAAGTGCTCATCACACATCTAGATAAGTTCCTTGTGGGGTCTATTTGCCAAAATGGGGTCAATTGTGGGGGGTTTCCACTGTTTAGGTGCATCAGGGGCTCTCCAAATGTGACATGACGCCCCCAGACCATTCCATCAAAGTCTGCAATCCAAAACGTCACTACTTCCCTTCCGAGCCCCGACGTGTGCCCATACAGTAGTTTTCGCCCACATATTGGGTATCAGTGTACTCAGGACAAATTGGACAACAACTTTGGGGTTACAATTTCTTCTGTTACCCTAGTGAAAATAAAATATTGGGGGCGAAAATATCATTTTTGTAAAAAAAAAAAAAGATTTTTTATTTTACGGCTGTACGTTATAAACTTTAGTGAAACACCTGGGGGTTCAAAGTTCTCACCACACATCTAGATAAGTTCCTTGAGGGGTCTAGTTTCCAAAATGGTGTCATTTATGGGGGTTTCCACTGTTTAGGCAGATCAGGAGCTCTCCAAACACGACATGGCGTCCAGCCAATTCTGCGTTGAAAAAGTCAGACGGCGCTCCTTCCCTTCCAAACTCTGCCATGCACCCAAACAGTGGTTTACCCCCACATATGGGGTATCAGCGCACTCAGGAAAATTGCACAATAACTTTTGGAGTCTTGTTACCCTTGGAAAAATAAAAATTGGGGTGAAAAGATCATTTTTGTGGAAAAAATATGATTTTTAAATTTTACTGCTCTACGTTATAAACTTGTGTGAAGCACTTGGGGGTTCAAATTGCTAATCAAAAATCTAGATAAGTTCCTTAGGGGGTCTAGTTTCCCAAATGGGGTCATTTGTGGGGGGTTTCCACTGTTTAGGCACATCAGGGGCTCTCCAAATGCATCATGGCATCCAAACTCAATTCCAGCCAATTTTGGTTGGAAAAAGTCAAATGGTGCTCCTTCCATTCCAAGCTCTGCCGTGCGCCCAAACAGTGGTTCCCCCCCACATATGGGGTATCAGCGTACTCAGGACAAATTGGACAACAACTTATGTGGTCCAATTTCTCCTGTTACCCTTGGGAAAATAAAAAATTAGTGACTAAAAGATAATTTTTGTGGGAAAAAAAATAGGATTTTTTATTTTCATGCCGGGCATTATAAACTTGTGTGAAGCACTTGGGGGTTCAAAGTGCTCACCAAAGATCTAGATAAGTTCCTTAGGGGGTCTAGTTTCCAAAATGGGGTCACTTGTGGGGGGTTTCCACTGTTTAGGCTCATCTGGGGCACTGCAAACGGAACATGACCCCCATTAACGTCTGCATTCCAAAACGTTACTACTTCCTTTCCAAGCCCTGCCGTGCGCCCAAACAGTTTCCCCCCCCCCACATATGGGGTATCAGCGTACTCAGGACAAATTGGACAACAACTTTTGGGGTCCAATTTCCTTGGGAAAATTCAAAAATTTGGGACTAAAAAATCATTTTTGTGGAAAATTGATTTTTTTTTTTTTTCACACCCAGGCTTTATAAACTTTTTTGAAACACTTGAGGGTTCAAAGTGCTCACAACAGATCTAGATAAGTACCTTAGGGGGTCTAGTTTCCAAAATGGTGTCACTTGTGGGGGGTTTCCACTGTTTAGGCGCATCAGGGGCTCTCCAAACGCGACATGGCATCCAATCTAAATTCCAGCCAATTTTAGTTTGAAAAAGTCAAACGTCGCTCCTTCCCATACGAGCTCTGCCGTTTACCCAAACAGTGGTTTTTCCCCACATATGGGGTATTGGCGTACTCAGGAGAAATTGCATAACAACCTTATCTGTCCTATTTCTCCTTTTACCCTTGTGAAAATAAAAAAAAAGTTTGTAAAAGATAATTTTTGTGGCTAAAAAGTAAAATATTAATTTTTTCATTCCACGTTGCTTTAGTTACTGTGAAGCACCTGAAGGGTTAATAAACTTCTTGAATGTGGTTTTGAGTACCTTGAGGGGTGCAGTTTTTAGAATGGTGTCACTTTTGGGTATTTTCTGCCATATAGACCCCTCAAAGTGACTTCAAATGTGAGGTGGTCCCTAAAAAAAATGGCTTTGTAAATTTTGCTGTAAAAATGAGAAATCGCTGGTCAACTTTTAACCCTTATAATTTCCTAACAAAAAAAAAATTTTGGTTCCAAAATTGTGCTGATGTAAAGTAGACATGTGGGAAATGTTATTTCTTAACTATTTTGTGTGATATATTTCTCTGTTTTAAGGGAATAAAAATTCAAAGTTTGAAAATTGCAAAATTTTAAAAATTTTCGCCATATTTGCGTTTTTTTAAAAAATAAACGCAAGTTATATCGAAGAAATTTTACCACTAACATGAAGTACAATATGTCACGAGAAAACAATCTCAGAATCGCGAAGATCCGTTGAAGCGTTCCAGAGTTATAACCTCATAAAGAGACAGTGGTCAGAATTGTAAAAATTGGCCCGGTCATTAACGTGCAAACCACCCTTGGGGGTGAAGGGGTTAAGAGACCCTGGGGTCAGAACCAGAGCACTGAGTGGAACAGTCCTAACTTCCATACCGGGGATCCCTTTTAAGAGAGACCTGGGGTCAAACCAAAGCGCAGGATGGATTTGCCCTAACTTCCATACCAATGATCTATTTAAGAGGGAAGATGTGCCTATGGGATGGAGGATGTGTGATGGGGATATGGGAACGGGAGGGGGGATTCATTTCCTTTCTGGCGGGCGGGCATTGGCTGGGAGCTTATGTTTTCTGGATGCTAGATTTCTCCCCCCTGGTCACTGTCTGTTGAGGTGTTGTCGTGGAGTGAGAAAACTGTTGCTTATAGCAACCAATCACAGCTCAGCTTCTTTTAAACAGCTTTGGTGAAATGAAAGATGCTTAGTGATTGGTTGCTATGAGCAACAATTTTCCTTGCAACCAATCACACCTCAGCTTCTTTCAAACAGCTCTCGTGAAAGACATTCAATTTTATATATATAGATTGGTTGTTATTATTATTCTATTTTCTGCTTCTTGACTACTACTACCGGTGATGGTGATATCTACATCTATGGGGCAATTCTATGTACGTTGTCGTGATCGCTAGTGCGATCGCTAAGTGTGACAGTGCCTTAAGTGTGTGTGTGTAGCCCATTCACTATCTCCATCCATCCCTCACTCCCTCAAGATGGCTGGACCATCATTGTAAATGCACCATTGTATATACACACCTGTACTTTGTATCTCCCCCACCTCATTGTAGATTGTAAGCTCTCACGTGCAGGGTCGTCTTATTTTGCTTTAATTATTGTATTGTTAACCTTGTTACTTATGACTTGTGTTTTGAAACTGTTAAACTGTAAAGCGCTGCGGAATATGTTGGCGCTATATAAATAAAGATTATTATTATTATATGTATTTGTACTGTCCTAAGGTAACACTTCATATTTGACACATATGGAACTTTATAATTAGTAAACATAACGACCTAACTTACAGAGAATATAAGATGTATAAGTAGTCAGATAAGTCAGCCATATTAATGATCATTCGTGCACATGGAAGCATGGTCAGCCTGTCTAAAGAGGCTATTAAACAACTGCCCATTGGCTTCTATATAGATGATTGTCGATCAATTAACAGACACATTTCAGCCATTGTAAACCCACCTTTTCTAAAAGTAAGGCCTGGGTACAGGGATTTAACAAAACTTTTAAGTGGTAAATAATGAGTGGCAGTCAAAAGTTTTCTCCAACTATTTATTGTAATGTGTTAGGGTTTCAACAGCCTAATCCATGGAAATCAGAAATCATATCATCCAACTATACAAGTGGAACACAAAGTGACAAAGGAAAAACACCATTTGAAATGCATGATTTGACAGTGAGCAAATAAAAAACAAAAAAATAATTTAGAAATAATTGCTTCATAAAAGGCATCACTGGAATTTTGAAATGCAGTATGCAAATATTTCACTCTGTAGGTCATAACAAGATACTACAACATCCTCCAATTTTATCACAACATCATATAGCTAATCCTAGGGAAATCTTAAATCCTATGTATTAAATAATAGGTAATTATACTCCACAGCTATTGGAGTGAAAAAGCTAGACACCAGCATACGAATTCTCATTCATTCCAATTTGACCTTGATGGTCAGTCTTTTCAAAGCTTTTTAATAATTTCAGTAATAGATATATTTTGCCAAAAAAAATTGATACATTGAATTTTTAAAGTTCTTTCTTAATGCATCTCTAATACATATGATTTTTTTGAATCACAGGCATTAATTGATGCCTTCTGTACTCACCGTGCATGTTGAAAATGTCATCCATCTGTAGAGTCGGAGTTACTTCACTAAGGGAAATAAAAGAAAGTAAAGTTACGAACAAATATAAAAATTACTGTTACCAAATTTTTTTTAAGTCTTTCCAAATTTACATCATGTTATGGAAAATGGTAAAGCTGGTGGTGGATGTCTAAGGGTATGAGGGTTTGTCGTGCTCCAAACAGGGGTAATAAAGTTACAAAATAATGCACACAGTCATGGTACAAAGCCTGGTCATTTGAAAAAAAAACCAAAAGTATACAGAAAGAGAATTTAAATGAGGGTCCACTTTCCGTTCTTTTATCCTATGTGCATGCTAGCGCTGACTCCCACCACAGTTCCCAGGCTTTGTTGAAAGGGCTGCACTGCACCATACAGTGGGTACGGAAAGTATTCAGACCCTTTAAATTTTTCACTCTTTGTTTCATTGCAGCCATTTGGTAAACTCAAAAAAGTTCATTTTTTTTCTCATTAATGTACACTGCACCCCATCTTGTCTGACAAAAAAAAACAGAAATGTAGAATTTTTTGCAAATGTATTAAAAAAGTAAAAATGAAATATCACATGGTCATAAGTATTCAGACCCTTTGCTTCACTCATATTTAAGTCATATGCTGTCCATTGACTTGTGATCCTCCTTGAGATGGTTCTACTCCTTCATTGGAGTCCAGCTGTGTTTAATTAAACTGATAGGACTTGATTTGTAAAGGCACACACCTGTCTATGTAAGACCTCATAGCTCACAGTGCATGTCCGACCAAATTAGAATCATGAGGTCAAATGAACTGGCCAAGGACCTCAGAGACAGAATTGTGACAAGGCACAGATCTGGCCAAGGTTACAAAAGAATTTCTGCAGTACTCAAGGCTCCTAAGAACACAGTGGCCTCCATAATCCTTGAATGGAAGAAGTTTGGGACCATCAGAAGTCTTCCTAGACTTGGCTGTCCAGCCAAACTGAGCAATTGTGGGAGAAGAACCTTTGTGAGAGAGGTAAATGTAGCAATATGTTATATGCTGAGCCGCCTCTAGGGGTCTCACTACCTGGATGTATTCAGAGGATAGAGAGGAGGGACTCGTTGGTAAGAGCATGAGACAGGAAGCATTCATGTAATGTGGCTGAGAGAACCTGCACACAATAAAGTAACCCGTTACCACAATCGTGTCAGAGGCATAAACAAGAAATAGAACATGGTGGCAGCAGGGCTGAACCTATAAAGAACAAGTGGACAGACAATCCAGGCAGCTTGTGGTACAAAGCTCAACTGTAAGTACAGTGCCCACAGTACAGCATTATGGAGAGCGCACTAAAACCTCCTCAGAGACTAGACATCATGTCCTCAAATCTATCGCAGACCTGGAGACATTGGAAGGAGGACTTTACTCTGTATGTGGATCTTACAGTAGACACCAATGATCAGAAGCGTAAGGTGAAGCTCTTCTACTATCTGATTGGAGAAAAATGCAGAGAACTTG
This sequence comes from Oophaga sylvatica, assembly GCA_033576555.1. NCBI lineage: Eukaryota > Metazoa > Chordata > Amphibia > Anura > Dendrobatidae > Oophaga > Oophaga sylvatica. Next base: position 172,193,225 of record JARQOD010000001.1, on the reverse strand, counting down.
CTCAGACCCTGATCCAGGACGGTACAGACAGTCTGGCAGACATTGTACAGGCATTTGATAAGCACTGTGACCCCAAGAAGAATGAGACAGTGGAAAGATTTAAGTTTTTCACCAGAAATCAGGAGATGGGAGAGAATATAGACGCATATGTGACTGAGCTGAAAAGACTGGCAGCAACATGCAGCTTTGGAGAGATCAGAGATTCTCTTATCAGAGATAGAATAGTGTGCGGCATCAGAGAGCCACAGCTAAGAGAGAGACTGCTGAGAGAGGGGGAGTTAACCCTAGAGAAATGCATGCAAATAAGCAGAGCTGCAGAGCTAACAAGAGACAGCCTGAAGATGATGGCAGACACCACTGAGGAGCCAGTACATGCAGTAACCATGAGAGGAAAAGCAGAGCACCAAGCGAGAACAGTCCAATGCAGATACTGTGGCAGAAGACATGAGAGAGACAAAGAGAAGTGTCCAGCATATGGACAAAGCTGCAGGACCTGTGGTAAGATGAATCATTTCTCAGCTCTCTGCAGACTTAAGCCCTTTAAAAAGCACAGAGAAATTCACAGTGTGACACAGGACAATGACAGTGACAGTGCAGAAGATATTACATGGATACAGCTACAGTCTGCAACAGAGAATGTCAATACAGTCAGACAGCCAGAACCTAAAGATACAAGACAACTGTTTGCAACTCTTTTATTAAATGACAAACCCATTAGATTTCAGTTGGACTGTGGAGCAAGTTGCAATGTCATACCGGAGGATCTACTAAATGAACAGGTGTCCATTGAACCTACTGATAAGGTACTTATGATGTACAACAAAACGATACTGAAACCTCTTGGGACATGCAAACTGAAGGTTAGTAACCCATGCAACAGAAAGAGTTATAGAGCCCAATTTACAGTGCTGCAGGGTGGTGACCACATACCGTTACTAGGTATAAAAGCAGTTCAGGCAATGGACTTAATAAAGGTACAATTCCATAACATTATGTCTGTGGAAGTCAAACAGAGTATGAAGGATATCCCAAAAGCAGACAGCAATCTAGATTTACAGATTATAAAAACACAGTATGCGGATGTATTTGAGGGTGATGGATGTTTTGAAGGAAAACACAAACTGGAAATTGATAACACAGTACAACCTACCAGATTACCGACAAGAAAAGTGCCTGTAGCGCTACTTCAGCCATTGAAAGAAGAACTACAGGATTTAGAAAAGCGAGGCATGATAGAAGTCGTCCATCAGAGCACAGACTGGATAAGTAGTTTGGTCATAGTGCAGAAACCATCAGGAAAACTAAGAATTTGTATCGATCCCAAACCACTCAACAAAGCTCTCAAAAGGAATCACTATCCGATGCCTACAATAGAGGATGTGCTACCAGATTTATCAAAGGCAAAAATATTTTCAGTTTGTGACGTAAAAAATGGATTTTGGCATGTGGAACTGGATGAAGAATCCAGTTTATTGACAACGTTTTCTTCTCCATTTGGTCGCCGTAAATGGCTGAGAATGCCCATGGGACTGACACCAGCTCCAGAAATATTTCAGCAGAAGCTGATGCAAGCTTTGGAAGGACTCCCAGGGGTAAAGACGATAGCAGACGATATATTAATAGTGGGAGAAGGATGCTACGATTTTTAGATAGGTGTAGAGAAAAAAGGATAAAGTTGAACTTGGAAAAGTTGAAACTGAAAATGACGGAAGTGCCATATATAGGACATCTGCTAACCTCAAATGGAGTGAAAGTGGATCCAGAAAAGGTGAAGGCGATACAAGAGATGCCTACCCCAACAGATGTGTGTGGAGTACAACGATTTTTGGGCATGGTGAATTATCTGTCCAAGTTTTGCAAGAATTTATCAGACATGTGTGAGCCAATGAGACAGCTAACTCACAAAGATGTGTTGTGGGAATGGACAGAAGCACAGGAGACGGCTTTTCAATCAGTAAAGACAGCCATTGCAGACACAGCAACCTTAAAATATTTTGATCCACAGTTAGAGGTGGTAGTCCAATGTGATGCATCAGAAAAAGGCCTAGGTGCCACATTAATGCAAGAGCGGCAACCAATCACATTTGCAAGCAAAGCGCTAACACCGACAGAGCAGGGATATGCCCAAATTGAAAAGGAGTTACTAGCTGTGGTGTTTGGAATGGAAAGGTTTCATCAGTACACATACGGTCGACAGGTAACAGTACAGTCCAATCACAAACCGTTGGAGAGCATTACAAAAAAACCTCTACTAAATGCACCAAAGAGACTGCAGCGCATGCTTCTGCGACTTCAAAAATATGATTATGAAATTGGATATTGTCCAGGAAAAGACTTGGTGATTGCAGATACTCTAAGCAGAGCGTACTTACCCAACTCAGAGGATAAAGGACAAGAAATGGACAACATCAATATGTGTGAGTATCTTGCAGTATCTAAAGATAAACTGAAACAAATACAGACCTTCACAGAAAAAGACAAAACACTACAGATATTAAAAACTGTGATCCTGCAGGGCTGGCCAAAATATAAGCAGCATGCCCCAAAGGAAGTTGCTCCATTCTTCCATATACGAGATGAACTGTCAGTACACCAAGGAATCATCATAAAGGGAGAAAGGGCAGTGATACCGGAGACTCTGAGAAGAGACATACTACAGAAATTACACTCGTCCCACTTGGGCATTGAAGGATGTTTGCGGCGAGCAAGAGAATCAGTTTATTGGCCGGGTATGAATGATCACATAAAAAGTTACATAGCACAATGTGAGATATGTGCGTCCGGCAGGGATAAACAACCGAAAGAGCCATTGCAACCGCATGCCGTTCCAAATAGACCATGGTCAAAAATAGGAATAGATTTGTTCACATTTGAGGAAATAGAATACCTGGTAACTGTGGACTATTTTTCTAATTTTTGGGAAGTGGATCATTTGAAGGATACAAGAGCAAGAACAGTTATTAAAAAACTCAAGGCTCATTTTGCCAGATATGGGATTCCAGAGATTGTTTTTACTGATAATGCCGCTCAATTTAGGTCAGAAGAGTTCAAGGAGTTCAGCAAGTTATGGGAATTTGAACACAATACATCATCTCCTGGATATCCTTAAAGCAATGGCAAAGCAGAATCAGAGGTGAAAACAGCAAAGAAGTTGATTAAGAGAGCGAAACAGGCAGGGACAGATGTATATCTATCTATACTGGACCACAGAAACACACCTTCCCAAGGTCTAGACAGCAGCCCAGCACAGAGGCTTCTGAGTAAACGGACAAGGACACTCATACCAACAGCTAGTCGTCTTCTGAAGCCAAATCTGGTGAGGGGAATGAGGTCAAAACTAAAGAAAAATCAGGATAGACAAGCGTTCTATTATAATAAGTCGGCAAAAGATCTATCAGAACTGAGACAAAATGACAACATCAGGATGCAGCCGAGCAAATATGACAAACAATGGAGAAAAGCAAAGGTGCTCCAGAAACTAGGACCTAGATCCTATGAGATTGTGACAGAGGAGGGAAGAAAACTAAGGAGAAATCGGAGACATCTGAGGAAAACGCAAGAAGGATCTGATACATGGTCATATGAACAGTATCCTCATATCCAAGATGAGGAAACAGCAAGTCTAAGCAGAGAGGCTACAGGGATGGCCCAGGTTCAGTGTGGAGATTCCGGTTGGAGACAGGCAATACCAGATGCGGTAACGCCCGAATCGAGAGAACCACCGAATAGTGGCAGTAACGCATCGTATGTTACTAGATCGGGCAGAATGATCACAAAACCAGCACACCTCAAGGACTATATATACAACCAAGTATTTTAAAGTATCTTAATAGCATGATGCTTGCCAGTTATGTTTATGTCACCAATATCTTGAATATTGAAATGTTCACATGTATGTTAGTTATATTAGCTTAGTTATTTCTTCAGTTAAAAGACAAAGGATGTAGCAATATGTTATATGCTGAGCCGCCTCTAGGGGTCTCACTACCTGGATGTATTCAGAGGATAGAGAGGAGGGACTCGTTGGTAAGAGCATGAGACAGGAAGAATTAATGTAGTGTGGCTGAGAGAACCTGCACACAATAAAGTAACCCGTTACCACAATCGTGTCAGAGGCATAAACAAGAAATAGAACAGTAAAGAAGAACCCCAAGATCACTGTGGCTGAGTTCCACAGATGCAGTAAGGAGATGGGAGAAAGTCCACAAAGTCAACGATCACTGCAGCCCTCCACCAGTCGGGCCTTTATGGCAGAATGGCCTGACGGAAGCCTCTCCTCAGTGCAAGACATATGAAAGCCCGCATAGAGTTTGCTAAAAAACACATGAAGAACTCCCAGACTATGAGAAATAAGATTTTCTGGTCTGATGAGACGAAGATAGACCTTTTTGGTGATAATTCTAAACGGTGTGTGTGGAGAAAACCAGGCACTGCACATCACCTGCCCAATACAATCCCAACAGTGAAACATGGTGGTGGCAGCATCATGCTATGGGGGTGTTTTTCAGCTGCAGGGACAGGACGACTGGTTGCCATTGATGGAAACATAAATGCAGCCAAGTACAGAGATATCCTGGATGAAAACTTCTTCCAGAGTGTTCTGGGAAGGATTCTGCTGCACAATGACTCCTTGTTCAGTACCTAAAGGGAAACTGTGAGTAGGACTGTGCACAGTAACCTACACTCAGTGTCAGGTCGGCGCTGTTATACTGATTAAAATGATAAATGGGTTGATGAAATCCATCTTGTGGTTGTTGTTTAATCCTTATTTTCAGTTTTGAGTTAATGATATGCTAGTTCTCTGGGGCGGCCTGTGGGGGGTCTTCATGTGGTGCTCTCATTAGCTATTCATACTGATGGCTTCTGACAGGTCACTGATTCCTTACTGACCTGCACCATATTTTACATTTTACATTGTCAATACTATATATATATATATATATATACACATACATATATATATATATATATATATATTAAAAAAAAAACTTCCTTCTTACCCCACTGGGGGTGGTCTTTGTTGTCCTTTCTCATTCTCAGGTCCTCTACCTGAGGCCTGGGAGTTTGAGAGTTCTGCGCAGGATATTAGCTGTTCCCAGCATTGCGCTTTTCTGGACAGAGAGTTCAGATGTTGGTCTTGGGATCTGTTGTAGCCATTCTTCCAACTTAGAGGTCACTGCTCCAAGTGCTCCTATCACCACTGGAATCACTGTTGCCTTCACCTTCCACATCTTCTCCAGTTCTCCTTTGAGGCCCTGGTATTTCTCCAGCTTCTGATATTCCTTCTTTCTGATGTTGCTGTCACTTGGCACTGCCACATCTATTATCATTGCTGTCTTCTGATCCTTGTCTACTATGACAATGTCTGGTTGGTTAGCCAACACCTACCTATCCGTCTGGATCTTGAAGTCCCACAGGATTTTAGCCCTTTTATTCTCCACCACTTTTTCTGGGGTCTACTATCTGGGCTTAGGAGGACTTAGCCCATATGCTGTGCAGATGTTCCTGTATACAGTTCCCGCTATTTGGTTGTGGAGTTCAGTATACGGTGTTCCTGCTTGCATTTTGCATCCTGCCACTATGTGTTGGACTGTTTCTGAGGTTTCTTTGCATAGTCTGCACCTTGGGTCTTGTCTTGTGTGGTATATTCCTGCTTCTATGGATCTGGTACTTAGTGCTTGCTCTTGTGCCGCTATGATTAGTGCCTCTGTGCTGTCTCGGAGACCAGCTTTCTCCAGCCTTTGGTAGGATTTCTCCATGTCAGCCACCTCCATTATCTGTCGATGGTATATCCCATGCAGAGGCTTGTCTTGCCATGGCGCTTCATGCTCCTGTTCTTCCTTCCAGATCTGTTGTTGCTGCCTTAGGCTTTCTCTCAGCATCTCATCTTTTGGTGCTATTCTTCTGATGTATTACAGGATACTCCTATACTCCTTGTTTCATCCGTAATTGTGGCTTGGATGCTTATCAAGCCTCGACCACCCTCCTTTCTGTTGGTATACAATCTTTGGGTGCAAGACCTGACCTGTAAAATAAAACTAAATATATATATATATTGTGGTGTAGTGACCCATGCTACAGCTAGGGGGCGTTGTGTATGCTCCTCAAGATATGCATGGAGGCGTGTTTTAGATGGAAAGACAGTCCCCGGCATTGTTGTAAATGGCAGGTATGTGTCGCGGAGCTCCTCTGCGCTGTAAGCCAAGGTAATGTTGTTCTGGGACTTGTAGTCCAATAAGAGTTGTGTTTATTTTATAGGGTGGCTTACAGGGTTAGCTTGTGAGCTGGGTGGGACTGGCTAACCACACATACACCGCCCACTGGTGGTTGTGAGTTTTTTGAGGACCTGTGATGAGGTCATGTGCATGTGACCAGACCATGTGCTCCATACCTTAGCTGGGGGAGTGGCTATAGGTATGTAAGGAAGTGGAGTCTGTCTGAGACTGTGAAGAGTCTGTGAGTGTGCTGTGAGTCTGTCAGCCTGGACAGAGCTCCCTAACATCCAGGCTGGATGTTGCTCAGACTGGGGAAGCAAAGCTGGTGAGCTTGAGCCAGCAGAATGGACTGTCTTGAAAACCGTGGTGACACTGACCGGAGTTAGAGTGAAGTGAGAAGTGTGGATTGGATACCTCTGAGATTGAGGGATCCGGGAACCTGCATGGCCAACAGGTAACAGGCAGGAGTCTGTGGTGAGATGACCGGGGTCATGAAGACTGTGTTCAAGTCGTGAGAAGTATTGGTAAGAAAGAGACTGTTTGATGTTGGGATGCCTCTGAGGACAAGAGGTCTCCGGGAACCTTTGTGGCCGAGGCCAACAGGTAACGTTCTTGAAAACCGTGGTATGCTGATCGGGATCAGTGAGAAGTATTATTGAGAGAAAGACTGTATTTTTGTGTCAAGTTTGCTGTAATAAACGAAATGGACTATTGTTTTAACCCTGAGCGTGCCAGTGTTTACCTCGAAGACCAGCAAAACGAGTGATCCCCGTCCACACACAGTGTGGAACGTCACAATATATATATATATATATATATATATATATATATATATACATACACTGAAGAAAAACCTTCTACAGGCAGGTGCTAGCCATGGCACTGGGCTGCAGCATAATCCCATGTGTAATATGTGTAGTATGCATATAATTATTATGGTTGAGGTGATCCTGATATTTGAAAAAAAAAATACATTTGAAAATGGCGCCCACTGCACCTGTGTTGTAGCAGTTATCGGTGTATATAGAGGTGATCCGATAGCTGCTAATGTGCATGCACCGCCGACGCTGTCTTGGAAGAGGATATTTTTTTTTCTTCTCTATGTCACGGATGTGTCAGAGGCTGCAGACCATTGCACTGCATCTGTCTGGAGAAGGTTTTAGCAGTTTGCTTTGCATACTTCTGCCTGGTCCTTCTGACGCGGTGTTTATAACTGCCAACTTGCTGTTGGGAGTTGTGGGTGATATTTTCTATTTGCACTTTCCTGTTAAGGCTTGGAGCTTTGGAGCTGCAGCAAATGGCTAGCATCTTCTTTGGAGTTTGGAGGACGTAGGTGTTTCGGAGTCTACTCAAGCTAAGTGTGTTATGGGTCTGCAACTCAGGAATAGAGTGAAGGGTGAATCTGACCCTGCAGTAGGACTAGACTCGATCCCTACGATAGGGCGGGCGACCTATTCCTTGCAAATGGACCCACCATCCTAGTCTAGACTTAAGCGAAGACCTGAAGGTGGGGGACGGGTATCCCTGAAAGATCTAGGGACTGGGAACAAAACACTGGTAACCTCCTAGCAGGAAAATAGAGGAAGCTGCAGAAACAAAAGAAAAAAACAAAAAGACTAAGCAAGCAGAACTAGAGGTCCCAGAACTGCACAAAGAATAGCACAAAGCTATCAAGGCTCCTAGCCAGAACTCAAGCAGATTAACACTGATGTCTAGCAAGGACTGGGAGGCAGGTGCAGGGTAATAAAGGGTGATACAATCACCTCACCAACGACAAGCCCAGCTCCAGGGGAGAACAGACTAGCAGCCAGAAACCACAACAAGATGGCGGATGGTCAAACTGAATAGATTCTAACAGTACCTCCCCTTTTATGAGGATCCTCCGGATCTTCTTGGCCGAGCCTTATTCAGAAATCTCCTGTGAAAAGCCTTAATCAGCCTTGAGGCCTAGACATCCTCAGCTTTCACCAAGGGATTATCCTCGGGACCGAAACCCTTCCAGGACACGAGATACTGCAACGTTCCCCTTGGCCACCTGGAATCCAATATGCGAGAAGTCTCAAACTCGCTATCCTCATCAATTGGAGGAACAGTCGGCATCGCCTCCTTATCTGGCGTGTCAAGTTTCTTCAGTAAAGATACATGAAAAACTGAATTAATTTTCCAGGATGAGGGTATGTCTAATCAAACAGCTGAAGAGTTGACAACCTGAAACACTTTGAAGGGTCCTACAAATTTAGGCCCCAGTTTTTTAGAAGGGATCTTCAAACGCAGATTTCTAGAGGACAACCAGACCACGTCCCCAACTGCGAACAACGCCTCCCTTCTTTTCCTGTCAAAATATTTCTTAGACTTCCTATTCGCCTCTTTCAGATTATGGCGTACATTGGTCCAAACCCTTTCCAAACTTCCGGAAAAACTCTCCTCCTCAGGCACAGCCGCCCCAATCTTTGAAAATGGACTGAAAGATGGATGTCTTCCTGTACAGCAAAAAAAAGGAGAACACCCAGTCGAGGCAGACATATGATTATTAAGAGCAAACTCGGCTAGTGGTAGATATTCCGACCACATCTCCTGATTGTCTGCTACAAAACTTCTCAAAAACTGCTCAACGTCCTGGTTCTTCCTTTTGGTCTGTCCATTGTACTCCAGATGATAACCTGATGAAAATGACAAATGAACCTTTAATCTGTCACAAAAAGCACGCCAGAAGCGAACCACAAACTGTGGTCCTATGTCGGAAACAATGTCCGTGGGAACACCACGGAGCCTGACAATCTCTTTCACAAATGCCTTAGCTAGAGTCTTCAGACAAGGTAAGACGGTCACAGAGGAGCCCCAGCCAAGTGCAGCTTTGGGTGACGCAATGCAGCTCCAGCCGGGTGCCTCAGATGAGGAAGGGAGGTGCAGAGTTGGATGAAACCCCGTCAGCAGGGGCACAAAAACAGGGACTAAATTAATAAACTAATAAACAATCTTCTTTTATTAAAGCCACAACGCGCTTCAACAGGTAATTCTGTCTTCCTCAGGTGGCTGTCACGGGTGTGTCGCGGCGGAGATCGTCGCGATTGCACACCCTGACTTCGCACAGCTGAGTTTCTGGTGCTGGGTGTTTTTCAGCACTGAGGGAGTTAATTCTTTCTCTCTCGGTGCTGGACTGACCAGCCTCGCCCAGCTGCGATTGATGTTTTGTTAATTAGCTTCCTTCATATACCTGCTGGTCTGCTGGGAAGTTGCCGGTGAAAGCATTCATTCAGACCAGCAGAGCGGATCGTTTCTGAGAAGACTTAAGCTAAGAGTGCCTGTTGTGGTTTTTCCTCTCCTCGCTTATTGTTTATCTCCTTAACCTTTTGTGTTCCTCTGTAGTGGAAGTTTTGTATGCAAGGCAGTGTTTTCTTTACCCCTTGTCTGTCTCGTTTGTCTTTGACTGTGTGTAAGCTGTGACCTGCCCATTCCCTGTGGTGGTAATCAGGGTCCTTCTCAGGACTAGATTACAGTGGTCAGGGATCTACAGGAGACAGGGTTACGCTGGCGGCCTGGACCTCTGTACCATTAACAGTACCTCCAGGTAGAGGGACTAGTCAGGACCCCAGTTCAGGGTCAGCATAGACCCCGGTCCACCTCTATCCTGAGACAGCGTGACACGTACACAGTATAGACCCACAATACATAGGATATTATGTCAGGTAAGACATTGCTGGCAGATACTATGTATACATGTTGATATTTTCTATTATATGAAATATAGAATGTTGTCACATTAGATATATGTTACTATCATAGAATATATCTGTTATACGTCGTGACATTTTCACCGGCCACTCTAAAAGATTCTCCCCAGCTACCATGGATCCAGTAGCCCAGTTAGCTCAGCAGTTGCAGAGTTTGTCCATGGAGCTGACGGACGTTAAGTCCAAGGTTTTGTACCCCCGGGAGCTAACCAGATCTGAACCTAAAGTAGCTCTCCCGGACAGGTTCACTGGTGGGCGGGACAAATTTTTTACCTTCCGGGAGGCATGTAAATTATATTTTCGGCTACGGCCTCGGTCTTCGGGGAGTGAAGATCAGAGGGTGGGAATTGTCATCTCGCTCTTACAAGGGGACCCTCAATCCTGGGCGTTCTCTCTTCCTCCAGACTCCCGGCTCTCCAGTCAGTAGATCGATTTTTTACAGCCCTGGGTCTGGTATATGATGACCCGGATCGGGTCTCCCTTGCTGAAATGAAGTTACGCAAGATACAGCAGGGAGATCGTCCGGCGGAGGAATTTTCTTCTGAGTTCCGTAGATGGGCCACAGATACTCAGTGGAATGACCCAGCTCTTAGGAGCCAGTTTTGTCAAGGATTATCTGACAAATTAAAAGATGTGTTGGCTCAGTATGATTCTCCCCCGTCACTGGAGGCCGCTATGGCCCTTGCGATTCGCATTGATAGACGGCTTCGGAGAGGTGCGAGGTAACTCCGCCCCTGTGATGACTCCACCTTCTACTATAGTCCCTATATTGAGGTTCCCCTGGTTTGTTCTGAGGAGCCTATGCAGTTAGGAGGGACATCGTTTCGAGGGAGGGGATCGGCGGTGCGCCGCAAGACAGGAAAGTGTTACTTCTGCGGGAGAAGGGACATTTTGTTGGGGGGTGTCCATCCCGTACTTTGCTGAGCAAGGAGTCGCCGGAAAACTGTTGATCCCAGGTTGTGTGGTGGACGACAATCTGGGAGTATGTATTTCGTCCCCAAGTACGTCTCAGTTTCTCGTACCAGCGGAGGTGGTGGTAGGTACGAGAACTGAGAGGATTTCTGTTCTTCTGGATAGTGGGGCCGCGGCTAATCTGGTGGACGCTCGGTTTGCCCAGGTGCAAGGTATGCAACTGAGTGTATTGGCCAAACCTATCCCTATATTCTCTATTGACGCCAGGCCTCTCGGTCAAGGTAGCTTTGTGCAAGCCGTGCATAACATAGACCTTCGTGTGGGGGCAATACATAAAGAACTATTGTCTTGTTATGTGTTGGAGGGCCTTCCCACTCCTATTGTGTTGGGACTTCCTTGGTTAACTAAACATAACCCAGTTATTAATTGGCAATCCAGAGAGATAAGCCAGTGGGGTGAATTTTGCAATAGTAACTGCATGAACACGGTCATCGGTGCGGTCGTGCCTAGAACCTTACCTCCTTTTCTGGAGGACTTTGAGGATGTGTTTTCAGAGGAGGGGTGTCAAGAATTACCTCCTCATCGCGCGTATGACTGTGCTATAAAATTGCTTCCTGATGCTAAGTTACCAAAATCTAGGTTATATAACCTTTCTGGTCCTGAGAGGCAAGCTATGAAGGATTATATTTCGGAAAGTCTGGCCAAGGGGCATATTAGACCTTCATCTTCCCCAGTGGCCGCGGGGTTCTTCTTTGTGAAGAAAAAAGATGGAGGCCTACGCCCTTGCCTGGATTTCCGTGAGCTTAATCGGATTACGGTCCGAGATCCGTATCCGCTCCCACTTATTCCTGATCTCTTCAATCAGATTGTGGGCGCCAAATGGTTCTCTAAGTTGGATCTCAGGGGGCGTATAATCTGATTAGGATAAAGGAGGGGGATGAGTGGAAGACGGCGTTTAACACTCCGGAGGGACATTATGAGAACCTTGTCATGCCTTTCGGTCTGACTACTGCCCCGGCGGTGTTTCAACATTTTGTTAATGACATCTTTCGCCACCTAGTGGGACAGTTTGTTGTCATTTATCTAGATGACATCTTAATTTACTCGCCGGATCTTGTGTCTCATCAGGAGCATGTGAGACAGGTGTTGCAGATCTTGCGAGACAATAAACTGTACGCCAAATGGGAGAAGTGTGTATTCGCCGTACAAGAACTTCAGTTTTTAGGATTCCTGGTGTCAGCTTCCGGTTTCCGTATGGACCCTGGGAAAGTGAAGGCTGTGCTTGAATGGGATCGGCCAGAGGATCTTAAAGCACTGCAGCGTTTCCTGGGGTTTGCTAACTACTACCGGAAATTTATTCGTAATTTCTCATCCGTTGTCAAACCTCTCACTGACATGACAAAAAAAGGGACGGATTTTTCTAGGTGGTCTGACAAAGCTTGTCAAGCATTTTCCTCCTTGAAAAAATGTTTTGCTTCAGCACCCATACTCATCCAACCTGATGCATCACAACCGTTCATTGTGGAGGTAGACGCATCTGACGTAGGAGTGGGTGCGGTATTATCTCAAGGTCCGTCCCCTGGTAAATGGCATCCGTGCGCTTTGTTCTCTAAAAAATTGTCGTCCGCTGAGAGGAATTATGATGTCGGCAATAGGGAACTCTTGGCCATTAAGTTGGCTTTTGAAGAGTGGCGTCACTTTTTGGAGGGGGCAGTCCACCCGGTCACCGTCATTACTGATCACAAGAACCTGCTGTATTTAGAGTCTGCAAAATGTCTGAATTCCAGACAAGCTAGATGGTCGTTGTTTTTTACCAGGTTTAATTTTGTCATCACATATCGTCCTGGGTCAAAAAATGTAAAGGCTGATGCCTTATCTCGTAGTTTCCCGGGGGCCGGGAAGACGGATGACCCGGTTCCTATTCTTCAGGAGGGAGTTGTGGTGTCGGCTGTATGCTCTGAGCTTGAGGAGGAGGTATTGGAGGCTCAGGGGGACGCCCCTGTAGGACCTCCAGGGAGACTGTTTGTTCCAGATCAGTTAAGACAAAAGGTTATCGAGGCACATCATAATTCTGCTTTGGCAGGACACCCAGGGAGTAAAGCAACTGTAGATCTCGTTTCTCGCCGGTTTTGGTGGCCTAACTTAAATAAAGAGGTGGTAACTTTTGTCGCGTCCTGTGGGGTATGTGCGCGCTCTAAGACCCCACATACCCGTCCGTCTGGGGCCCTTTTACCGTTGAAAATCCCGGAGCGTCCATGGACCCATCTGTCTATGGACTTCATTACGGACCTCCCTCCGTCTTCAGGTAAAACTGTCATACTAGTTGTAGTTGACAGGTTCAGCAAAATGGCACATTTTATTGCTCTTCCTGCTCTTCCTAATGCTAAAACTCTGGCGCAGGTGTTCATTGGGGAGATTGTGAGACTTCACGGGTTGCCTTCCGATATGGTGTCGGATCGGGGGTCTCAGTTTGTGTCCAAATTCTGGAAGGCATTTTGTTCTCGTCGGGGGATGCAGTTGTCATTTTCTTCGGCTTTTCATCCGCAGACCAATGGTCAGACAGAGCGTCTGAATCAGAGCTTAGAGACATATCTCCGGTGTTTTGTCTCAGAGAACCAAGAGGACTGGTCTTCTTTCTTGCCTCTGGCAGAGTTCGCTCTTAACAATAGGCGGAGTGAGTCCACTGGTAAGTCCCCGTTTTTTGGGGCATATGGTTTTCACCCCCAGTTTTGTACTTTCAATGGGGGGGCTCTTCTGGGGTTCCTGAGGAGGAACAATTTTTGTCGTCACTTGCTTCAGTGTGGAGAGGAGTGCTTAATAATCTGAGCACTATGGGGAACCGATACAAACGTATGGCTGATAGGAGGAGAGTGTCTGGTCCGGACCTAAGTGTGAACGATCTGGTATGGTTGTCTACCAAGAATATAAAACTTAAGGTTCCCTCCTGGAAACTGGGTCCCAGGTTCATCGGGCCATACAGGATCAGTTCAATAATTAATCCGGTGGCTTTCCGTCTTGACCTCCCTCCTACGTTTAAAATCCACAATGTGTTCCACAAATCGTTGCTTAAGAGGTACGTGGCACCAGTTATACCGTCACCTCTACCTCCTCCTCCAGTGGTGGTCAATGGTAATTTGGAGTTTCAGGTATCGAAGATCATTGACTCACGTCTGAATCGCCGATCCCTTCAGTACCTTGTTCATTGGAGGGGGTATGGTCCTGAGGAGAGGATGTGGGTTTCTGCGTCGGATATTAACGCAGACCGATTGGTTCGGGTTCCCTCACTACTCACCCAGATAGACCAGGCCCTGAGGGTCCAGAGGCCCCTCGTAGAAGGGGGGGTACTGTCACGGGTGTGTCGCGGCGGAGATCGTCGCGATTGCACACCCTGACTTCGCACAGCTGAGTTTCTGGTGCTGGGTGTTTTTCAGCACTGAGGGAGTTAATTCTTTCTCTCTCGGTGCTGGACTGACCAGCCTCGCCCAGCTGCGATTGATGTTTTGTTAATTAGCTTCCTTCATATACCTGCTGGTCTGCTGGGGAAGTTGCCGGTGAAAGCATTCATTCAGACCAGCAGAGCGGATCGTTTCTGAGAAGACTTAAGCTAAGAGTGCCTGTTGTGGTTTTTCCTCTCCTCGCTTATTGTTTATCTCCTTAACCTTTTGTGTTCCTCTGTAGTGGAAGTTTTGTATGCAAGGCAGTGTTTTCTTTACCCCTTGTCTGTCTCGTTTGTCTTTGACTGTGTGTAAGCTGTGACCTGCCCATTCCCTGTGGTGGTAATCAGGGTCCTTCTCAGGACTAGATTACAGTGGTCAGGGATCTACAGGAGACAGGGTTACGCTGGCGGCCTGCACCTCTGTACCATTAACAGTACCTCCAGGTAGAGGGACTAGTCAGGACCCCAGTTCAGGGTCAGCATAGACCCCGGTCCACCTCTATCCTGAGACAGCGTGACACGTACACAGTATAGACCCACAATACATAGGATATTATGTCAGGTAAGACATTGCTGGCAGATACTATGTATACATGTTGATATTTTCTATTATATGAAATATAGAATGTTGTCACATTAGATATATGTTACTATCATAGAATATATCTGTTATACGTCGTGACAGTGGCAATGAGCTAGAGTCTTGGCGCAGGGCAATTTATTGAACGGGACCAGATGACATATCTTACTAAACCGGTCCACAACAACCCAGATGACAGAAAAACCTTCAGAAACTGGCAGATCGGTGATAAAATCCATAGCAAGATGCGTCCATGGCGAGCTAGGAACCTCCAAAGGGCACAGCAATCCTGCAGCCGGGGCATGAGAGGCTTTCGATCTAGCGCACACCGTACACTGATGCACCCACTTGATGATTTCTCTATGCCACCCTGGCCACCAGAAACTTCGACCGATTGACTTTCTAGTTTCTGAAATCCCTGGATGACCCGTCAACCGAGACTCATGACATTCAGCAAACAAAGCTCTCCTCAAGGCTTTGGGCACAAATAATTTACCATACGAAGTGTTTGTTGGTGCAGAATTCTGGGCTTCTAGGATGTTATTCTCCAACTCAGAACCCAATGCTGCCACCACCACCCCTCTCTGCAAAATACATTCCTCCTTCTCAGTATTAACTGCTGGAGAGAAACTACGAGACAAAGCATCCGCTTTAACATTCTTTGTGCCAGGAACATATGTTATGGAGAAATGGAACCGGGGAAAAAACAGTGCCCACCTGGCTTGATGGGCATTCAAACGTTTAGCAGCACCCAGATAAATCAGATTTTTATGATCAGTAAAAACCTGTGTCGGATGTCTAGCCCCCTCCAGGAAATGTCGCCAATGCTCAAACGCGAGCTTAATAGCCAGTAACTCTCGGTTCCCAACAACATAATTGAGCTCAGTCTCCGAAATTTTTTTAGAAAAGAAAGCACAAGGATGCACCCCATCCTCTCCCTCCTGGGACAGAACTGCCCCCACTCCTACTGATGAGGCATCAACCTCTACCAGAAAAGGCTTGGTCTCATCTGTCTGGATCAAAACAGGAGCAGAGCTAAACCTCTCCTTGAGATGCTCAAAAGCCTCCACTGCCTCAGTGGACCATTGGACAGTATTAGAACCCTTCTTGGTGAGATCAGTTATGGGTTTAGCGATAATAGAAAAATTCTTTATGAATTTTCTATAATAATTGGCAAACCATAAAAATCTTTGGACAGATTTTAAACATTCAGGCCTAGGCCAATCCACTACTGCCTGAACCTTCACCGGGTCCATCTCAAACTCATAACTGGAGACCAAGTACCCCAAAAAACTCATTTTCTGTACCGCAAACTCGCAATTCTCCAATTTAGCAAACAGGTTGTTTTTGCTCAAAATCTGAAGAACTTCGCGGACTCTCTGCCAATGCGACTCCATATCAGGAGAATAGATCAAAATGTCGTCCAAATAAACAATAACACTCCTACCGATCAATGGCCTCAGAATGTCATTAATGAAATTTTAAAAAAATGCAGGCGCATTAGTAAGGCCAAAAGGCATCACTAGACACTCAAAATGACCCTCTGGGGTATTAAAGGCTGTCTTCCATTCATCGCCCTCCTTTACCCGCAGAAAATGATATGCCCCACGAAGGTCAATTTTAGAGAACCACTTAGCTCCGGTTAGTTGAACAAATCGGGAATTAGCGGAAACGGGTAAGGATTGCGCACAGTGATCTTATTAATCTCACGAAAATCCAGACACAGTCTAAGGCCCCCATCCTTCTTTTTGACAAAAAAAAATCCTACCGCCACAGGAGACTTAGAGGGTCTTATATGACCTGCAGCCAAACTAGTCTGTAGGTATTCCTTTAAAGCCTCCCTCTCGGGAATCGTCAAATTAAATAAACAACTCTTAGGGAGTGTAGCACCTGGGATGAACTCAATAGTGCAATCGTAATCTCTATGGGGTGGTAGAGCTTGCGATTCAACTTCTGAAAATACCTTCCAGAAATTCTGAATGGTTTCAGGTAGCTCTTTCTTAACAACTGCAGCAATGTGAACATTACAACATTTACCATAACACCACTAACCCCAGAACCTTATAATACCAGATGACCAGTCCAGCAAAGGATTGTGCATTTTTAACCAGGGTAAACCCAGGACGACTGGAACAGGCAATTTATCCAGTACAAACAAGTCAATGCACTCCTGATGTTCTATATTGACAGTAAGCAGGAACCCAGTGACCTTTCAGATACGCACCCATGCTCCAGGGGAGTGTTATCAACCGCCACAACAGGGAAAGATGACAATGGTTCAGAAACAAATTTATATTTGTCTAGAAATTGTTGATCAATCAAATTCAGTGCAGAACCACAATCCACCATGACCTGAAAATCAATGGAATGACCACGATAGGTGGAATTACCAGAAAAACAAACTCCTGCGGACAATAAAAATGCAATACAAACGGGGGTGTTGCTCCTACTGACCTTTTTTTTCTTTTCTTTCTTTATGCGAACCTCACATTGCTTAATCAAATGGTCAGCCTTACCACAGTACAAGCATATCCCCTCAGAGAACCTCCTCTCCCTCTCCTGGAAACGAGAGGATATCGCCCCAATTTGCATAGGTTCCCCGCTGTCAACGGGGCTATCCTGAGAGACTGGGTACAGTATTATAGGAGGCTTCTCATTATTCTGCCTGTCTCTCAATCTTCTATCCACACGGATAGCTAACTGCATAGCAGATTCCAAAGAATCAGGTGCAGGATAAGCAATGAGCAAATCTTTAACCCTTTCACTCAAACCTACTAAAAACTGACTCTTGAGCGCTAAATCATTCCACCTGACCTCTGTGCACCATCATCTGAACAGGGTGCAATACCTCTCAGCATCACCAGAACCCTGTTTAAGCCATCTGGGCTCTGCCTCAGCTGATGGGACCCTATACGGTATCCGGATCATCATATAACAACCCCATAGCAGTAAAAAATGCATCTACTGACGTCAAACAAGGATCATTAGGTGGTAACGAAAATGCCCAGATTTGAGGATGACTTCGCAGCAAAGACATAATAATCCCCACACGCTGTGATTCACTCCCTGAGGATCCAGGTCTAAGCCGAAAATATAGTAAACATGCATTTTTAAACATAAAAAATTCCTGCGTTTAACAGAAAAAAACTCAGGCAGTCCTACCTTAGGCTCTTCACAGCGTACTCCAGGACAATTACTCAAGTGCTGTTTCAGGCTGGCTACCTTCAAAGTTAACCCTAGCAAGTGTTAAGTTCTTGGACGCTGTTCATATTGAAAGACTCCGGGAGAAAAAAAATATATATATATCCTTTTCCCTTTTTTTTTTTATATGTGCTGGCTGGACATACTGTTATGTGTCTGCAACTCAGGAATAGAGCGGGGGGTGAATCTGACCCTGCACTAGGACTAGACTCGATCTCTACGAAGGGCGAGCGACCTATTCCTTGCAAATAGACCCACCGATGATCCTAGTCTAGACTCAAGCGAAGACCTGAAGGTGAGAGAAGGGGATCCCTGAAAGATCTAGGGACTGGGAACAAAACACTGGTAACCTCCTAGCAGGAGAAACTAAAGGAAAAAACAAAAAGACTAAGCAAGCAGAACTAGAGGTCCCAGAACTGCACAAAGTATAGCACAAAGCTATCAAGGCTCCTAGCCAGAACTCAAGCAGATTAACACTGGTGTCCAGCAAGGACAGGGAGGCAGGTGCAGGGTAATAAAGGGTGATACAATCACTTGACCAACGACAAGCCCAGCACCAGGGGAAAACAGACCAGCAGCCAGAAACCTCAACAAGATGGCAGATGGTCAAACTGAATAGATTCTAACAAAGTGTTCCCTTGTTTTGTGTATCTTAGCTGTCTTTAGAGGTATGTGGGGATTGACTAGTGCTCATCTGTCCTTCCTAGTGCAGGGCTTATCACCAGGGTCAGGCAAGAATTAGGTATCCTGCTCAGCGATAGGTGCGGAACCTATATAAGGATGATAGGGCAGACAGGATGACATTAGATCTGTCTAGGGGTCTCCACTCCCCCCCTCCTTAGTGTTTGGTCCCTTTCCCTTATCCCTTCGTGTTGCACTTAGCCTTTCCTACACTTTGTGTGACACTCTAGGAAGATGGCGCCACCGGCGGCTGCGCAATAACCACTACTGCGCAGGAGCGGCGGGTGCCATCTTCAAATGTATTTTTTTTATTTAAAATATCAGGATTACCTCAACCATAGTAATTATATGCACATTACACATGCGATTATGATGCAGCGCAGGTGCCACGGCTGGCACCTGTCTGTAGAAGGTTTTTTTTTATTATGTATATATAACATTCATTATCTTAACTAGGGGGCAGGTCACTCAGGGATCAGTGACCTGTCAGCAATGTTCATTATGAATAGCTAAGCAGAGCACCACATGAAGACCCCCCCCCACAGGCCTCCCCGTAGCACGAGTATAAACTCAAAACTGAAGATAAGGATTAAACAACAACAACAAGATGGATTTCATCACCAAAGGTATCATTTTAATCAGTATAATGGTGCCAAACTGACAGTGTCTTTAAGTTACTGTGCACAATCCTGCTGACTGGTTCCCTTTAGGGGGCGTTTACACTGAAAGATTATTGTGAATGAGCATTGTTACAAATGCTTATTTCACGATTATCCTGCCATGTACTGAAGCTGCCAATCACCTGATGAACAAGCCCAAGGCTTGTTCATTGGATTAAGTGCAGCACAAAAGATCATAGTTCTTGGCTGTGCATTGTCTTGTGTGTGTAAAAAAAAGGCTTGCACTGTCAAGAACAATGGCACCCTAAGCTCACTGAGAGATCTACTATAAATCGTTTACTTTGGTCCGCCTGTGTGACGATCAGTAAAAGTTTACCTATTAGCGGTCGCATAGTGCCACCAGTCGGTCTGTATAAATAGACTCTTAGAAAAATGGAGGTAAGGTTATAAAAAACATTAGTGGTCAAGTTTTACTGTTGTAGATTTAACAATTGGTAAGAGGACAGCTGATCTCGAACCACCCTGCACAGTGACCTCCGCTCACGTCAAAGAGCATGCCCACAAAAGTGAGTCGTTTTCTGATGTCCAGGTGCTGCTGTAAAGCAAATCTCTTGAACATTGCTTAAAGTTCAAAACAGAAGCTCAAGAAAAAAAGGATGTCTTAACTATCATGTAAAAAATATAATAAAAAAATTATACATTCTCTTTAATTCAAATTAAGGCTAGCAAGATTTCTTACAATCTTCATGCTCATCATGCTATACTTATACTCATCGGACCAGGGGCAGTATGAATCAATAGAAGGCTCCCTTAACAGACATCCAAGTTTTACTCTGAAAATTATGGAGATTTGTGGAACACAGACTAGCTAGTTAAACATTGGCCGGTATATGGAAACCAATCATCTTGTTGGTCACCAATAGCTCCTCTATGAGGGAGATGTTGGCCTCTATTTGGGTAAAGTGAGAGATCTGTCTATATCTACAATATCTGTAGTCTAAATGTTTACTGTACATATTTGTAAGCAGTGTAAGCATCCCTAGCTATAATTTAACACACATTCCAATCATTTTAACACTTTATTTTAAAATATATTTTTAATTCACTTTATTTTTAATGTAATGATGTGTCTTGTGTAATTAGCTACTTTAGCCTGGTTTAACAGCCTATAAATAACTGATGCTTTTTTTCACACATGAACATCCAAATTGTCTGCATATATTACGCATTTCTAGAACAGCCACATAAACAGTTCATTAAAATGTTGTATATTTTTGTTAAAACTTGCAAGTGTTTCTGGTTATATCAACAAATACGCCATGACAGAGTTGACTTTTAATATAGAGGTAAAAATTCATCATAGCATTTACATTGGATATTCATGTGTTAATAAACAGGGCTCTCTGGAAAAACAAATTAGTCTTAATAAGTCAAATAGTAAACCGTCCTCAACTCAAAGTCATGCTAAGTTCATTAAAAAAAATGGCCGATTTTTCATCTATATCCTCATCTGTATGGCATATCTATTAGATGCAAACCTTATGGCAATCGTTTGCATACATCCGCCTTTTTAAAATTTACAAGACCAAATAAAGTTTCCCATGTTAAAGAATTGCAATGTATCCGTAAAAATCGGATGCTATAGAGTTGATCCTTATGGGATCTGATTTTTGTGACCATAGACCTGAAATAGGCGAATCTCTTCCGAAATAGGGAAGAAACTAGTGAGTTTGGTCCGTATGAAAAAACACACATATAAACAGCCCCATTGAATAACATTGGTCTGAACGCTGTCAGGGTTTTTTTTTTGGAAAGGACATGGACCGAAAATATGCTCATGTAAACCTATCCTAATAGAGACACAAAGTAACAATTGACTAATCAATCAACAGCTGCCTATTAAGTTATGTTGTAAACTATTTTCTTTGAACATTCAACAGAATAAAATAAAAAAGGGGAAATCAACCAAAAAGATAAGAAAATAAAGATGGTGACATTAGCTGGCCATACAAGGTGAAATACGGAAATTCGCAATAGATCTCAAAATTGTTTCCTGCAGTTCAGGAGAAGAACTCAGCTAGTCATTGGCGATCCTCCAAACCATGCTGTCTGGCACTTTTGGGACAAAGTTGACTGGAGTGTGGAAAAGGTGTCCCGCACCTATAAACTGGTTAAACCCATAGTCCTGAGTGAAATAGGCAAAAACGCTTCAATCGATTATATTAACACATAATCTATAGTGGGCGGTGCCACCCATAGAAAAGAAGTGAAAAACATACTAGTTTGGAAATATAAAACAATAATTTTTATTGAAATACAATTAAAAAATCAATTATATACAAAAGAGTAAGGGAGGCTCCAAAAGGAGGTCAGGGAAGAGAGTAACCACCTGAGAACGCCAAAATTATTAAAATTGTAAACACAATGTATCAGAGCTAAATAAAAAACTGATGAGCAAAAATCTTCAATCAATCATACAAATGCACTAGTGCCAATAAGTCTCAGATCTATAACATAGCTCAATGTAGAGTTAAATAACACAGAAATGGATAAATACTTAAGTCTGTTATTAAAGTGCACTAGTGCCAATAGGTGTCTCAAGGACTGTGATATACAGTTAGGTCCATATATATTTGGACAGAGACAACATTTATCTAATTTTGGTTCTAGACATTACCACAATGAATTTTAAACAAAACAATTCAGATGCAGTTGAAGTTCAGACTTTCAGCTTTCATTTGAGGGTATCCACATTAAAATTGGATGAAGGGTTTAGAGTTTCAGCTCCTTAACATGTGCCACCCTGTTTTTAAAGGGACCAAAAGTAAGTGGACAATTGATGCCAAGGCTATTTCATGGACAGGTGTGGGCAATCCCTTCATTATGTCATTCTCAATTAAGCAGATAAAAGGGCTAGAGTTGATTTGAGGTGTGGTGTTTGCATTTGGAAGGTTTTGCTGTGAAGGAAACACGCGTCAAAGGAGCTCTCCATGCAGGTGAAACAAGCCATCCTTAAGCTTCAAAAACAGAAAAAAAAAATCCGAGAAATTGCTACAACATTAGGAGTAGCAAAATCTACAGTTTGGTACATCCTGAGAAAGAAAGAAAGCACTGGTGAACTCATCAATGCAAAAAGACCTGGGCCCACGGAAGACAACATTGGTGGATGATCGCACAATACTCTCCATGGTGAAGAGAAACCCCTTCACAACAGCCAACCAAGTGAACACCACTCTCCAGGAGGTAGGCGTATCAATATCCAAATCTACCATAAAGAGAAGACTGCATGAAAGTAAATACAGAGGGTTCACTGCACGGTGCAAGCCACTCATAAGCATCAAGAATAAAAAGGCTAGACTGGACTTTGCTAAAAAACATCTAAAAAAGCCAGCACAGTTCTGGAAAAACATTCTTTGGACAGATGAAACCAAGATCAACCTCTACCAGAATGATGGAAAGAGAAAAGTATGGCGAAGGCGTGGTACAGCTCATGATCCAAAGCATACCACATCATCTGTAAAACACGGCGGGGGCAGTGTGATGGCTTGGACATGCATGGCTGCCAGTAGCACTGGGTCACTAGTGTTTATTGATGATGTGACACAGGATAGAAGCAGCCGAATGAATTCTGAGGTATTCAGAGCCATACTGTGTGCTCAGATCCAGCCAAATGCAGCCAAACTGATTGGTCGTCGTTTCATACTACAGAAGGACAATGACCCAAAACATAAAGCCAAAGCAACCCAGGCGTTTATTAAAGCAAAGAAGTGGAATATTCTTGAATGGCCAAGTCAGTCACCTGATCTCAACCCAATTGAGCATGCATTTCACTTGTTAAAGACTAAACTTCAGACAGAAAGGCCCACAAACAAACAGCAACTGAAAACCACCGCAGTGAAGGCCTGGCAGAGCATCAAAAAGGAGGAAACACAGCATCTGGTGATGTCCATGAGTTCAAGACTTCAGGCAGTCATTGACAACAAAGGGTTTTCAACCAAGTTCTAGAAATGAACATTTTATTTACAATTATTTAATCTGTCCAATTACTTTTGGCCCCTTTAAAAACAGGGTGGCACATGTTAAGGAGCTGAAACTCCTAAACCCTTCATACAATTTTAATGTGGATACCCTCAAATGAAAACTGAAAGTCTGAACTTCAACTGCATCTGAATTGTTTTGTTTAAAATTCATTGTGGTAATGTCTAGAACCAAAATTAGATAAATGTTGTCTCTGTCCAAAAATATATGGACCTAACTGTAGCTCTATATTAATGCAAATGTTTTGACAAAAGCTCCACCTAAAAACCTCCTATGTAGTAGCCTGTATACAAAATGCCACATGTGGGGTGATAGAAATAAGTAGTAAAAAATAAAGAGACATTTAGCTCAAGGCTTGACTTCACTATAGAAATCAAAATATGTGTAATACTTACATGAGGCTAGCACACCAGAATGTGGCAACAGGCTGAGGGGCTGTATATGAGGTGGAGATCAGCTGGACTCTAATCCCAGCGCCCGATGGGCACCGTTTCACTGGAAGAAGCTACATAGTGAAACGGTGCCCGTCGGGTGCTGGGATTAGAGTCCAGCTGATCTCCACCTCATATACAGCCCCTCAGCCTGTTGCCACATTCTGGTGTGCTAGCCTCATGTAAGGATTACACATATTTTGATTTCTATAGTGACGACAAGCCTTGAGCTAAATGTATCTTTATTTTTCACTACTTATTTCTATCACCCCACATGTGGCATTTTGTATACAGGCTACTACATAGGAGGTTTTTAGGTGGAGCTTTTGTCAAAACATTTGCATTAATATAGAGCTATATCACAGTCCTTGAGACACCTATTGGCACTAGTGCACTTTAATAACAGACTTAAGTATTTATCCATTTCTGTGTTATTTAACACTACATTGAGCTATGTTATAGATCTGAGACTTATTGGCACTAGTGCACTTGTATGATTGATTGAAGTTTTTTGCTCATCAGTTTTTTAATTAGCTCTGATACATTGTGTTTACAATTATAATCATTGGCGTTCTCAGGTGGTTACTCTCTTCCCTGACCTCCTTTTGGAGCCTCCCTTACTCTTATGTATATAATTGATTTTTTAATTGTATTTCAATAAAAATTATTATTTTATATTTATGTTTTCACTTCTTATCTATGGGTGGCACCGTCCACTATAGATTATCTGTTAATTTAACCTATAAACTGGTGTGGGATATATGAATTGCAGGCACTCTTATTATCTATTGTTTAAACCTTATCAGCCTACAGACAGTATAAACTAAGCACATACCCTTGAGGGGGATATAGCCCCTAAAAAAATCACACCTTTATAGTTCTAGTCACTGCCTCCAATCCAAAAAAGTAAATTCTTACCAAATTTGCTACTAAGTAAGCACAGTAAAAGTAAAGTATACTAAACTCTGAAGGTCTTCATGCCCGAATTCCAAAACATGCACTTCTACTCAACCAAAAGCACAAGAAAAGTTGTCTCCAATATGTTAAGACAGGTATAAATAAGCCACTGAAGGTGTTCTGTGGAGCAATGAAACACAACTGAAGTTTTTGGGCCTATGGATCAGTAGTATGCCTTAAGGAGGAATAATCAAGCATATGCTGTAAAGAATAACCTGCGGACAGGGAAGCATGGCAGTGGCTCGGTGGTGCTCTGGAGCTTCTTTGCTTACCTTGTCACTAGAAACCTGCAATGTGTGTGGTGCAGTTAACTATCAGGAAATTATAAATATTGTGCTTTCTGTGTGCAGAAGCTCAAGCTTTGGCATTATTGGACTTCCAACAGGACAATGTTCATAAGATACCTCAAAGTTCACCAAGTTTTAGTTGAACAGTAAGTCCTTGAAGTTTCTGATGTGACCATCTTAGTTGCCTGACTTGAACACTATAGAAAATCTTTATAGGTATTCTGAAGTCATTACAGAAAGCAAAACCAAGAATATTACTGAACTAGAACTAATTTCCCATGAGGAACGGAATAAGATTTAATGGAATGCTGCCAGAAGCTGATATCTGGCTTTAATGTCCTCCACAAATTTGGTGCATATTGAAAGAGGCCCTAGTAAGTACTATCCTCAGTCATGTGGCAAGGCTCCTTAAAGGGTCACATTAACTTTTAGGACTGCTACTTCCAATAGGTGGCACTAGAGTTCAAGTTTTCTTCCCCTCTAAGAAGACAATTTGCATACTAAGTACTAAAGACACTTATCATTATGGGTTTTAACAACTTGGAATGAGTACTGCAGTCTCAAAAGTGGAATTGTGTACTGAATTTGGAGAATCCACTTGTTATATTACAGTACTGTATTTGTGTTTAGTTATTTAAATTGTTCTGGTTTCATTTTTTTGCAAACAGTAGAAAGTTTGTAAATTTAAATGTGTTCACAGATAAAAGCTCTACCAATATAAGAAGATATTGTATAATATCATAGTGTCATGCATATTGCAATAATTACCATTATAGTCAGAATTATTCTCAGCTTACGAGACATAGTTGAGGATAATTGTACCTCAACACCCAACAGTAACAAGCTGATATGGAGCCTCTATGACGCCGCATAATGAACAGATACGATACGGATCATTCCGCTCCCACATTATTTGTAACTAATGTCTGACCTACTTCATTATGTTAACGAATTAGAACATAACTTTGCTAAATGTAAGTGTGAATTTTCTTCCAAACATTGTGATGACTTTCCTGTAAACACAGTTACCATTTCTTATGGCTAATGCTCTCTTTGTGTGAAACAATTGCTTGTGTTTGCTCGAGCTTGTAGCTGCCGGCATGTGTAAAAAGACTGCAAGTATTTACCACTAGGAGAGTCAAAAGTCAGGTGCAACCTTTTTAGAATTCACAATGGAATCAGAAAGAGTCTAAAGTTACAATCATGTAAATGGCAAAATGTGATTTATGTATCAACTAGTGATGAGCAAATGTGCTCGGATAAGGTGTTATCTGGGCATGCTCATGTGCTAACAGAGTGTCTTCAGTGTGCTCGAAAAATATGTTCCGAGTCCCCTGCATGTCTCATGGGTGTTCGAGAGCCATATCACATGCAGGCATTGTCTTTTTGTTATGCAAACCCTGCATGTGTTGCTGCTGTCGAACAACCACGAGACATGCAGCTGTGGGGACGCAAACATATTTTTAGTGTATGCCAAAGTCACTTGGATAGCACCCGAGCATGCTCAGATAACACCTTATACGAGCACGTTCGCTTATCATTAGTTGATACATAAATTACATTATGCCATGTACATGATTGCAACTTTGAGACTATGGCCAGGATCACACATGCGACGAAAACGTCCGTCGCTCGAATGTGAAATCCCAGCTCTGGCGCCGGCACTCGGGAGTGAAGTGCACGGCTGCATGTAGTTCTATGCAGCCGCTCGCTCCACTCCCTAGTGCCGGCGCCAGAGATGGGATTTCACATGCAAGCGACGGACGTTTTCGTCGCATGTGTGATCCCGGCCTATTTCTGATTGCATTGTGAATTCTAAACAGGTTGCACCAGACATTTGACTCTCTTCAAGTGGTAAATACTTGCACTCCTTTTACCCATGGGTTGGCGTGACAATTCGGGATCTGCAGGAGACCCCTGTGGTTGTCACTGGCGGATAGCTATGAGTGCTGCCCTTCGGTCGGTGCTCATAGCAGTTGATCATTTTAGCTATACACAGGAGGGCTAAAACCCTGCTGTGTGTAACACAGGCGACTGGATGATCGCAGCTTCTAGTCTCCTATTGAGACTACTGAAGCTAATAAAAAGGAAAACAAAAGTTTTTAAAAAGATTAAGAAAATAAAAAATTATAAAAGTTTTAAATCAACCCCCATTCGCCCCATTCGAAATAAAACAATTTTTTTAAAATAATACACGTTTGGGATCGCCACATTCTAAAATGCCCGATCTATCAATATATAAAAAGAATTAAACTGATTGGTAAATGTCGAAACGAGAAAAAAAATTAAAATGCCAGAATTACGTTTTTGGGTCTCTGCAACATTGAAGTAAAATGCAATAACGGGTGATCAAACACCAAAATGGTATCAATAAAAACTTTAGCTCGGCACGCAAAAAATAAGCCCTCACTCAACCCGAGATCACAAAAAATGGAGACGCTACAGGTTTTGGAAAATGGAGCCTTTTTTTTTACAAAATTTGGATTTTTTTTTCAACACTTAAATAAAAAAAGAACCTTGACATGTCTGGTATCTACAAACTCGTAATGACCTGGAGAATCATAATGGCAGGTGAGTTTTAGCATTTAGTGAACATGGTGAAAAAAACAAACAAATACAATTGCGAAATTGCACATTTTTTGCCAATTTCACCACACTTTGAATTTTTTTCCCGTTTTCCAGTACACTATATGTCAAAACCATGGTATCGTTCAAAAGTACAACTCGTCCCGCAAAAAACAATCCTCACATGGCCATATTGTTAGAAAATTCAAAAGTCATGGCTTTGTGAAGGTGTGCAAAAAATGGAAACTCAAAAACAGAAAAACTGAAGGTGGTGAAGGGGTTAAATGAGCTGTAAGGGTATGTTTCCACGTAGCGGAAACCATCCGGATTAGCTGCGGATTAAACGCTGTGTCCTACCGCAGCGTTTAATCCGCAGCGGCCAGATGCTCCTGCATAGTGGAGCGGATTTTATGAAATCCCGTCTCCACTATGCGTCCGATTACGCGGGTGACACACCCACGAAATCGGACATGCGGCGTGTCTTTTCAGATCGCAGCATGTCTATTTACCTTGCGGCAACGGAGCATTGCCGCAAGATAAATAACCCAGTCCTATGTAGCGGTGCGGCGATTCACTGCGCGTTCAGAAGGGGTGGAGCTTTGGGCGGAGCATGGTTTCCGCTCCGTCCAAAGCGCATTGGTTCCGGCCGTGGAACCATACCCTAAAAGTCCTAAAGTTAAAGATGATGAATATATATACAGTATATATATAGTCATTTTTTACATTTTAAAAATTACAAAAAGGAAAATAGGCCAATGCGAAAGTTTGGGCACTTTTGGAGATTTATGTGCTTTGATGACTTTGACTAAGTTTCAGATTCAGTTTTAGGATATGTTTCTACGCTCAGTTTTGGCAGCGCTTTGAACGCAGTGGATACCCGCTCCGTCCAAAGCACACTTGGCTTTTGTATGCGCGGTGATTCCGCATGTATTCATTGAACACAAGCGGAATCACTGCATCCTATAGATAAAACGGTGCTATTTATCAAGTGGAGATTGTGCGTCTCCGCAAGATAAACTGACATGCTGCGGTCTAGAAAGAAGCGCCGCATGTCTGATTACGCAGGTCTGCCACCTGCGTGTTTGAATGCATAGTGGAAATGGTAGTTCAAAAAATCCCCTCCACTATGCTGTAACATCTGGCCGCTGTGGCTGTACGCAGCATCCAATCCGCAGCAAATACAGAACGTGGAAACATACCCTTAGGCTGGAGTCACACACAACCACAAAAAATCGGTCCGTTTTAGACGGTCGATTGTCGGATCAAAATGCAAACATCACACATCCTTCTGGCATCCGATTTTCCTTCAAAGATGCGATTTAATTGCATGTGTGTGTACCTTGTAACATCCGATTTTCATCCGACTTGCGAGAATTTCTCGCAGGCTTGCAAAACTGACATATAATGGATCCAAAAGAATAGTATTTCAATCACAAAAGAAAGAATAGATATATACACATAGAACACATATATATATATATATATATATATATATATATATACATGTCATTGTGACATGTATATATACATATATTTATAGTTCCTAGACTTCTACATACTGTTATAGCCGCTAATTCAATTGCCGGGTTTTGTGAAATCACAGAAGCCGACATGAAATGATACATTGTTTCCACACAGTTAACCATGTCATTTCCTGTATTTTGATATTTGTTTAGAACTTACAATTACATGAGTGTATTTGTGCAAAATTTCAGACATGTAGGGGTTAATTAAAGGTGTAATTTCATTGAAAAAAAATGCGTGGGCTCCCGCTGTATTTTCTCCACCAGACAGACAAAGCAAGCGAGTGGGGGCAGATAATAATAGCCTAGGGAGGGTACATTTTTTGTGCCCCCCCCTGGCTACTAACATCTGCCCCCAGACACCCCAGAAAGGGCAAATCTATAATTAGATTCACCCTTTCTGGCACTTTGCCCGTCTATTCCCATTGCCCTGTAGCGGTGGCGAATGGGTTAATAATCTCACCTTACTGTCACCTTGCAATTGAAAGGTGACCTTAAGGTAGGTTAATAATTGAGAGCTGTCAATTAGACAACTATCAATTATTAATCCTATTGTATGAAAGAAAAATCAAACACACACAGTTTAATAAAAAATAAGTTTAATTAAATAATCACACAGTTTTTGACCATATTTTATTTTCCTGCTAAAACCATTTCCTGTAATAAAAATAAAATAAAAAAGCAAAATTATACTTACCAATCCGATGTACAGTCAGGTCCCACGGTGTAATCCATCAGAAAGGGTTAACAGGTTACAGGTCGCAGAGAGCTAATAATGCTGTCTCAGACCTGTATTCCCCTGAATGAATAAGTTCCTCTCCCAGCGAAAGTAGAGGAATAGATTCATGAATGGAGCTTAATTGATTTATTGGCAATTTAACTTTAGTGACCTGACCTAAAGGGAAAGTGGACACAATCAATTAAGCTTCATTCATGAAACACATCCTCTCCTGTCGCCAGGAGAGGAACTTATTCATTCAGGAGCTTTGAGCTGAGCATGCAGGATTACTTGCACTGCTTGGCTCAAAGCTAGTTAACCCTTTGTGAAGGATTACAGCGTGGGACGTGACAGATCGGCGGAATAGGTAAGAATAATGTTGTTTTTTTTTTTTTTCTTTATTTTAGGAGATCAATGGCTTCGCACGGATTAAGTGTAAAATAAAATATGGTCAAAAAAATGTGTTTTTATTTCATTAAAATTATTTATTCTTAAAGTGTGTGTGTGTTTTTTCATTTACTTCAATAGGATTATATAATTGATAGTTATCTAATTGACAGCTCTCAATTATTAACCTACCTTAAGGTCACCTTTCAATTGCAAGGTGACAGTAAGGTGAGATTATTAACCCATTCGCCACTCGGGCAATGGGAATAGACGGGCAAAGTGCCAGAAAGGGCGAATCTAATTATAGATTTGCCCTTTCTGGGGTGTCTGGGGGCAGATGTTAGTAGCCAGGGGGGGCACAAAAAATGTACCCTCCCTAGGCTGTTATTATCTGCCCCCACTCGCTTGCTTTGTCTGTCTGGTGGAGAAAATACAGCGGGAGCCCACGCATTTTTTTTCAACGAAATTACACCTTTAATTAACCCCTACATGTCTGAAATTTTGCACAAATACACTCATGTAATTGTAAGTTCTAAACAAATATCAAAATACAGGAAATGACATGGTTAACTGTGTGGAAACAATGTATCATTTCATGTCGGCTTCTGTGATTTCACAAAACCCGGCAATTGAATTAGCGGCTATAACAGTATGTAGAAGTCTAGGAACTATAAATATATGTATATATACATGTCACAATGACATGTGTATATATATATATGTATTCTATGTGTATATATCTATTCTTTCTAGTCTTTATTAAAGCTGTCAGTGTGATTTTACAGTATAGCCGGGGATGAATTGCCGGCTTTTCTAAAGGACACCGATGCGATTTCATCGCAAGTCACACAGTGTGGTCCGTTTGTAATCCGATTTTTCATCGCTCCCATAGACTTGCATTGGCGATTGTCGACCGACAATCGGTGACAATCGCAGCATGCTGCGACAGTACACGGACGTTTAAAACGGACCACAAAAAATCGGATACTGGGAGCTGCTCCATAGATTAACATAGGTCCGACTGCAATGCGATTTTTCATCGCATTGCAGTCGTCCGATTCTGTCGCCAGTGTGACGCCGGCCTTAGAGTTATGGCTTGTTCATTATCATTGTTAGGAAAGGCCAGGTGATGCAAATTTCCCAGGTTTAGAAAAATCCAGCCACCTCTAACCTTGTACAAAAAAGCAGCAGTCATAGGTTCGTGTAAAGGTACTGCCACACTTAGCGATCTCGTTAGCGATCACGATAACGATGCAAGCTAACGAGAACGTTGGTGTGATCCCTTTTAGGTCGCTAGTAGCTGCCAAACAGATATAAACGACACATCAGCGGTCAGCGATCTCTTTAACGACTTTGGCGGTCGTTAGGATGTCATTAGCATGTACTGAGCGCTTCTGATTCATAGGAATTTCCAGCATCGCTCCTGCTGTCTGCGTCCTGCTAGCCTGCTTTGCAACTTCTGCGATCCTCTCTGTGATGCAAAAGAGAACCTACAGAAATTGCGATCCACTCCGTGACGCTAAAAACCCTAGTCCCGCCTGCGCCGCTGTCATATGCGTCACAAACGAGGTCGCTCGTCGTTCGCAAAAGGTGCCAAACACAGCGATATAGGCTCACCAGCAGGACGCCAACGATCAAAAAACGGTCCAGAACGCTAGTGAACGATCAGCGACATCACAGCAGGGGCCACATCGTTGCTACATGCCACACACAACGAAGTCGCTAACGAGATCGCTAAATAGTGACGTTTTAGCGATCTCGTTAGTGATCTCGTTAGCGATCTCGTTTAGTGTGGCATACCCTTAAGCATCTGCCTAGCACTCTGCAAAAGAACTTCAGAAATATTTAAAAAAAACTAGAGTTGTGGCACATTGTTCGACTGTTCAGAGACACCTGCACAAATATGGTCTTCATGGAAGAGTCATCAGAAGAAAACCTCTCCTTCCTGCCTATGGGCAAATGAGGTTCAAATAGAACTCTTAGGCCACAATGATCGAAGATGTGTATGGAGAAAAAAGGGCACAGAATTTCGGGAAAAGAACATCTTGACAACCATTAAGCATGGCGGTGGACCAACCATGCTTTGTAGTTCTGCTGCAGCCAAATGGCACAGGGAATATTTCACAGGCAGAAGGGAAAATGGTTTTAATGAAATTTGAACAAATTCTTGATGCAAACATAACACCATGTGTAAAAAATGTTGCTTAAAAGTGGATGGCTTCTACAAATGGATAATGATCCTAAACACACGTCAAAATCCACAATAGACTACCTCAAAAGGAGCAAGCTGAAGGTTTTACAATGACCCTCACAGTCCCCTGATCTGAACATCATTGAAATTCTGTGGCTAGACCTCAAAATAGCTGTGCGTGCAAGAAGACCCAGGAATCTCATAGAACTGGAAGAATTTTCCAAGGAAGAATGAATGAATGAAAATCCCTCAAACAAGAATTGAAAGACACTTGTGTAGCTACAAAAAGGCAGTTGTTACTTTCAAAAGAGGGTGTCACTAGGTAGTAACCATTTATGGAGCCCAAACTTTTGCATTGGACCATTTTCCTTTTTGTAATTTTTTAAATGCAAAAGATTAAAAAATATATATATTTTTTGCCTAAAATACAAATATAGTGTGTTCTTTAACTTTAGGCCTTTTAGAGATCATTTCATCTTCAACTAGTTTAAACTGTTCACAATAACAGTAATTTAGACCAGAGGTGTCCAAACTTTTACATGCCACTGTATACACATGCATAACACATATGCATGAATACACCAATCACACATATGTATATACACATAGCACACACGCATGTATTCACAGAGCACATACACACATGTATACAGAGCACATACATACACATATTTGTCTTCACATATATATACCACCAAGAATCCATATATTCTAGGCTAAACCACATGCACAGAGACACACAGGCAGAGACATACAGGTCCATTCACATCATTGGGCTGTCTGTGTCATACAGGACGGGTCCTCCAAAGAGAGACGCTCTTTGTAACCACTAATACACTGACCAAGAGATGAGGATTCTGAACACAGGAGTCCTTAGGGTATGTTTCCACTATCAGGAAACAGTCCGGAATTGCTGCGTGTTTGACGCTGTGCGTTGGCGCAGCGTCAAACACGCAGCGTCCAGATGTTACAGCATAGTGGAGGGGATTTCAAGAAATCCCGTCTCCACTATGCTGTAAAACATGCAGGCGGAAGACCTGCGTTTCCGGACAGGCGGCGCGTCTTTTCAGATCGCAGCATGTCCTAGTCCCTTGCGGCGATGCTGTGTCGCCGCAAGGGAAATAACACAGGGCTATGCAGCCCTGCGATCATTCCGGATGTGTTCCGGAGGTGTCCTGAACACATCCGGAATGAGCGCGCGTACAGAAGGGGGCGGGGCTTTGGACGGTGCGGAATTTCCGCTCCGTCCAAAGCGCTGTGGTTCCGGACCGTGGAACCACAGCCTTATATTAAGTATCACCTAAAAATGTTTAATACAATAAGTTTTAAAAACTGGAGAGTCAATAAGAGAAACATTTTCATAGGATCATCTACTTAAGTTAAGTTAAATTTGAATTAGTAAGCACCATCTTGGTGTTGCAAAATCCCTATGACAGCACTGTCTATCTTGTGTTGTTATGGAGTCACTAGGGTGGTCATAGTGGAAATGTTGAACTTAATGCCTTGTAAGTTCTGCCTGCCTGATAACTGTCTACACATTTAGGAATTAAGGAGGAATCCTAACCCTTATTACATTTTATAGATATGATTATACTTCTAGTTTGTTAGTAAACCCATCATTAACATCCGAAGAATAAAGCCTCCAGGGAGCTCTCGTGCTATTATATGGCTATTACAAGGATTTTAACCTCTTTACCTACAGACGATATTCCGTTTTTTGCTTTTTCTTTAATTTTTTGTTTTTCCTCCCCTTCTTCAAAGAACCATAACTTTTTTTTATTTTTCTGTCCACATAGCCATATGAGGTCTTGTTTTTGAAGAACATGTTGTACTTTTGAATGACACCATTCGTTCTACCACATAGTATACTGGAAAACAGGAAAAAAATTCAAGTGCGGTGAAATTGCAAACAAAAGTGCAATTCCACAATTGTTTTTTGAGTTTTTAATTTGCCATGTTCACTATATGAAAAAACTGACCAGGTAATAAGATTCTCCAGGTCAGTACGAGTACACAGATCCTAAACATGTATAGTTTTTTTTTTATTTATGAGGTGAAACAAAATTCTGAAATTTTGTAATAAAAATTTTTTGCTTTTGTCGCCATTTTTTCAAGGTCTGTAATGTTTTCAATTTTCGGAATATGAGGCAGCATGATAGCTTATTTTCTGCAGACTGATCTGATATTTTTACTTATACAATTTTGGGGTAGATACAATGTTTTTTATCTCCTCTTACTGC
Organism: Oophaga sylvatica; assembly: GCA_033576555.1. Classification (NCBI taxonomy): domain Eukaryota; kingdom Metazoa; phylum Chordata; class Amphibia; order Anura; family Dendrobatidae; genus Oophaga; species Oophaga sylvatica. The sequence continues at coordinate 172,158,512 of JARQOD010000001.1, read as the reverse complement.
ATTTTATTGCAATGTTGCAATAAAGCATACTAAAGTACAGTACATGTAAAAAATAAGAAACTTTGTAATATATCTTATAAGAGAAATCTGCTTTCTCGTCCTGAACAAATCATTTATTCTCAAAATTCTGAATTCAGAGAAATATCTGTATCCCATTACTGACATGGGAGATGACGTGGCAGTAGGTGGTCATTGAGCTCCTCAGTGAAGCGTGTGGCTGTCATATTTCACGAGAACTTGCAGTAGAATGTCCGTATCTGTCTCTAGCTCTTCTCCCCTTCTCCATAGAATTCTAAAAGTACTAAAAGTACCAACTGTCATCTCCTATCTCAGTAATGGGAAAATCTGTTTCCACTGAATAAAGCTTTTACAGATTTTACCCATGAATTGAGAGTGAAAGATCAATCCAGGTGGAGAAAGAAGCAGGTTTATCTAGCAAGAAATATTACAAAGTTGCTTACTTTTATGTCTGCTATTGATTCATGAAATAAAAATTAAAACAGTGGTCACTCTATAAAGATGTAGCACATCCAGTTTTGGACTGCCAATCTTTTTGTTCACCTGGAGATTAGCTGCCACCAGACATGTCAGCTCTCTCACAGAGAACACAGGAGTGCTCAGGATAACGAGTGCTCCTGTGTACAGTAGAGTGAGGCACGATGGCTGACTGCCAATTGAACGATTGGCCAAAGCATTGTTCAGTCGACCGACATTTAATGGCAGGCTTTTACACAGTACGATCACGACTGTTAGGTGACCACTGGTCGACTACATGCAAGATCTTATCCTTACTCATTAGCACAGTATACAGTGGCTGTCCAGGACTAATTTTATTTTTTTTCTACTTTCGACCTAAAACAAGTAGGTAGTTGCCAGCAGAGGCAACTACCTGCCTGTTTTACCCGGCACTAATTGAGATCATGCATTGACTGCTCCTGCCGGTGATTCAGCTGCTCCAGGTAAACAGAGCAGCTCTTCTTCTTCCATTCTGCTCTGTCAATGGGGCGGTACTGCCGACGTCATGCTGATTGACAGCCGAATTCTCACAGCTAGACAACAGGGAGCCGACTGTCAATCAGCATGACCTCTGCAATTATCGACATGACGTCAGTGGAAGCCGCTGAATTGCCGTCCGGATTGGACTGTGACAGCTCTTTTGCAGCACAACAGGCAGGAAATTAGCAACCACGTGCCTGTAGTTCTTACGCCCATAGTAAAAAAAAAATAATATAGTCCTTGAAAACTCCTCTACTGAACTGTTTGGATAGATTGATCACAATTCTATGAGCATGGAACGATTGTTAACATGGTCTCAGGCAACAGAGCAGCTCCGCATGATCTTGTAAATAAAATAAAATACACCAATCGGAAAACAGATCAGAAAACAAAGAAAACATTTTGTGGAATTAATGAAATATCAATGTCTTTTTACATTCATATAGAAACAGATTTCTAGGAACAAAAAATTTAAGGGACTCTATAGTAACAGGAATAAAACACAACAGGATAGTGTGGTAATACCTGACACCCACACTAAATTATTGAACTAAATAGCTATTCATTACAGCGGAGCTCAGATTAAAAGAGTGGTAGATGTGATGACGATGAATAGTATAATAACTGGGCTTATTAACACCAGGTACAAACATTACAAGTAAATATTGAATTATTTCTTATATATTGCGGAGGGAATGAAGAATGTGTTGTTTATTATACTTACGGTAGATGTTTTCAGATAATTAGTAATTCAATAGTTGGCTATGTGCATAAGATGGATGGTATGATCCTACATACCCCATTAGACGTCACAGCCATGTTCTGAGTGTACAATTAGAATATCAAAGCTTACAATGTAATTATAAGTAGACATGCTCTGTACATGGAAGGAGTGCTCCTAGAATTCATCCCTCCGGCCCGTGGATCCCCAGTCGGACCCTGCATTTCCTTATGTATTGCGCTTTTGACACTGCATTTGAAGCCTTTGTTGAACACAATATGTGAATGTTACAATAATGATGGTACCATGAGCTGTGTTTTTCAAGATATCATCCACAGAAGTTCCCGTTGTAAAGTCAATTATGCACTGCATTGTGTCATATTGAGTTAATTCATTTATAACTGCAAGTAATTTTCCTTTCTGGAAAAAGATGTTATTAATATTAATGAAAAATCCAGTGTATTCCCAAGTATTACTCTATAAGTATATAATGCAATCTTTAGATTCTTATTTCTTATCTTCTAATACAGACACTGTTAATTCCAACAGAAAAAAAGCTCAATGTGTAATCCTTCAAAAGATCCATTCAACAAAAAAGCAATGTGAAAAATGTATAAAACACACTGATTCTCCTTATTTTATTATTTAATAGAAAGCATTTATGCCAGCAGGGAAGCCGTAGGTACTCTACACAGAAGAAAAGTGGAATCCCCGAAGAGTGCATGATTCGGCTGCCATGCTTTATACATAGCATCAGCCATTCTGCTTCAAAATCTGGATGGGTTTCCAAGAAGTATACTATTTCTGGATGAGTCAATTGTAGCTGGTTTGTCCACTATTATCCAATAAACAGGATGGCATTTGGAGAGAAAAATGTATATAGCTGTAACCCTCATAGCCATCACTTTATAGGCTCTAAAGTGAGAGTAGTAACTGTAAGGGTGTGGGATGGGGTTATGTGTAGCATGGTATATATTAGAAATGAGTGAATCATTTGCATCTGAATTCACCAGTTTTACTACATTTTTCCCAAAATTTTAATTTTCTGCAGATCCCAAGTACTCCAAATGCTCTAAACAGACATTTATAAAATCTATAGGACTCATAGCACTCTATCTGACCCTTTTTCAATCTCTTTAACACAAACATAGCCTTAATAATGTCAAACTGACCTCAATCTAGATGATTATTGACAGAGAGATGGTAACCATTGTTCTGCTGTGCCGTCAACCACCTATGGAATTTTTTCACTGTTTTATGGGTTTATATTTCCTATCTATATTGCTAAGTTGTGAACTGTGACATTCTCTCACTATCCAGATTTACCAAAAAATGGCTACTGCCTTCCCTGCCTCTAGTTTTATACAAGCTATGAGAGTCCCACCTGATTGGTTGTGATATATCATGTGATACGATAGCTACAAGGCATTATTGGAACGCACATCTGAGTACACCCGAGTCAGCCTTCTCTGGCAGAATCAAAACTTTCTGAAATGTGTAAAATAGCAGTCCCCATTCACGTCGATCAACGCAAAGGAGATGCAAACTGTTCAAATTTGTAAAAATTCGACACCAATTTGATTTGCATGATTCACTTCTCTCTAGTATATACTCATTGAAAATTGGTTACTAATATTTAGGTTATGTGCACAGGTATCAGAATTGCCGCGGAAATTTCAGACTTTCCCTGCCGCAGGAAATACGCATTTTATAGGTATGCGTATTCCCGCTAAAAACTAGCGTTTTGCAAGCGTAATTAGCTTACAGAATACTATCGTTTTCTAAGTGATCTGTAGCATCTGTCAGGAGTCGAACCCAGTACCTCTTGTCCACTGGCCAGCAGCTCTACCATCTGAGCTATTCTGCTGGCTGCAAAGTTCCTTGCTGAACCAGATACCATTGACTGTTCTTCCTGATTGGCTACACCTAGTGCTCTCTTGATTGGGCCTCTGATTGCCAATTACACACCCTATATAAACCTGGCCCTGTGGGTGTGTCATTGCGAGATTATTGTGCTTCCAGCCTTTAGTCAAGCTCTTTCTCCTGCTGTTCCTGCTGTTACAAACACTGCTCTCCTGTGTACCGACCTCCTGCTGCCACCTGACTACGTTATCTGCCTGCTCCTCTGCTACCGAACTGCCTTTCCTGTGTACCGACCTCCGGCTGCCACCTGACTACGTTATTTGCCTGCTTCCCTGCTACAAACACTGCTTTCCTGTGTACCGACCTCGGCCTGCCTTCTGACTACGCTACCTGCCTCTGCTTTCCCTAGTGTTTGCAGTAACATCGGCTCCAACCCAGACGGGATCCTGACAGAATAATCTCGCGCCAAAATGGAGTCCGCTGTGAACACCCTGAGGCGGCAAGTTACGGAGCTTCAAAGTTTTTGTACTGACTCTCAAGGAAAATATGCCAAGTTACAAACTGATTTCACGGCGATACAACAGGAAGTAATTGAGCTACAAAAACAACTACTGGACGTGCGCAATTCAGGGTCCGAATCAAATGCGCGGCTGCCGCTGCCTGCAAAGTTCAGTGGGGATCGCAAGCAGTACCGAGGATTCCTCAATCAATGCCGCATATACTTCCAGATGCAACCTGCTCCCTTTACCAGTGAGAGGAAGAAAGTTTTTTTCATGATAAATCTCCTGACGGATGAAGCTCTTGCTTGGGCTTCACCTTATGTAGAAAAGGACTATGCCCTCCTTAATGACCTGGAAGCTTTCATCGCAGCTATGAATCAAGTTTTTGATGACCCAAACCGCTGTGCCACAGCAGAAACCAAATTACATAATTTGCGCCAAGGACGTCGCTCTGTTGCGGAATATACATCGGAGTTCCGTCGCTGGGTGGCCGACACCACCTGGAATCCAGCGGCCCAGAGAAGTCAATTTCGACGAGGGTTATCAGAACCAGTGAAAGACAAACTTGCCAGGGTTGAGACCCCTGACCAGTTGGAGGACTTTATTCAACTATGTATCCGGATTGACCAGAGACTTACTGAAAGGAGAAAGGAGAGACTGCGAGCACTTGGGAATAGCCCTGGCTTCTCATTTTCAGCATCAGACCACCAAGAAAAGACGCAAGTTGTGTCTGAACCGATGCAGATCGACGTCATCCGAAGACCACTCTCTGCACAGGAGAAGGAGAGGCGACGTGCAGAACATCTCTGCCTCTATTGTGGGGACCCTGGACACTATGCCATCAACTGTCCTAACAAAAGGACTATAGCCTTTACCAACAACAGGTCTGCCAGCAATACGGACCTTTCTCAGCAGTCGGATTCCATCTTGCAGACTATCTCATCAGTAACGCCAGAAATAGACAAAATACATACCACATCATCTCATTTTGTAATCCCCATTCAGGTTGTAATGGGCACCCAAAAAATACAATGCTCTGCCCTGTTGGATTCGGGAGCAGGAGGAAATTTTATGGACTTAAAATTTACACGTGATAATGATATTTCCAGTAGGACCAAATCCACACCAATTGAAATGGAAACTGTGGATGGATCACCTTTGTCTTCTGGACCTGTCACGCATGAGACAATCGAACTGGAGATTTGTATCGACCCGGATCATCATGAAGCTGTCAGTTTCCACCTTATTTCATCTCCGAAATTTCCGGTTATTCTAGGGATCCCCTGGTTTTCAGTCCATAACCCTTCTATCAACTGGGCATCAAGGACCATCACCTTTCCATCTGACTACTGTAAGAATAATTGTCATAAGGAACCCCCTGTTCTCCAACAAGTCCAAATCTCTGAGATTTCGCATGAGAAGGAAGAGAAACTACCACCTCAATATCAGCAGTTCTCTGATGTCTGCAGTAAGAAGAAAGCAGATCAATTACCTCCTCACCGTCCTTATGACTGTCCCATTGAATTGCTGCCAGGAGCAACCATTCCATTTGGACGGATTTACAATCTTTCCGAACCTGAATTGAAGGTATTAAGAAAGTTCCTGGATGAAAATTTAGAGAAAGGCTTTATTCGACCTTCCACATCTCCAGCTGGGGCACCCCTGTTCTTTGTTGAAAAGAAAGACTCCACTCTGCGGCCATGTATTGACTACAGAGAGATGAATAATATCACTGTCAAGAATCGCTACCCGCTACCCTTGATTCCTGAACTATTTGAGAGACTCCGTTCTGCGAAAATCTTTACGAAGCTGGATCTTAGAGGGGCTTACAACCTCATACGGATTCGCCCAGGAGATGAGTGGAAGACCGCCTTCAGAACGAGATATGGACATTTTGAATCTCTTGTTATGACCTTTGGCCTTAGCAATGCCCCAGCCACCTTTCAACATTTTATTAATGATGTATTTCGAGATTTCTTGGACCAATTCGTTGTGGCTTATCTCGATGACATTCTTATATTTTCAGACACCTTGGAAGAGCATCGCAGGCACGTCCAGTTAGTCTTGGAACGACTACAGGAGAACCATCTCTACATTAAACTTGAAAAATGTGAGTTTGAACAAACCAGTATCCAATTTCTGGGATATATCATCTCCCCAGAAGGTCTGAGCATGGATCCCGGCAAAATCAATGCTATAGTGGACTGGCCTGTTCCAAGAAATTTAAAAGACGTCCAGCGTTTCATAGGATTTGCAAATTTTTACCGAAAATTTATAAAGAACTTTTCACGGATCATACTACCAATTACTACACTAACAAAAAAGACAAAAGCATTTTTCTGGTCTCCAGAGGCACAGGAGGCTTTTGACAAGTTGAAAACTCTTTTTACGTCTGCTCCATTGTTAGTACACCCAAATCCTGAATTGCCATTTACTGTCGAAGTGGACGCCTCGGACTCTGCAGTGGGAGCTATTCTGTCTCAGCGAGTTGGGGACAAGATGCAACTTCACCCATGTGCGTTTCTTTCCCACACCATGTCATCTGCAGAAAAGAACTACGACATTGGTAATAAAGAACTGTTAGCCATTAAAGTTTCCTTCTCCGAGTGGAGACATCTTCTGGAAGGTGCCAATCACCCTGTGACTGTCCTCACGGACCACAAGAATCTTGAATTCCTCCGTACAGCAAAAAGATTGTCTGCAAGACAAGCACGATGGGCCTTATTTTTCTCAAGATTCAATTTTATAATCTCTTACCGGCCTGGTTCAAGGAATGGCAAGGCTGACGCCCTGTCCAGGATGTGTTCGGAACCTCAGGAGAGGTCTAGTAATGATGATACAATTCTAGGCCCTAAAAATTTTTTGGGAATATTGCACTCTAGAGGACTAGGTAATAGAATTAAAGATGGATATCAAGAGGACTCTTTCCTTAACCATCCTTCGGAAGACGTCGATCTTTCATTCAAAGAGGGGTTTTGGATGCAGAAACACCAAATATATGTACCTGAAACTTCTCGCCTTGAAGTCCTCAAAAGTGTCCATGATTCTAAACTGGCAGGACATCCTGGAGTTGCAAAAACACAAGACTTACTACTTCGTTTCTTTTGGTGGCCTAATTGTAGGAAGGACGTGAGGAAATATGTTTCAACCTGTTTAACATGCGCACGAAACAAGACCCCACGATCGTCTCCTCTAGGACTCTTGCAACCACTCCCAGTTCCATCCAGGCCTTGGGGATCTATTTCCATGGATTTTATTGTGGAACTACCCCCTTCCAAACAGATGACCGTCATCCTTGTCATAGTGGACCGACTCACAAAAATGGCCCACTTTATTCCAACTGAAGGAATTCCTACTGCTGAAAAAACTGCAGAACTGATGATCAAAGAAGTATTCAGGTTACATGGAATTCCTGACAGCGTGGTGTCTGACAGAGGCGTTCAGTTTACGTCAAAATTTTGGAAGAGTTTCTGTACAGCCTTGGGAGTCACGGTGAATCTTTCTACCGCTTTCCATCCTCAGTCCAATGGCCAGACGGAGAGAACGAACCAGACTTTGGAGCAATACCTCCGTTGCTTCATTTCCTATCTTCAGGATGACTGGGTGGACTATTTACCAACAGCAGAGTTTGCCTACAACAACTCCATACATAGCGCTACATCTCAAACCCCATTTTTTGCTAATTATGGAATACATCCAGTATTTATCCCTAATCTGCCAGTGAACACTCCCATTCCTGCTGTTAATGACAGGCTTACAAAATTACAGGAATCCCAGAAGGAATTATCAGAGATATTGCTCAAGACCCAGGAAGAATATAAGGAAGCAGCAGATAAACATCGGAGAGTGCCCCCTGCTCTTCAGGTTGGAGACAAAGTTTGGCTGTCCACTAAAAACCTTAAGACACATGTGCCATCCTCCAAATTGGGTCAGAAATTCATTGGACCTTTTCAAATTTCTGCAAAAATTAACCAGGTTGCTTTTCGTTTAAAACTTCCCAACAATCTAAAGATTCATCCAGTGTTTCACATATCCTTGCTCAAACCCTTCTGTGAAAACCCGTTTCCAGGAAGAATTCAGCCACCTCCTCCACCAGAAAGGATCCGTGGTGAAGAAGAATACATTGTGGATAAGATTCTGGACTCCCGAAAATTCAGAGGTAAACTGCAGTATCTGGTGCAGTGGAAGGGTTACGGACCAGAGGAAAATTCATGGGAACCAAGGGACAACGTCCATGCTCCTAGACTAACAAGAGCCTTTCATCAAAGGTACCCGGATAAGACAGCTCCTGAGATGTCTAGAGGCCATCCTGGAAGGAGGGGAGTACTGTCAGGAGTCGAACCCAGTACCTCTTGTCCACTGGCCAGCAGCTCTACCATCTGAGCTATTCTGCTGGCTGCAAAGTTCCTTGCTGAACCCAGATACCATTGACTGTTCTTCCTGATTGGCTACACCTAGTGCTCTCTTGATTGGGCCTCTGATTGCCAATTACACACCCTATATAAACCTGGCCCTGTGGGTGTGTCATTGCGAGATTATTGTGCTTCCAGCCTTTAGTCAAGCTCTTTCTCCTGCTGTTCCTGCTGTTACAAACACTGCTCTCCTGTGTACCGACCTCCTGCTGCCACCTGACTACGTTATCTGCCTGCTCCTCTGCTACCGAACTGCCTTTCCTGTGTACCGACCTCCGGCTGCCACCTGACTACGTTATTTGCCTGCTTCCCTGCTACAAACACTGCTTTCCTGTGTACCGACCTCGGCCTGCCTTCTGACTACGCTACCTGCCTCTGCTTTCCCTAGTGTTTGCAGTAACATCGGCTCCAACCCAGACGGGATCCTGACAGCATCGTTTGGAAAACTGATTGACAGGTTGGTCACACTAGTCAAACATAGTGTTTGACAAGTGTGGACCAACTTTTTACTATTGATGCTGCCTATGCCGCATCTGTAGTAAAAGATATAATGTTAAAAATAATTTAAAAAAATAAAAAATCGTGCTATTCTCACCTTTCGGTGGCCCCCGCAGCCTTCCTGGTCCTCGTGATGCTCCCGGCAATTCCCGTTCCCAGTGATGCCTAGTGACAATCACCCCAGATGACGTCATTGTCGCAAGGCATCACTGGGAATGGGAGTTTCCGGGAACATCGCTGAGGAGCGGGAAAGCTGCGGGGGCCGCCGGAAGGTGAGAATATCACGATTTTTTTATTTTAATTATATTTTTAACAGGGATATGGTACCCAGGGTCTGGAGGAGAGTCTCCTCTCCTCCAGACCCTGGGTACCAACCGCACATGAACCGCTCACTTTGCGCAAGATGGGCATAGCCACATGCGGAAAGTAAGCGGTCCAATGCATTCCTATGGCGGCGGAATAGACGCGATTCCGGAAAAAGAATGAACATGCTGAGTTTTTTTCCGGAATGCGTTTTTTTTTTCGCGGAAAAAAACGCAGCATGTGCAAAAAAATTGTGGAATGCATTCTATTAATAGGATGGTTAATGCATGCATTTTTAAGCGTTTTTGCGCAAAAACGCTAAAAAAAAGTGAAAAATCCTTAACGTGTGCACATAGCCTTACAGAGGAGAATTCCATCACATCTGATGGCAGGAACAGAGAAGTACGCAGCGTTAGTCTTCACACCAATTCAATGGACCCCACCACAGAAGCCCAAAGGGACTCAGTGATAAGTCACTGTGGACCGTACAATGGATGCAGCACAGCACCTTATGGTATCTATTATGAAATTGATTATTAATAACATATTACCCAACATTGTTATTTTGACATTTTTTACTGTAGCATGTTGAATGGTACACTGAGTGGCAAATAAAACCCGGACTAGGCATTTTGTTTATAAAGTAATCAGAGTTCGCAATCATCCCAAAATTCCTGGACAGTCTGTAAAAATAGTACACATTTTTCCAGTGACTGGGAAAGCATAAAATCCACTGTGATTTCTTTTTTAAAGAGGCGGTCTCAAGTCTGAAATGTATCTTCTATTCAGAGGATAGGGTATTACTTTTCCATCGCTTGGGGTTCGACCACTGTGGCCCCCACCTACTGTATACCGAGAACCAGGTCTCTGAAGAGCTCTGGCTGAATGGGGTGAAGGTCGATCATGTGCATTACCGTTTCATTTATTCTAGCAGGACCTCCAGAGATAGCCGAGTGCTGTGCTCAGCAATCTCCAGCACGTCACTGCCGCTCTATTCATTCTTAAATAACATGATCAACCTCCACTCCATTCAGCTGGGGCTCTTCAGAGCCATTGTTCTTGGGATTGGAGGGGCCACGATGGTTGGACTTCTAGCGAAAGAAAATGTATGTCCTATCCCAAGGATAGGGAATAACTTTTAAACTTGAGAACACTGCTTTAAGGCTGGTGATTTTTCAGCCAGTCATTGTAAGTGGAATTATTATTATTATACATCTCACAGTAAATGCTTATGCCAAGTTCACATATATTGAGCTATATATACATGTGCGATTGTAGAATCTTTATCATATAATTGATTGCTAATTTGTCTGTAAAACATGTTGGTTGATTGTGATGATTGCATTAAATGTCCAGAAAAAAACAATTCAGGCTGGCAATGCTGATATTGACTCTGACTACACTAAACCAGATTGTACAAGACTTGGGCTACTGCCCAATTACTTGACAAAAAATCAGCCGTGACAATTAGAAGATATGGGCCATGACTCATGAAAACTTTTCTGCCAGAAAACTGGCATTAAAAGCCTGGAACAGTTGCAACATTTTTGAACAATTCAAGACTTCACTAAAACTTTGTGACTTTTTACGTTTTCACATCATTTTAACACAACCCTGACTAAGTGGGTGGAGCTTGTGCAGAATAGCGGCATTTTTATTCTCTCTTGTCAAGTTCATGACTAGAGTAAGATTTGTGGAGAGGGTCACATGTAGGTGCATGCTACTTCATGCCTCTTCTGATTCACTAAGAGGTTTTAATGAATCAAGCATCTTGCACTCCACCCCCGTACCAAGACCAGCATGAAAAACACTGGTCTTAATTGGGGCCATGATGTCCACACAGTATACATATGTCACCTCCATTTTATGAAAATAGAGGAGTTTTAAAGGGAGTTTTAAAGGGAATCTAACAGGTAATTTATCATATTTCTGTTTGAACCCCATGCAGCATGAATCAGGGACACGCTCCCTCATTATGGGCAACTATGTTTTACTGTAAAACTGTGCATATTCAGAGGGAACATAGTTTAAAGACGAACCAGGAACAAGAGGAACAGTAATCATGGTTGGTCACTGTCAGGTTCTCCCCATGCGGCTCGGCTTGATTCACATGTCTCTCCCTATTTGTATTTAGGCAGAGACCAGTTTATCAAGCCGAGACGGGCTGAGAGAATCCTGTTGGGACCTGCCCAGATGACTGGTCTCCTCATTCCTGTTTCATTTTTAAACCTTGTTGCAGTGCCAGAGTAAAACATAGATTTCTGTAATGAGGGTGCCTGTGTCATGGTTGCCTATAGTTTGAGCAGCATAAATCATTTGACAGGTTTGATATTATATTATCCACTATGTCCATCTTATCAGTTGTTTTATTGTGTCATCAATTTGAAAATTTGCATATATCTAAAGAAAATTCAGACAGGGTACTTACTGATTTAGAATAATCTATCTCCGAATCTTTGCTGAGAATTAAGAACACTGCTATAGAAACAAGTGATGATCACGCTGACTATAAATATGAGCAAGTGTGTATCTTAAGTTTATGCACTAATACAGTATATTGCCGATCTCATTCAGAATTTAAAATATTCCTTTTTATATAATCATGAAGATTATTATTAAAAGGTCATCCAATTTATAGGAATATTCAGTACTTTTATTAAGCCTGTCAAGATCCAAATTTGCTAGATAATCTTACTAAGCTTGTGAAACCTGTGGAAACTTAGTTTATGTTTGTTTTATTTATTTTAATAAATAGTAATGCTCGTACCCACAACCATCCCAGGTTTAGTACTTCACTACTTATTTCAAGAATGTTTAGACTTAATGCACCTAAGCAGAAGAATAATATAATCTATGCTGAATACCGTATCTTTTTTTTTTAAGGCCCCCAGACACATTTCCAAATCTTACATCATTTCTATATCTGTCCGGCAAGTTGCACTGCACACGGCTAATTTTGTCCGGCAAGTTGCACTGCACACGGCTAATTTTGTTTATCATTGGCTTACTAACTTTTTTTAGTGCATAAAAAGCGGTACTGATCTACATAAGATGCAACTAATGTTTTGGAGACTATAGACCAGGGGTCTCAAACACGCAGGCTGCGGGCCACATGAGGCCCTCAGGCACTGTAGACCACTTGCCATCCCTGCTTGGTTCAGGGGATCCGCCGACGGCAGCGTTTTATTTCAGCTGAATGTGTGTCCTTAGACACACATTCAATTGGAATGATGTACCTGCTGTGGTGAGGAGATGGGGGAGCTGCAGCAGCGAACCTGCGGGTCACAGGAGGCAGGAGCTCGCTGCCACGGCTAAAGACTGTGCCCATTGCTAAAGAGAAATGAATATTCATGACTTTCCATGCCCATGAGAGTGAAGAGCAGTGAATATTCATTTTTCTTTAACAGTGGGCGCAATAAGTGCAGCTGCCGGCTTCCTGCAGCGGCCGGGCGATCACGTGTGCCCGCTATTAAAGAGAATGAATATTCACTGCTCTCCATGCCTATGGGAGTGAATAGCAGTGAATATTCATTCCCTAAAGTAGTGGGAACACGTGATCACTCGGCTACTGGAAGCCGGGTACTGTGCCCGCTATTAAAGAAAGATTAATGAATATTCATTGCTCTCCACTCTTATAGTCCCAGCGTGGAGAGCATTGAGTATTCCGGCAGCTGTCCTCTGCTTGTAAGCAGTGAATAACGTCATTGCCATGCGCTGTTTACAAGCATAAATCAGCTACTGACATCAGAACAAGATGCTGCAAGAAGCGCAGGGAAGGTAAGTATAATGGTTTGTTTTTTAATGTTTTTCTGATGGGGCCGTGCATACCAGGATGGGGATGAGGGCACCATGCATACCAGGATGGGGATGAGGGGACCATCATTTCAGGATAGGGATGAGGAGGCCATGCATACCAGGATGGAGATGAGGAGGCCATGCATACCAAGATGGGGATGAGGAGGCCATATGTACCAGGATGGGGATGAGGAGGCTATGCATACCAGGATGGGGATGAGGAGGCCATGCATGCCAGTATAGGGATGAGGGGGCCATATATACCACCATAGGGATGAGGAGACCATGCATACCAGTATAGGGATAAGAGGGTTTTGCATACCAGGATAAGGATGAGGGGGCCATGCATACCAGAATGGGGATGAGGGGACAATGCATAGCAAGGTAGGGATGAGGAGGCCATGCATATCAGAATAGGGATGATTAGGCCATGCATACCCGGATGGAGATGAGGAGGCCATGCATACCAGTATAGGGTAGAGGGGGCCATGCATACCACAATAGGGATGAGGGGGCCATGCATACCACGATAGGGATGAAGAGGCCATGCATACCAGTACAGGGATATGGGGGGCATGCATACCACGATTGGGATGATGGGGCCATGCATACCAGTATAGGGATAAGGGGGCCATGCATACCTGATGGGGATGAGGGGGCCATGCATACCAGGATGGGGATATGGGGGCCATGCATACAACGATGGGGATGAGGGCCATGCATACCAAAATGGAGATGGGGGCCATTCATACCAGGATGGAGATGATGGTCATGCATACCAGGATGGGAATGAGGGGGGCCATGTATACCAAGATGGGGATGGGGGCAATGCATACCAGGATGTAGATGGGGGTCATGCATACCAGGATGGGGATGAGGTGGCCATGCATATAAGGATGGGGATGAGGTGGCCATGCAGATATATACCATGATGGGGAATATTATTACAGAATTGACTACTTTTTTCCTTCATTTTTTTTCTATGGATATTGGGACATAACTACAATATGGGGACATAACTACAATAGGAGTGCACATTTGTTATCACCACATCCATAATGACCTAAGCTCTAAAAAAATTTTTTAAAAAACATGAAAAAAATGTACAAAAGGTGTATAGAAAAAAAATTGTATCACTAACAATGTCACTTTGTCCTTCATAGAATGCGGCCCCCCCAATTCAAATATTTTCTATATGCGCCGCAAATACCCGGTCGAGTTTGAGACCCTTGCTATAGACCATACTAGCCTAAATACATACAGTATTGCTGTAGCTCTTGATACTGAATTAGTATTAATAAATATGTGCTCTACGCAGCATAATTGTAAATTTCACTCAATGATAAGCCAACCTTACATCATAAATAAGGGGATTACAATGCATGTGAGTAGCTTTAGTTTTTAGTAAGATCATGTGAGTTGCAAGATGTGGTTTATTGTGTGCTCTACAGAAGTCAGAAGCCAAAGAACAGAAACATCTAAACTCTTGTACATTAAACAAACAACTATAAGAACTGCTACTGTAGTTAGAAAGGGGTTGAACAAGATTAAAAAAATACAAAAAACTTTTTTTCAGCATACAAAGTTTTACTCATCCTGCAGTGAATTTTTATTTCAAACAAACCATCTACAGGAAACACCAACCCAAAAGTTCAGTTAAAATTGTGATAAAACAGACATCTTACTAAAAAGAAAATGACACAGACAAATATGCAAAAACAAATAATTAGAACAAATAAGAAGAGTTATTATCAGTGGTTATCTAGATTAGAAGGTAGCAATAGCAAGTCAAAATAATCAAAAATAATTTGCAGGACACAAGGTCCAGCGGCCACATCAGTAGTCTGGACCAGAACTCTGTAAACCTCTTCCATCCCTGGTGTTTCTTCTGATATGTATGCATAGCTTGATGCCATGCGAGCATTGAACTGCAAAGGTAACGTCATGCCAGGCCTATTTATCAAAAGTGCCTGAGATGACAGGTAAGAGGAGGTTTAGAGGGAATTGGTCCAGTAGCCACAGACCACCAACTTTGCTACACCACTCATATCAATATTTATTACAGAACATATCCATGAATAAGACTTAGGAACAGCGTGGCGTGCCGCATAGTCACAAGAGACAGACATTACCTGAACAAGGGCTGAAATATGATGTGCTTATGCTCAAACAAGGGTCTTCAGGTCCTTGCTTTTTTAATTAGGCTGCTGGGATACAATGGTACATGCTTGACATAGTGACTAGAGATGAGAGAACCTTATCAAGGTTCTGTTCAGCAAATGTCCCGACGTTCGTCAAATGTACTGGAGCCCCATTGAATTCAATTGGAGGCAAAACCAAAAGCATAGACAACACCTTAAGGGGGGGCCAAAAAGCTTCCAAAGCAGCTCAAATTAGGGACCAGGAAAAGTAGCATCAATTGACCCAGAGCACAAATAGTATAATTTCGCAGCATGAATGCATGGGACAGGGCTTGGACCTGCATTTCTAGCTGAAACATTGATCAGTAACAAGTGGATGAGTTACAGGTGTAAACCTGGTGCTCTGAGAGTCCAAACTTGGAGTCCAAAAATTTCCAAAAATTAGGGGCAGACACCAGGAAAAGTGACATCAATTGACCCGCGGTAGAAATTTGATAATGGCACAGCAGCAGCTAGCCATGGGCCATGCATGAGGCATCAGGGTCCGGGCCAGCATTTAGAGGTTTTAATTTTAGTATAAAATAAGACAAGGTGGGTGGGGGACTGGTATAAGCCTGCTTTGCTGGAAGTCCTGATACCTCATACAACAGCTCAAATGGCCTTCTTGCCCAGCCACACTCAAGTGGCACAAATATCAACTTGGTAGACCACAAATGTTAGAACAATTTAAGGGTAGCAACACTGGTAGTGCTATTGCCACATACCACTAAAGTGGGCCTCTGACACCCCTTCCACTACACGCAACCCACCGGATGGAGACCCAACTTGGAGTCTCCATATTAAAAAAAATTGTTTGTGACATCAACAGCAGTAGCAACAGCAGGCACAGAAGCCATGACAAAGGTGACATAGACTGCAATTACGCGAGATCAATGCATGACACTAAAAACTACACCACCACTTAGTCTGCCCAGTCTGTGACTAGGGTGTAAAAGTCATTAGAGATCCCTGACTTGTTCATCTTGACAGGTTAGGTGGTCTACATTTCCAGGAGACAGCTGGATGTGTTTATCCGTTAGGACACCAAGAACAGCGCCGAAGACACATTCTGAGAGAACGCTGGCTGCTAGGCATAACAAAATCTCCAAAGGGGACAGGCCAGCTCAGGCCACTCTTCCGATATTGAGCTCGGGATACTCCTATACCATCCTGTCCAGTCGTTCACAATGTGTCAGACTTGTATTCTGTTCTGCTGGTGCACAGGCTGGTCTAAAAAAATGTATGAAACGACTCACAGAAATTGCTTCTGCCATTTACACTGTTGCTAATTTTTTTGCATTGATGACTCGACGTTTCAGGGGTTGGAAGTATGTAACTGTGATGCACACTGTGCACCTCACTGCTGTCTTGGGGAAAAACACTCTTAAGATTGTATACAATCGTGTTTCGATACTCCATCATGCGTGTGTACTTTTTCATGGGAAAAAGCATTTGGCAAAATTTACTCTTGTACTGTGGATCTAACAACAGAGTGGGAACCCAGAAGTCAGCACTATTTCTAATCCTAACAATATGAGCATCATGTTGCAGCAAAAAGGCGTTCATGTGTACAGTCGGGGTGAGTCAGTTGTTACTGAAGTGAAGATGCCTTCTGTTTTTGTTTCACCAAGCATACCACATCTTTCTCGATCCACAATAACATCTGCAGCCTGCATGTCACTTACAGTTCAGCAATTTGTCCTGTTTACCCTACACCACCCTCTCTCAGCACAGCAGCCAGCCCTCAGTCCAACATTTGTGGTCATGTAAAAGATTGTTTCCTCCCACACAGGCCAAAGCTAATCGCTTGAACTCCACCATCTCCAATCTGTTGGCCACAGAAATGCTGCCTTTCCATTTGAATAAAGACTGTTTCTGAAAGTTGATGGCCATCGCAGTCTCCAACTACCAGTTGCCCAGTCGCCATTACTTCTCAAATGGAGCCTCATGGCTGAACCCCAATATTAGCCCTAGCGATTTTGATTAGCAAGTGGGGCCTCCTGGCTGCACCTCAATATTAGCCCAAACAATTTTGATTAGCAAATGGGGACTCCTGGCTGCACCCCCATATTAGCCCTAACAATTTTTATTAGCAAATGGGGCCTCCTGGCTGAACCCCAATATTGGCTCTAATGATTTTGATTAGCAAATGGGGCCTCCTGGCTACACCCAAATATTAGCCCTAACAATTTTTTTTAGCAAATAGGGCCTCCTGGCTGCACCCCAATATTAGTCCGAACAATTTTTATTAGAAAATGGGGCCTCCTGACTGCACCCCAATATTAGCCTTAACTAATTTGATTAGCAAATGGGGCCTCCTGGCTGCACCCCAATATTAGCCTTAACTAATTTGATTAGCAAATGGGGTCTCCTGGCTGGACCCAAATATTAGCCCTAACAATTTTGATTAGCTAATGGGGCCTCCTGAGTCATGACTGCAACACAGTATTAGCCCAAATGATTTTGAGTAGGAAATGTGAACTCCTGCCTGTACAACTCTATTAGCACAAACTAGTTAGATACTGGAAGGTTGATTTCACACAGGACAGGATCCTATTGAACTATATGACAACTTGCAGCAGCAGCAGGAGAAAATCCTCTGTGCACTGTTATACTGAAAAAATGGCACCAGAAAAATAACATGTCCGCTTTTTATATGGAGAGGGACATGTGACTTCAGGACCCAATAACAGAAGCCCTTGTGCTTGAACATTGTGGATGGTTTTTACACCCTGATTGGCTGCCGGAATATACACATTAAGTTGATTAAAAAAAACTCTCCGACGCTCTTCTGACCTATACACACCCATTCCCTTCATAAAACATGTTCCCCTGCTCATCGTGCAGCACCACTATCCTAGCCAAAGTTCTAACAAAAGCATTAACCCCTTTCCGACATCAGGAGTACATTTACGCTGATGTTGGACTCCTTCACTATGATATGGGCTCCGGCGGTGAGTCCACATCTTTCCCGACATATGTCAGTTGTTTTGAACAGCTGACAAGTGTCCATTAAATACCGCTGTCAAACGCTGACAGCGGCATTTAACATGCGCTTCCGGCAATCTCGCCGGAAATCCGCCCACCGGTGACCTTCGTCACGTGATCGCGGGTCACCTGTGGGTTGGCATAACAACTGGAGGTCTCCTGGAGATTTCTATGGTTGTCACTGCCGGCTTGCTGTGAGCGCCGCCCAGTGGTCTGCACTCCTAGCAAGTAATTCTACTATATAGAGGCGATCTGATCATCGCCTGTATGTAGCAGTGCCAATCGGGCTATGGCAGCTTCTAGTCTCCCATGGAGACTATTGAAGCATGCCAAAAGTAAAAAAAAAATGTTTTTAAAAACATAAAAAATAAATCAAATCACCCCCCTTTCAGCCCACTCAAAATAAAACAATAAAGAAAAATCAAACATACGCATATCTGGTATAACCGTGTTCAGAATCTCCAGATCTATCAATGAAAAAAGGATTAAAATGATCGCTAAACGACGTAGCAACAAAAAAAGTCAAAACGCCAGAATTACATTTTTTGGGTCGCCGCGACATTGCATTAAAATACAGTAACGGGAGGTCAAAAGATCATATCTGCACCAAAATGGTATAATTAAAAACATCAAAAAAATAAGCCCTCAACCAACCAGAGATAATGAAATATGGAGACGCTACAGGTATCGGTAAGTTGGGCAATTTTTTTTTTTAACAAAGTTTGGAACTTTTTGTCACCACTTAGATAAAAAAGATACATATGTTTGGTGTCTATGAACTCGTAATGACCTGGAGAATCATAATGGCAGGTCAGTTTTAGCATTTAGTGAATCTAGTAAAAAAAGCCAAACAAAAAACAAGTGTGGGATTGCACTTTTTTTGCAATTTCACCGCACTTGGAATTTTTTTTCCCGTTTTCTAGTAAACGACATGGTAAAACCAATGGTGCCGTTCAAAAGTACAACTCGTCCCGCAAAAACAAGCCCTCACATGGCCATATTTACGGAAAAATAAAAAAGTTATGACTCTGAGAAGAAGGGGAATGAAAAACGAAAGCGCAAAAACGAAAATACCTCCGGGGTTTAAGAGGTTAATGGAAGCGCAATCTTTTACTGAACTGTGACCGAATGTTGCTGACTATGAGGAAAAATGCTCGGGAAACCGAACATGAATCCAAATGAGCTACATTCCTGCCGAATTTGAGATTGGCGAATGTTTTCTGAACAAGTTCGCTCATCTCTAATAGTCACAACCTAGTCATTCGACTTTACTGGGAGAATGCATATAGTATGCTAATATGACTGTACATGTCCATTTTCCTAGTTTACTCCCTTACCAAAAAAAATCCTGTGTATGCCCAATGACAGGACTCTGAAAAAGCAAGGCTGTTTGCAGCCTAAAACTGGTGTAATAAGAACATTTTCATATGTGCCGTATGCTTTACATTATGATATAATAATTATGGCAAGAGTCCCTGAAAAACTGCTATTCCTTAAAGGGAACCTGTCACCAGTTTTGTGAAATAGCAGCTAAAAAAATTCACATTATTCTGCGTCTGCTATGCATTCCCTAAATCTTTATAGAACCCCCTGACTCCAACTGGAATACTTCCGAAAAAACCTTTTTAATTTCTCCCGCGCTGTATGGTAATCTTCTCAGTCTGGTCCGATGGGTGTGGTTTTGGGCCTCTTAATCCCTCCCATGGGCTGCTGCACGCCATCCTACTTCGTGGATTGCGCCTCTTGCACCGTGTGACATCTCGTGCCTGCTCAGAAATATTGAGTTTCGCACCTGCGCAGTATGCTTTGCCCAACTGCCGGCAAAGCCGAAAAACAGAAGTGTCATGCACCGGCAAAGGTACTTCCGGCTCATGTACTGGAACTACATTTGCCAGCGCATGCGCACTTCTGTTTTTCGGCTTTGCTAACAGTTGGGCAAAGCATACTGCGCAGGCGTAAAACGCGATATTTCTGTGCAGGCGCGATATAACGCATGGCGGTGTGGATCATTATCCATGTCAAGAGGACAGCGAGCAAAAGCCTGGGGGAGGGATGCAGAGGCCCAAAACCACGCCTATCGTGCTGGACTGAGAAGATTACCATACAGTGCGGGAGAAATTAAAAAAGGTTTTAAGGAGTATACAAGGGGAGTCAAGGGGTTATATAAGGATTTAGGGAAAGAAGCGCAGACGCTGAATAAGGTGATACTTTTAGCTGTTATTTCACAAAACTGATGACAGGTTCCCTTTAAAGTAGCTTTAGATATTAGTGTGTAGCCCAGCTTCGCAGGCACACATGAAAATCCAGGAAAGTGCACTGGAAGGTAACAGCCAAAGCTTGATATGCATTCACTCATGTCACTCACATTTAGACACACCCATAGGGGTATATAAGTTTGGTGGGTGTCAGCATAGAGTAGTGTGTTTTCAGCTTCCTGTCTTAGGACAGTGATTCAGTCAGTTAGTTCCGGGAGGCTCAGGAGTGAGTCATCCCTTGGATAGTTACCTGTCTGAGTTAGTGAGTCAGATTGGTTTCCTGCTGAGTTCAGAGCAGAGACTTCAGCCGCCTGTCCCAGGACAGTGAAGTTCAGTCGACAGAGGTCCTGGACTAGGAGAATACTGAGAGCTGCTCAGCGAGCCCAAACAGGGAATCTGTGATTCCACTTCTATGCAGCAGTGCTTATGTTAAGAGCGGAAAGCAGGGCGAAGGGCACAGTGGAGAAGACAGAGCAGTGCCTTAGGTATTGGATTACCTGCACTAAATCACCGGTCACTGGGGACCGAAGCGTTGCTATTGTTTCAAGCATAGTGACAAGAAAACCAGAGGCATCTGGACTATAGGTCGCAGAGTGCAGCCCAAAGCGTCAATACGTAACCGGAGTCAGGTGGAACAGGGACTTTGAGCCTGATCAGCAAAAGTAAGGACTTAGTTTCATCATTAGAAGGCTCCACCACAACGTTGGCCGGGCAGTACAGCTATAGAGAAAGCTGGAGTTTCAGAGTTAACTTCGCTTCAGGCAAGTTGGACTCACATGTACATTGAAGTTAAGGAGGCCTCTAACCTGCTCGGCTGCTACCTGAAAGTGCACTCTCCACCCCGACCAGCTTCCCGGGATCTGCTTGAACCATCATCAGTAAAAGGTATGAAAAGAAGCTACCTTGTGTGTGACTGAATTCTTATTGCACCCTGCATCATCATCACCATAGACTTCCAGGGACCAGTCTCACCTGTGGGAGACTTACTACCAAGCTGCCCCATAACATCCCCTGTGAAGACCCTTACAGCAGCGCTGGTACAATTTACCAGAAACCACAGGTGGCGTCACGAACTACCTACCTAATAATCCCCTGTAAATATCCCCCATTGCACGACCGCCAGGGCCACGGACCGAGCCACCGCTACCAGTGACAACTCCCATAGATTTCCATGGGCTCAGCTCCGAGTACCCATAGCCCTGGTATCCACAATTGTGGTGCGTGGTCGGAACAACTTTGGCGTCACAAACAGGATATGAAACTTACAAGATCGTAAGCCCTGTGTGCCTAAATTGAACTGTTTGCTGTATGTCACTATTGGCGCCAAAATACCGCCACTTTGCCGCCAAGTTGGCGCCCTGAGGCGCTGGTGAAGAAGGTGGGCGTACCTTCGTGGGCGTGTACCCCCCTGAAGCGCGAAAAGTTATGGCCGCCCTCTCCAAGGCCTACTACAATGTGCGGTCCAGCCCCACTGCAAAGGAAATACGCCTCCTCTTCATCCTCTATGCGAAGAGGAGGAGACGCAAATCCCGCCTCCACGGAAAGGACCAGAATGTTCCTGTTGGATACCACAGTGATACCTGGACCGAGATGGCGGAAGGACAGGAGAATCAGTGCCCAGTACCGGAGGACTGTCTGCCTGTGCCGGAGCTGTCCCCAGATCGGGACACCGACCCCGCCATGATGGAGCTGCGGAGTGAAAACGCAGAGCTGAAGAAGAAGCTGCAAAATCGTGCAGATCTACAAGAGACGGAGAGACACTGGCGTGCCCGGAAACAGCGGCTGCTATGGGACGCAGTGTTCTCTCCCCCAAGTGAAATACCGTCTCTTGATACCCCTCTATCACTGGATTATCCAAAGGCCCTGATGAAAAAGGCTGCGGAGCGACTGGAGGCGGACACCAGATATGCTGTACCTGATCCCACTGATGGAGCGGTGGAGGCGAAGGAGGCTGAGGAGGTCCTGCCCGTCCCTGAGAGCCAGCCAGGTCAGGAGGCCGCAGCGGATTACCGTTCCCCGGCGCGGACACCGGAGGGTTCCTGTCCATCGTTGCCGGAAGTCAATTGGAGTGAGATGGAGCGTATTGATGACATCACATATGCCGTCCAGTGGGAAAGCGAGATGCAGTGTCGCAAAGAGGAGCAGCGACGCCGACAGGAGGAAGAGCGGGAGGTGCAGCGGAACCGACAACGGCAATATGAGCAGATGGTCGCTGATAAGGAGACTGTGCGCAGAGAGAAAGGTACCTTGCGGGAACCGCGGCGGCAGGGGTGTGTTACAGAGTTCCAGCTCCGCAAGGGCTGGGGCTTCATCAGAGAACCGGGCCTCTATGCAGGGGTCTTTGTCAGCCGTAGGGACGTAGAATCCCACCTGCCCATCGGTCACCTGGGGAGGGACCTGATGAATGGGGACATTGTTAGTTACACCCGTCACTGGGGCATGAAGGGGTGGTATGCCCTGAATGTGTCCATCGTTAGTGACCCCGTCCCCGACGCCGGTCCCGGGGCGTCCCAGTTCAGAGCGTCCACAGCACCAGGCCATACTTAAGCATCGCCCCCTGCAGGCCCATCGCAATCCATGTCGCAATCAGCATCGCCTCCCGCTTACTCAACGCAAACCAAGTCGCAATCTGTACAGCAGCCCAGGTCTCAGCCAGCGCTGCCGCCTAAACCGCCAACTGCGACCAAGTTGGTATCGCAAAATGTTGTGTCACCTATAGCGACGCAATCGGCATCCCACAAAGAGAAAGCACCCGGCGTGCCCCTAGTGGTTCGCACAAGAACTGTTGCGACCCAAACCCTGATAGCAGGTCACGACCTGTTTGTCATGCACTCTAAAGAGCATCGCATTGTTCCAGCCCCTGGGGTGGAAGATGTAGTTGAAGTCAACAAAAAGTGAAGACCGGTAGGATCCAGACAGGGGTCTACCGCATACAATAATGTATAAAGTTGAAAAAGAAAGTTCGCATAATTGCACTTGAAATGTATGTAATGTTTACATAACTTGCCAATTGCACTTTATTATTGTCTATTGAAGTTTTATATAGGGAGTAGAATACCCGGCTGGGTACCAGAAAGAAAAGTTAAGAAAAATGATGTTTACCTATTTTGCATAGTATACCCTGGTTGGGTAAATACCGTGAGAAGTATAATGTGAATATGAAAGTTAAAGTATAATGTGAGTTTCAGAAGTTACCAATATGTGTCTTTTATTATGTCATGGACTGAGAGGCTGAGGACTGTGCCAGCCCAGAACTTATCCTGTAAATAGTTGCGCTTCGGTGCATTGTCTTGGTTTTACATAAAGCCACTACAATTAACTACCTCAGAAGAAAAACCCGTGTGGTGGGGCCCAGAAAGAGGTCTGCAATAAAGTCCTGCAGCCCACCCAGGACCTACGTGGGAGGTTTTTGGTGCGGGTCCTCCACAAGTATCCTGTATATATGAGAATGTCTTGATATTTTGATACTTTTGTATTTTTCCTATTGTACAAATTGTAACGTTAAAGAAGTCGTACCTCCCGGATGGGAAGAGTTATAATGTTTATTGTTAATGCAATACAAAATATTCTTTTTGTCTTTTACAGCCCAGGAGTGCTGTGTTTTACCAAGGGGGGATGTGTAGCCCAGCTTCGCAGGCACACATGAAAATCCAGGAAAGTGCACTGGAAGGTAACAGCCAAAGCTTGATATGCATTCACTCATGTCACTCACATTTAGACACACCCATAGGGGTATATAAGTTTGGTGGGTGTCAGCATAGAGTAGTGTGTTTTCAGCTTCCTGTCTTAGGACAGTGATTCAGTCAGTTAGCTCCGGGAGGCTCAGGAGTGAGTCATCCCTTGGATAGTTACCTGTCTGAGTTAGTGAGTCAGATTGGTTTCCTGCTGAGTTCAGAGCAGAGACTTCAGCCGCCTGTCCCAGGACAGTGAAGTTCAGTCGACAGAGGTCCTGGACTAGGAGAATACTGAGAGCTGCTCAGCGAGCCCAAACAGGGAATCTGTGATTCGACTTCTATGCAGCAGTGCTTATGTTAAGAGCGGAAAGCAGGGCGAAGGGCACAGTGGAGAAGACAGAGCAGTGCCTTAGGTATTGGATTACCTGCACTAAATCACCGGTCACTGGGGACCGAAGCGTTGCTATTGTTTCAAGCATAGTGACAAGAAAACCAGAGGCATCTGGACTATAGGTCGCAGAGTGCAGCCCAAAGCGTCAATACGTAACCGGAGTCAGGTGGAACAGGGACTTTGAGCCTGATCAGCAAAAGTAAGGACTTAGTTTCATCATTAGAAGGCTCCACCACAACGTTGGCCGGGCAGTACAGCTATAGAGAAAGCTGGAGTTTCAGAGTTAACTTCGCTTCAGGCAAGTTGGACTCACATGTACATTGAAGTTAAGGAGGCCTCTAACCTGCTCGGCTGCTACCTGAAAGTGCACTCTCCACCCCGACCAGCTTCCCGGGATCTGCTTGAACCATCATCAGTAAAAGGTATGAAAAGAAGCTACCTTGTGTGTGACTGAATTCTTATTGCACCCTGCATCATCATCACCATAGACTTCCAGGGACCAGTCTCACCTGTGGGAGACTTACTACCAAGCTGCCCCATAACATCCCCTGTGAAGACCCTTACAGCAGCGCTGGTACAATTTACCAGAAACCACAGGTGGCGTCACGAACTACTTACATAATAATCCCCTGTAAATATCCCCCATTGCACGACCGCCAGGGCCACGGACCGAGCCACCGCTACCAGTGACAACTCACATAGATTTCCATGGGCTCGGCTCCGAGTACCCCATAGCCCTGGTATCCACAATTGTGGTGCGTGGTCGGAACATTAGTTATATGTAATAAATAGTCATCTTCTAAAGGTGTTGTCTATTTTATCTTTGTTTTATGAAATGTATGAGGGATATGATTTTGTAGCATTAATACTACTGTACTACCTCTTCTGATGAATACATTAACTGATACAAATGAGTAGAGGAGCATTGTAAATACTTCTTTTAGGCACTATTTTAAAACAGTTAACAACAGTTAAAAAAAAAAAAGGTGTACTGTGTACATACTGTATATTATAACCTTTACAGACCAGACGCACTTAGAAGAATAGAGAAAATATTTATGGCATAGCTGAATAACTATTTGTCATCGTGTTATGATATGACATTACATATGATTTGAGGTGGGGAAGCCTGGAGCATGGGTGGTGTGCAAGATGAGACACCTATTATATAAGTCATTTTACTGACCTATTTATTTTGCTCAGTTTTAGACTATATAACTCTATTAGTAAGCCAAAGAATCAGTCTTGATCTGGAAAATAGCAATTTACAACTCATTTGGTCTATCTTTTATAAGTCAATTTATTTGGAAAGTAGACCTTCATTTAAAGGGAACCTGGCAAGTGAAAAAACTCTATAACCTGCAAATATTTGGTAATCTGCAGATTGATAGCGTTCTGAACCTGCCGGGTGCTGGCACTTGGACCCCACTACTTCGTCCCTCGCAGCAGCAATCGGCATTCAGTCACTGGACAGAGCTGGCTATGGTTCAGTCACTGCTCTGTGTATAGAGAGCGGCGGCTGTAACTGCACCTCCAGCACTGACTGACAGCCGTCTCTAATGCTGAGCTGCTGTCGGTCAGTACAGGGTTGCCTGTTATAGCCGCCACTCTCTATTCACAAAGTTGCGCCACCTCCGTGACTGAAACCTGAATGCTACTGGGAGGTATAAAGTTAATCTCCTCCCTGCAGCGCGAGTCTCAAGAGTATGCCACACTAAACAACATCGCTAACGGGATCGCTAAAAAACGTCACTATTTAGCGATCCCGTTAGCGATGTTGTTGTGTGCAGCAGCTGCCAGCGACGAGCTTCCTGCTGTGATCTCGCTCGTCGCTGGAATCGTTCCGGACCCTATTTTATCGCCGGCGCTCCCGCTGGGTAAGTATAATCGCTAAGTGTAGCACCTTTTCTTAGTGATTTAGCGGTACTTTTGTACCGCTAAAGTCGTTAAGGAGATCGCTAACCGCGATAGCGTCCTTAACGACATCGCTAAGTTAGGTAGCTACTAGCGATATAGAAACAATCCCGCTAGCGATCTCATTAGTATGCGACGCTAACGAGATCGCTAGCGGGATTGTGTAGTGTGGCAGTACCTTCAGTGTGGGCGCCAGGCAGGTTCAGAATGCTGTTAACCCACAGATTATCCCCATATCTACAGGTTGATAGCATTTTTTCACGTGACAGGTTTTCTTTAAAAACTGAATAAACACATAGGCACTTTCTGTAAAACTGTATTTTAGAGCATTTATTTTGAGCAATCAAGAAAATGTGTCTTGTTTAATATTACCATTGCCTCTATTGGTACTTTTACTAGGTCAGAATTAGGAAAATAGCAGATTTTGTAACAGTTACCAACAATCCACATATCCTTCCATGTTATTTTCACAGAGGTTTAGAAAGTTAAGCTACAATCTGATGTTGTATTGGCTGACCCTTGATAACGCATAATAAATATTCTACAAGTAGATTATCTACCAATGCTAATTAATTAAGGCCCCACACACACATTAGACTAACATCCGTCAAGTATCGGCGGGCTCAGCTAATGTATAGGGCCTCCCGACTGGGGGAGATCAAGATCCAACATGTCCAATTTTGGACTGCTGATTCATTTGTTCTCAGTGATAAAATCCACTGGCAAGGAGTCTGGCAAGGGCCTCTCATGAAGAACGCAGAAGTGCATGGCAGAGGAGAAGTCAGAAAAGATAACTGCCAGACGAACTATTGTGTATTAAGACCCTTACCCTTCAGAGGTCAAAGATTTTTGGCTTACTTAAAGTGTTATACCCAAATTTAAAGCTATCGCCTAGTCACTGGATAGGTGATAGTTTAATGATCTGTGGTAGTCCATTCTTGGGATCAGGAGTGATTTTGTTGCCTTTTGTTGAATAAACTAACTTTATGAAACATGTACTGTAGACAAATGACACATGTAGTCCAAACCCAAAAACCACAGCCAAAAAAGCAGCAAACAATGCTTTTTGTAAGCAGCTTTTTTACTGCTAAGAGAACAGGTTTTGCTTGCAGAAAAAAGCAGCAAAACGCAACGTAAGGGGATGAAGAAGTGAAGGGACACATATAACATTGTTTAATGACGAGTATCTGTGGGCCAACACCGCCACATGCTGATCAAACAGAAAGAGAAAGTGAAAGAAAAAGAACTGTATTAGTATGAATCTAATAGTGGGAACTCATATTCCCACAGGAAGACAATTGCGAAGACACAGGGTCAGGAGATACCTCTGTCACAGTTGCTAATTATAAAAGGCCTGGCTGGGCAGGTTGAGAAGAGATGAGTTGGTGCCATAACCTGTATCAGGCAGGTCGTTTGGCTGTCAGGTGGACTTACAGCCACCATCACCACAGAAGGGTCTGAGATCGGTCAGATGCCGGAGAAGGCCTGAGCTGTGAGTTAGATTTGTGACCAGCGCCAGTAGAAGAATGTAAGCAGTGCCAAATGAAGACCGTAAGCAGCGCTAGTAGAAGACTGTGACCAGATATGAAACCAGGCTGGGGAGATGATCCGGGCTGTAGCATTGGACTGTTCCTGGGGGCTGTTACTTCCAGGGTAAACGTACGATACAGGGTGTGGACTGGAGCCATGCTTCACAGAACCGAGACGGTCAGTTCGGTGAGCACACTGAATGCCCAGTTACTTGCATATCTACGACTTGCGGCCTAGTGTGAAATACTGGTGACCCCCGGCTAGTGCCAGAGTAACAATCATAGGTGAGTACAGAGACTACGACAGGGAAGAACCTAGTATTGAGTGGTGCCCATTAAACCGAGACATAAAGGCATTAATATTCATTTAACTGCTAGATAATAAGCACATTAAGAACAGTATATATAATAGAGCGTTGCATTGTGTTCTCAGTGTCACAACATACTGTATTGACCTTTCTACTTTTACCCATAATATACTGCTTACTTATATATACTGTAAGGATTGTACTCACTCAGCTGCATAGGAGGAGACAGGAGACACATTCTCTTCAACATCCATGTGGTTTATTTGCTTCATAAACCGTCACTTCAGCAACAAAAAAGGTAAACAGTCTTTATATCATGCAGACAAAACCTCAATGTCCATAACTTAGCTCTACTCTCTTGCAACACAGACCTCTCTGTAGTGTCCAGCCTGGACACATGGAAGTCTGTCCACCCTGGCAGACTCCCAAACACTCCCCCCATGTGCTAAACACACCTCGATTACATAGCCTGTAACCACACCCACAGGTGAGGTATGGATCACATGGTCATGACCTCATCACTGGTCCTCAAACTCACAACCACTCACTCCCACCAACACAGGGAAAAAGGGGTACAGTGAGCACCCTCACCCAGAGGTGAGGTAGTATGGGTAGCCAGACCCTCCCATCTCTCATAGCTACCCGCAACCCGACCCAGGTGCACTAAACGACATTAGTGCTCATGTGCACTAAAGACAAAATACTCCAGGTTGCATCGCAAGGAGCATCCATCCCTGTGACATATACCTCCCATTAACCACGCGACCACTGGTCACACCACAATACATATATGTGTATATATATATACAGCTCTGGCAAAAATTAAGAGACCACTGTAAAATTTTCAGTTTGTCTTATTTTTCTATTTACAGGTATATTTTTGAGTAAAATGTAAATTGTTCTTTTATTCTATAAACTACTGACAACATGTCTCCGAATTTCCAAGCAATACATTTTTTTTTTTTTTTATAAAAATGAGAAATGGTCAAAATTAAATAAAAGAACCAGTACATTCAGACCTCAAATAATGCAAAGAAAACAAGTTCAGAATCATTTAAAAACAACAATACTAATGTTTTAACTCAGGAAGAGTTGAGAAATCAATATTTGGAGGAATACCCATGATTTTTAATCACAGCTTTCATGCGTCTTGGCATGCTTTCCACCAGTCTTTCACACTGCTCCTGGCGCAAAAATTTTAGCAGTTCTTCTTTGTTTGATGGCTTGTGACTATCCATCATACTCTTGATTACATTCCAGAGGTTTTCAATGGGGTTCAGGTCTGGAGATTGGGCTGCCCATGACAGGGCTTTGATGTGGTGGTCTCTTAATTTTGCCAGAGCTGTATATGTATTTTTGATAAATTTTCTTTCTGTGTTAGTCAAATAAATAGTGCTGGTTGATTACCACTGTCTCCTCAATGTCAGTGGAACCTGCCAACATCGACTGGATCAGCTGACAGTCCAATGTAGATGGGGTCCCCAGATGGTTGGGATAAATGTCTATCAGGTATGTCTGATTTTGGATTTCCGATCGCTTTGTTCTCCTGTAGAAAATCTGCTGATGGAAAAGAGCTGCCACGTCTGCCAACAGCTTTCTCATAGATAACATAGGAGCACCTGGGTGCTGAGCTCTTCTGTGTATGGGAGAGCCAGCCAACAGTCATCTAATGTGTATGGCCAGCTTAAATATAAGATGTGTGTGTATAGTACTGATGTGTATACTACTGATGCATTCAAAGACTCATTAAACTGTGATGAAATATAATCATCAGTGAAGCATGCTAGAATAGAGATCACAACATCTGGAGTTGTGAATTGTGCTAGGCTGAAGTACAAAGAATTTTTATAATATAACATGGAATATTATCTAGAAAAAAAAATCAAGATATTTGCCCCAGGCAACTAGAAGATCAAAACATGGTGAGCAATGGACTAGCCACCCCACAGCCCACTCTTCAAGCCAATGTATATGGGAATACACGGATCATGAGATGCAGAAATGCATCAAACTTGTAAGACTTGAGCGTCTAGCGCTTACAAGAACCATGAAAATAATTTGCCACAGAAGTACTTTTACTAAAAGTAAATCTCCTATACAAATGTATGTAAAGTAAAGGGAGACACGAGAAATAAAGAATACTGTGATGTCCAAGAGAGTTAAGAACCTGAACCGATTTTTACTTGCAGGTTGTCCTCTGAATTCTTCACAGTACGGTATTTAATCTTATCATACAAATATGACAATATACAAAGCACAGAGAATTCAGCCTTCTCATTGACATAGTGAATAATCTCCAAAACTACACAAAGAAAGTACAGGAGCCCAATTATGTGACATTCTGAGTGACTATCACCACCATTGTGTTCCAACTAATAGTAAATATATTATACCAGGATGCCAAATGCAAACCCATAAATGAAGAAACAGACACCACCTTACCTCCAAAAATTATGTACAGATCATTCTCTATAGACTAAGCAATACAAAAGATAATGGATTAAAACTTCAATGCTTTATTTAAAACTCCACACAAAAACCATAGCAGATATACAGCACATTACCAGTGGCGCGTTTCGGACAAGGATAGTTATAATGTAGTTTTCCTCACTGTAGTAATTGAGTGACAATTATATTAACAAGACATTTTTTTCTTTTCAGCATTCCCAAACTAATCCTTTTTTCTTCTCTGCAGCAATATGTGGCTTGGTTATTTTGGTCATTAATTTTTATTAATGTAATCCTAGGGGACAAGTATAATAAGAAAAACACTCAGTTCAATCATGCTTTCTTTCCCTTTTGGTAGATGGTGAATTATTGATAATCTGAAATATATAATAGAATCACAGAATGTTAGAGTTGGAATGAACCGCCAGGGTCATCTTCTCCAACCTCCCCGCTCAATGCAGGATTCACTTATCCATCTCATACAGATGTCTGTCCAGCCTCTGTTTGAAGACTTCCATTGAAGGAGAACTCACTACCTCTCATGGTAGCCTGTTCCCCTAATTGATCACCCTCACTGTCAAAAAGATGTTTCTAATATCTAATCTATATCTTCTCCCTTTCAGTTTCATTCCACTGCTTCTCGTGTTTCCATGGGCAAATGAGAATTAGGATGATCCCCATACACTGTGACATCCCTTCAGATATTTGTAGACAGTTATTAAGTTTCCTCTAAGTTAAACATTCCCAGATCCTTTAACCGTTCCTCATAGGACATAGTTTGCAGTCCGCTCGCCATCCTGGTAGATCTTCTCTGAACTTGCTCCAGTATGTCGATGTCTTTTTTTAAATTGTGGTGCCCTGAACTGGACACAGTATTCCAGATGAGACCTGATCAACTATTAAGTCTCCTCTTATACCATGGATACCAAAGCTACTGCAAAGTCCTGCACATGGCGTAAGCGAAACAGCAAAATCAGAAGAACTATACTACATTTCTAATTGGAGGTATTTGCTATTATTATTATTATTACACCTACCATATATTGGAATAGGATCTTAGAGATGGGAATATCCCTTTAACCCCTTTACCCGCAAGGATGGTTTGCATGTTAATGATCAGGCCAATTTTTACAATTCTGACCACTGTCCCTTTATGAGGTAATAACTCTGGAACACTTGTTTTCTAGTGACATATTGTACTTCATGATAGTGGTAACATTTATTTTATATGACTTGCATTTATTTGTGAAAAAAACAAATTTGAATTTTCATGCCCTTAAATCACAGAGATATGTCACACAAAATACTTAATAAGTAACATTTCCCATATGTTTACTTTACATCAGCACAATTTTGGAAGCAAATTTTTTTTTTGTTAGGAAGTTATAAGGGTTAAAAGATAAACAGCGATTTCTCATTTTTACAACAACATTTTTTTTTTGGGGACCACATCACATTTCAAGTCACTATGAGGGGTATATATGATAGAAAATACCCAAAAGTGGCACCATTCAAAAAAACTGCACCCCTTAAGGTGCTTAAAACCACATTCAAGAAGTTTATTAACCCTTCAGGTGCTTCACAGGAATTTTTTGGAATGTTTTAAAAAAATGAACATTTAACTTTTTTTTCGCAAAAAATGTATTTCAGATCCAATTTTTTTATTTTACTAAGGGTAACAGGAGAAAGTGGACCTCAAAAGTTGTTGTACAATTTGCCCTGAGTATGTTTATACCCCATATATGCAGGTAAACCACTGTTTGGGCGCATGGCAGAGCTTGGAAGGGAAGGAGCGCCATTTGACTTTTCAATGCAAAATTGTCTGGAACTGAAATTGGATGCCATGTTGCATTTGGAGAGCCTCTGATGTACCTAAACAGTGGAAACCCCCCACAAGTGACACCATTTTGGAAACTAGACCCCCTAAGGAACTTATCTAGATGTGTGCTGAGCACTTTGAACCCCCAAGTGCTTCACAGAAGTTTATAATGTAGAGCCGTAAAAATAAAAAATCATATTTTTTTCACAAAGATGATTTTTTCGCCCCCAATTTTTTATTTTCCCAAGGATAACAGGAGAAATTCGATGCCAAAAGTTGTTGTGCAATTTGTCCTGAGTATGCTGATACCCCATATGTGGGGAAAAACCACTGTTTGGGTGCACAGCAGAGCTCGGAAGGGAAGGAGAACTGTTTGACTTTTTCAACGCAGAATTGCCTGGAATTGACATCAGACGCCATGTCGCATTTGGAGAGCCCCTCATGTGCCTAAACAGTGGAAACCCCCCAATTCTAACTCCAACCCTAAACCCAACACACCCCTAACCCTAATCCTAACCCTAATCCTAACCTTAACCCCAACCCTAAACCTAATCCCAACCCTAATCCTAAATTTAGCCCCAACCCTAACCCTAACTTTAGCCCCAACCCTAAACCTAACTTTAGCTCCAACCCTAACCCTAACTTTAATAATATTAATAATAATTTTATTTCTATAGCGCCAACATATTTCGCAGCACTTTACATTATAGAGGGGACTTGTACAGACCATAGACATTACAGCATAACAATAAACACAGATCAAAATAGATAACAAGAGGAATCAGGGCCCTGCTCACAAGCTTATAATCTATGAGGAAAAAGGGGAGACACGAAAGGTAGATGGTAACAATTGCTTTCATTGATTGGACCAGCCATAGTGTACAAATCGGGTGTTCATGTAATGCTGCATGAACCAGTTAACAGCCAAAGTATTTAACAGTGCAGACACAGAGGGCTAATTAAATGCATAAAGCAGTTGAGAACATGATACGAGGAACCTGATTATGGTAAAAAAAATTTGAATGGGACACACAGGGATAGTTAGGTTAATGCATTGAGGCGGTAGGCCAGTCTGAACAAATGCGTTTTTAGGGCACACTTAAAACTGTGAGGATTGGGGATAAATCGTATTTACCTGGGTAGTGCATTCAAAAGAATTGGCTCAGCAAGTGAAAAGTCTTGGAGACAGGAGTGGCAGGTTCTGATTATTGAGGATGCTAACCTCAGGTCATTAGCAGAACAGAGGGCATGGGTAGGATGGTAGGCTGAGAAAAGGGAGGAGATGTAGGGTGGTGCTGAGCCATGGAGTGCTTCGTGGGTGAGGGTTATAAGTTTGTACTGGATTCTGGAGTGGATGGATAACCAGTGTAATGACTGGCATAAGGTAGAGGCATCGGTGTAACGATTGGTGAGGAATATGATCCTGGCTGCAGCATTCAAGACAGATTGGAGAGGGGAGAGTTGGTAAGAGGGAGACCGATTAATAGAGAGTTACAACAGTCCAGACGAGAATGAATAAGAGAAACAGTAAGAGTTTTGCAGAGTCGAAAGTAAGAAAAGGTCGAATTCTAGAAATGTTTTTGAGGTGCAGATAAAAAGAGCAAGCCAGTGATCGGATGTGGGGGGTGAATGAAAGCTTGGAATCAAGTATGACCCCAAGAGAGCGGGCATGTTGCTGGGGAGTAATGGTGGAACCACATATAGAGATGGAAATGTCAGGCAAAGGTAGGTTAGTAGAGTGAGGATACACGAGGAGTTCCGTTTTTGACAGGTTCAGTTTCAGATAGAGGGAGGACATGATGTTGGAAACAGCGGTAAGACAATCACTGGTGTTTTATAAAAAGGCAGGCGTGATATCGGGAGAAGTGTATAATTAGGTGTCATCAGCATAGAGGTGGTACTGGAAACCAAATCTACTGATTGTTTGTCCAATAGGGGCGGTGTACAAAGAAAAGAGGAGGGGGCCTGGACTGATCCTTGAGGAACCCCAGCAATAAGGGAAAGATGAGAGGAGGAGGAACCAGCAAAAGATACAGTGAAGGAATGATCAGGGAGGAGAACCAGAAGAGAGAGGTGTCCTTAAGGCCAATGGAGTGTAGTATAGTGAGGAGGAGCTCATGGTCCACAGTGTCGGATGCTGCGGAGAGATCCAATAGAATTAGCATGGAGTAGTGACCATTAGATTTAGCAGTTAGGAGATCATTAGAGACTTTAGTGAGGGCAGTTTCAGTAGAGTGTAAAGAGCAGAAACCAGATTGAAGAGGGTCGAGAAGAGAGTTATCTGAGAGATTGCGGATAAGACGGGTGTGGATCAGGCGTTCCAGGAGTTTAGAGATGAAGGGAAGATTTGAGACAGGTCTATAGTTAGCGGCACAGTTTTGGTCGAGGGATGGTTTTTTAAGTAATGGATGTATAATGGCATGCTTAAATGAGGAGGGAAAGATACCGGAAGATAGAGAGAGGTTGAATATTTTTGCTAGGTGAGAGGTGACAGCAGGGGAAAGGGACTGGAGGATATGTGATGGAATGGGGTCACTTGTGCAAGTAGTAGGGCAAGTAGATGCAAGGAGCCTGATTACTTCTTCTTCTGTGACTGGTTCAAAGTCAGAGAGTGGAGAGTGAGCTAGATGCAGTGGGGGAGGGAGGACAGTGCATGGTATGAGGGGATTGGGAGATCATTTCCTGTTGGATATGGTCAATTTTTTCTTTGAAATAATTGGCCAGATCGTCAGCGCGGAGATCTGTTGTTGGGGCCTGCACTTTTGGGTTGAGTAGGGAATGATAAGTGTCAAAAGAATGTTTAGGGTTATTGGATAGTGAGGTGATGAGAGTGTTGAAATAGGTTTGTTTGGAGAGGTGAAGGGCAGAGTTGTATGTTTTAAGCATAAACTTATAATGGATGAAATCTTTGGGTAGATTAGATTTTCCCACAGACGTTCGGAGCACCTGGAGCACCGCTGCAAGAAACGTGTTTGCAGCGTGTTCCACATTTGTTGCCGTCTGTGTCATATTGTTCTATGTATAGGAGGTGCAATTTCATCCAGGGCACTTTGCAGTGTTTCATTGTAATGTTTCAGTGCAGAATCAGGGCATGAGAGGGAGGAGATAGGGGCCAATGATGACTGCAAGTTCTTCATAAGTTTCTGGGTGTTAATGGCCTGTATGTTTCTATAAGTGTAGAAAATCGGGGTGACCTGAGTGGGATGGCAGTTCTTGATAGAGAATGAAAGAAGGTTGTTGTCAGAGAGCAGGAGAGGGGAGTTTGTGAAATCAGACACTGAGCAAAGCCAGGAGAAGACCTAGTCGAGGGAGTTTCCGTCTTCATGCTTGGGGGAGTTAGTATGCTGCCAGAGGCCGAAAGAGGAGGTTAGAGATAAAAGGTGAGAAGCAGATGGGGAGAGGGGAAGAGCAGTGGGGATGTTGAAATCACACATGATGAGGGTGGGGATGTCACAGGAGAGAAAATGTGGAAGCCAGTTGGCAAAGTGATCCAGGAACTGATGAGAAGGGCGGGGAGGACGATACACCACTGCTACTTACATGGAGAAGGGGACGTAGAGTTTGACAGCATGGACCTCAAAAGAAGGAACGACAAGTGAGGGTACTTGAGGGATAACCTGAAAGGTACATTTGGGTGATAGTAGCAGACCAACGCCTCCACCTGCTCTGTTGCCGGATCTTGGAGTATGAGAGAAGTGTAGTCCACCATATGAAAGAGCAGCAGCAGCGGTGGTGTCTGACTGCTGGATCCAGGTTTCAGTAAGAGCCAGAAGGTTGAGAGAATTTGAAAGGAAGAAGTTATGGATGAAGGGGAGTTTATTACACACTGAACGAGAATTCCAAAGGGCACAATTGAAAGAGACAGAAGGCATGCAGGGAATAATAATAAGATTAGAGGGGTTTCTGAGTATAGAACTTGGGAGGTTTGACTTGCTATAACATGGGGGGCCGGGGTTTGGAGCGATGTCTCCTGCGACTAGGAGAAGGAGGATAGAGAGAGTGAGCAGATGTTTAAGTGATTTGTGAGAGCATCTCATGTGTTGGATGGTGGGACTGAATGGATCTCTGCTGTTTAGCAATGTGAAAAGAGCATGAGTGCTCTACATAGGAACTGAAAGGACAGAGGGGCCGATATGCATGGAGTGTAAAGAGTTAATGCAAGGTCGGTGGATGTGAGTGAATGCAGCAACCAGGATATAAATTATACAAATGCATATAGTAAATATGTGTTGTAATCCACATGTACAGGGAATAGATTTATTTATTTGTATCACCTGTCTCCTGCCCCGTCTAACTGCCATGTTTAACTGCCAAGTACTTTGATACATGTACTTCGATTAAATGTACATAAATGGTACCCCTGCATAAATGCATCCCCAGACTATGTCTCAATATATAGGAGGCTAGTTCTAAGATCTTACTTTTTTTTTTTCCTCAATAGCAATCAAACTAAGTTGACACAGCAGGACACAATAAATGTAGTGAGCAGATAAACAAGTGTCCAGGCCAACATGGATCACAAACCACTTTGAAAAAGTTACTTGACCTCACAGCATAAGGGGACAAGCAGAGTAAGTTGAAATAGCTATATACCATTAAATATGCTGGATATAATGAATAGCTGTGGCTGGTAGCATGCAGGATTCAGTGCAGAGATTAAATACCATAAAATATGCTGGCTAAAATGAATAGCTGTGGCTGGTAGCATGCAGGATTCGGTGCAGAGATTAAATACCATTTAACATGCTGGCTAAAATGAATAGCTGTGGCTGGTAACATGCAGGATTCGGTGCAGAGATTAAATACCATTAACCCCTTAGTGACAGAGCCAATTTGCAGCTTAATGACCGGGCCAATTTTTACAATTCTGACCACTGTCCCTTTATGAGGCTATAACTCTGGAACGGTTTAACGAATCCAGCTGATTCTGAGATTGTTTTTTCGTGACATATTGTACTTCACGTTAGTGGTAAAAAAAATTATATGACTTGCGTTTATTTATGAAATAAGCGGAAATATGGCGAAAATTTTGAAAATTTAGCAATTTTCAAACTTTAAATTTTTATGCCCTTGAATCAGAGAGATATGTCACACAAATTTCTTAATAAATAACATTTCCCACGTGTCTACTTTACATCAGCACAATTTTGGGAACAAAATTTTTTTGTTACGAAGTTATAAGGGTTAAAAGTTGACCAGCAATTTCTCATTTTTACAACACCATTTTTTTTTATAGACCACATCACATTTGAAGTCACTTTGACGGGTCTATATGATAAAAAATACCCAAAAATGACACCATTCTAAAAACTGCACTCCTCAAGGTGCTCAAAACCACATTCAAGAAGTTTATTAACCCTTTACGTGCTTCACAGGAACTGAAGCAATGTGGAAGGAAAAAATTAACATTTAACTTTTTTTGCAAAAGCTTTACTTCGGAACCAATTTTTTTTATTTTCAGAAGTGTTAAAAGAAAAAATGAACCACAAAATTTGTTGTGCAATTTCTCCTGAATACACCGATACCCCGTATGTGGGAGTAAACCACATTTTGGGCGCACGGCAGAGGACGCAAGGGAAGGAGCGCCGTTTGACTTTTTCAGCGCAGAATTGGCTGGACGCCATGTCACGTTTAGACAGCCCCTGATGTGCATAAACAGTGGAAACCCCCAATAAGTGACCCCATTTTGGAAACTAGACCCCTTAAGGAACTTATTTAGATGTGCGGTGAGCACTTTGAACCTCCAAGTGCTTCACAGAAGTTTATAACGTAGAGCCGTGAAAATAAAAAATCATATTTTTTCCACAAAACCGATCTTTTCACCCATATTTTTATTTTCCCAAGGGTAACAAGACCCCAAAAGTTTTTGTGCAATTTGTCCTGAGCATGCTGATACCCCATATGTAGGGTAAACCACTGTTTGGTTGCATGGCAGAGCTTGGAAGGGAAGGAACACCGTTTGACTTTTTCAACGCAGCATTGGCTGGACGCCATGTCGCATTTGTAGAGGCCCTGATGTGTCTAAACAGTAGAAACCCCTTGCAAGTGACACCATTTTGGAAACTAGACCCCCCAAGGAGCTTATCTAGATGTGTGGTGAGCACTTTGAACCCCCAAGTGCTTCACAGAAATTTGTAAACGCAGAGCCGTGAAAAAAAAATCATTTTTTTCCTCAAAAATTATTTATTTAGCCAGCTATTTTTTATTTTCCCAAGGGTAACAGGAGAAATTAGAACGCCAAAATTTGTGTGCAATTTGTCCTGAGTACGCTGATACCTCATATGTTGGGGTAAACCACTGTTTGGGTGCACGGCAGGGCTCTGAAGGGAGGGAGCGCCATTTGACTTTTTGAATGCCACGTCGTGTTTGGAGACCCCCTGATGTGCCTAAATAGTGTAAACCCCTCAATTCTAGCTCCAACCCTAACCCCAACACACCCCTAACTCTAATCCCAACCCTAACCCTAATCCCAACCCTAATTGTAACCCTAACCCTAATTGTAACCCGAACCCTAATTGTAACCCTAACCCTAATTGTAACCCTAACCCTAATTCCAACCCTAACCCTTAAGGCTAGGTTCATATTGCGTTTTACCAGCCCATTCAACACATAGCGTTGACGGGCTGGTAACGGTATAGCAAAACGCAATAGCGTTATGCTATACCCGCTAGCGCAGAGGAATCAGCAGATGATTCATCTGCGCTAGTGGTGACGGAGCCCAGGTGCTGCAGCCCGCGTCCGAGGCTCCGTCACTGAATGACGGCACATCACAAACGCATGCCGCTTTACGGCATGCGTCGCGATGCGCCCTCAAATGGGGTGAATGGCAGCGTTAACGGTGTAACGCAGTCCGTCTAACGGACTGCCATAACTGCCATATAAACCCAACCTAACCCTAATTATAACCCTAACCCTAATGGAAAAATAAAAATAAATAAAATTTCTTTATTTTACTATATGTCCCTAACAAAGGGGCTGATAAACGGGGGTTTATGTACTGTTTTTTTTTATTTTGATCACTGTGATAGTTTATCACAGTGATCAAAATGTACTTTTAGAGAATGAATGGAATCATTCATTTTTTGAATCTGCCCGCCATTTTTTTTTACAGGATGAAGAGGACAGAGGATCGGAGGACAGGGGGAGCTGCAGGAGCGCAGAGGGGCCATGGGGGAAAACCTTGAGGTACCGGGGGAGGGATCGGGGGTCCTGGGGACCCTATTTCTTTCCCCTCTGATGTGCGATCACATCAGAGGGAGAGAAATTGCTTGCAGGATCACGTCTTTATTTTTTCTTTTGCAAACGCCGTTATAGGGTTAATAACGGCGATCGCAAAAGCGGGGGGACTGGAAGGGGACCATAATTATGTTCTCTGGGGTCTCGGCTACCCCTGGTAGCCGAGACCCCGGAGAAAATCCGGCTCGGCGGGCGCACTGCGCAGGCGCCCGCCATTTTCTGTACTGGAAAAATACGCGGGCGACTGCAGGAGACATGGGAGGCCTGGGGAGACATCGGGAGGCACGGGGGTACACAGGGAGGCACGGGGGGCTGATCGGGGGTCCCGGGGACCCCTTTTCTCTCCCCTTTGATGTGCGATCACATCAGAGGAGAGAGAAATTAAAGGGAAAATCGCTTTTTTTTTTGCGATCAACGTTATAGGGTTAATAAAGGCGATCGCTAAAGCAGTGTCGGTAAAAACCGACCCGAATCATGTTCTCTGGGGTCTCGAGACCCAGGAGAAAATCCGACTCTGGGGGGCGCTATAAGCTTTTTCCACAGCGCCGTTAATTAACGGCGCTGTGGTTTAAGTACCCTTAATGACCGCCGTTAAAAGGCGTATCGGCGGTCATTAAGGGATTAAATATGCTGGCTAAAATGAATAGCTGTGGCTGGTAGCATGCAGGATTCGGTGCAGACATTAAATACCATTAAATATGCTGGCTATAATGAATAGCTGTGGCTGGTAGCATGCATGATTCGGTGCAGAGATTAAATACCTGTAACTTTAGCCCCAACCCTAAACCTAACTGTAGCCCCAACCCTAACCCAAACTTTAGCCCCAACCCTAACCCTAGCCCCAACCCTAACCCTAATGGGAAAATGGAAATAAATACATTTTTTTATTTTATTATTTTTCCCTAACTAAGGGGGTGATAAAGGAGGGTTTGATTACTATTTATAGCGGATTTTTATAACGGGTTTTTATGTTTGGCAGCTGTCACACACTGAAAGACGCTTTT
Source organism: Oophaga sylvatica (assembly GCA_033576555.1). Taxonomy (NCBI): domain Eukaryota; kingdom Metazoa; phylum Chordata; class Amphibia; order Anura; family Dendrobatidae; genus Oophaga; species Oophaga sylvatica. The sequence goes on along the minus strand of JARQOD010000001.1, from coordinate 172,117,678 downwards.
TATTGCAAAAAATAGTTTTTGCATCACCACATTTTGAGAGCTATAATTTTTTCATATTTTGGCCCAGAGTCATGAGAGGTCTTGTTTTTTGCGGTACGAGTTGACGTTTTTATTGGTACCATTTTTGGGCACATGACATTTTTTGATTGCTTTTTATTCTGATTTTTGTGAGGCATAATGAACAAAAACCAGCAATTCATGAATTTCTTTGGGGGGGGCGTTTATACCGTTCCGCGTGTGATAAAATTGATAGAGCAGTTTTATTCTTTGGGTCAGTATGATGTCCGCGATACCTCACTTATATCATTTTTTATATTTTGGCGCTTTTATACAATAAAAACTATTTTATGTAAAAAAAATAATTATTTTTGCATCGCTTTATTCTGAGATCTATAAGCTTTTTATTTTTCTGGTGATGGAGCTGTTTTCAACAGTACCACGTTTATTTACACTGTGTTCCAAATTATTATGCAAATAATATTTTCTCAGATTTTCCCAAATTACCTATATGAATTGCATTCATTGTAATTTTCCAGTCAAATAACTATTAGAGTACAATTGAAAGGTTTTTGTACAAACTGCCTATGATAACAGTATATTTTTTTTTAAATAAAACACTCAAACTGCACTCAAAATGCATGTTCCAAATTATTATGCACAGCAGAGTTTTCAACCTTTTCATTTTAATAAAGAACAAAAAAATGGTAATTTTTGAAATTATAAGCATTAGCAGGTTATTACAAACTGAAATCAAACAGTTTTCAACTCAAAACTTTATTCTAGGTGATGTTACATTTGCACATAGGACCCCTTGTTCGAAAGAAGCTTCTGAACTCTCTCGTCCATTGAATTTGTCAGGTTTTGGATGGTTTCTGCTTCAATTGTTTTGCATGAGGACAGAATACCCTCCCAGAGCTGTTGCTTAGATGTGAACTGGCTCCCGCCATCATAGACACTGCTTTTGATGATGCTCCAGAGGTTCTCAATGGGGTTGAGGTCAGGGAGCATGGGGGCCACTCCATAAGTTTGTCCCCTTTTATGCCCATAGCAGCCAGAGATGCAGATGTGTTATGTGCAGCATGAGACGGTGCATTATCATGCATGAAAATGATCTTGCTGCGGAATGCACGGTTCTTCTTCTTGAACCATGGCAGGAAGTGCTGTTTGAGAAACTCAACATACACTATGGAGTTCATCTTTACCCCTTCAGGGATCCTAAAGGGGCCGACAATCTCTCTCCCCATGATTCCAGCCCAAAACATTACTCCACCTCCTCCTTGTTGGCGCCGTAGCCATGTTTGCATGGGGTGTCCATCAACCAGCCATCCTCCACTCCATCCATCTGGACCATCGAGCGTTGCACGGCACTCATCGGTGAACAAAACAGTTTTGAAGTCAGTCTTCATGTATGGTTTGGCCCACTGGAGCCATTTCTGCTTGTGTGCAGTGGATAGAGGAGGTCGACAGGATGGCTTACGCACAGCTGCAAACCTCTGAAGGACCCTGCATCTTGTTGTTCGGGGGACGTTGGAGGCACCAGCAGCTTCAAAAACTTGTCTGCTGCTATGACAACGCTTTTTTGCCGCTGCTCTTTTAACCTGACGTAATTGCCTGTAGGAAAGAGTCCTCAATTTTCCCTTATCAGCACGCACACGTGTGTACTGTGAATCAGCTACATACTTCTTGATTGTGCGATGATCACGATGAAGGGTCTTGGCAATGTTGATTGTAGTCATGCCTTGACTTAAACACTCCACAATTTGTTGCTTCTCAGCAGCCGACACATCCTATTTCTTTCCCATTTTGGCAGAAAATGTAGGCTGCTTAATAATGTGGGACAGCCTTCTTAAGTAGTCTTGCCTTTCATTGGACACACCTGCCAAACTAATTAGCACAGGTGTCTGCAATTGCTTACAGTGATATAAAGAGCCCTGACACACATCACGATCAATGAGTTTAAGGCTGGAGTCACACTGGCAACTAAATCGTACCACTAGAAAGCGATGAAATATCGCATTGCAGTCGGACCTATGTTAATCTATGGAGCAGCTCCCAGCATCCGATTTTTTGTGGTCCGATTTAAACGTGCGAGTGCAATCGCAGCATGCTGCGATTGTCACCGATTGTGGGTCGACTATCGCCAATGCAAGTCTATGGGTGCGATGAAAAGTGGGATTACAAACGGACCACACGTGTGAGTTGCGATGAAATCGCACAACTTTTCCAGGTGACAGGAAACTGCCTTTCAAATTCTCAGGAAGCCTTTACATGCTAATTAGCTAAGCGCATCTTAAAAAAAAACAGGAAGAACGCCTACACGGAGTCCAGAAACATGGCATCTAGCCACATCAATGTGGAACTCCTCATCGTATTGGTGCAGGAGAGGCCTGAATTGTGGGACCAGCGCAATCCCAATTACAGCAATCGGACGCGCAAAGAGGCTGCATGGCAAACGATATGTGAACACATTTTTCCAGACTATCATCAGAGATCCAGGGAGGACCAAGAGCGTCTTAGTAAGTACCACATGTAACGTTTTTTTTTTTTGTAAAAAAATGTTATTAAGAAAATAATAATGTATGCTTATGTGTTTAAATGATATTGAAAAAGCAGCATTATCGAACTCTGCCTATTTATAACAACACATTGATGTGTGTGTTCACCAACAATATCCATGTCTTTTAACATATCATCGATGCTTTGTCATTTATTCACTATAACATTTTGTACTCCCCTTGACCTCAGATGTAGTTTGTAGGTACTAAAATGCTAAATGATTGAGGCGTTTTGTTAAGGGCCAAGCATTTTTTGAAATGTATGTTACAGCTTATAACATCTATACTTCTGGTTGTATGTTTATGTGTTTTAATATTGTAAATCACATCACACATGAACACTATTTAAATGTTCATTGTTGCATAATGTAATTTTTTGATGAATAAATAGATATCAGTCATTATAACCGTTATGGTGTTCTTACATTTGTAGTGACTGATGTGACAAGGCGGTGGCGCAGCTGTCGGGACTGCTACCGGAGGGAGAGGCAGATTAGGATCGGAGTGGGGCTTCAGCCTCTAAGAAGAGGAAGTACCTCTATTTTGATAGACTAAACTTCCTTGCGCCAGTGATGGATGTGCGACCGTAAGTGCATGTGTGTTCAAACACTTTCATGTCAAACTTTGTAATTTTCTGGGTTTTAATTGTCAAAAATTATTTCATTTTTAGGACGGAGTCAAACCTAACTGAGAGGGAGACGGGGTCTGACTCAGAAGTGCTTATCGACCCCGTTGGTGATGGGGCAGAGGAGGCAGGCCCTTCCTCTGCAGCATGTGGGTCCACCCAAGCAGCACCAACAGCAGCTGCAGGAGCTGAGGATTCACAAAGCCAGCATCAGGAACATGAGGACCTACCTCAGAGCAGCAGCCCTAATAGGGATCAGGATGTGTCTCCTCCTCATTCCCAACGCACAAGGCGAGGTAGGCGGCGACGAGAAGGAGTGGGTTCTGTGACAAGGAGGCAGGTGGACCGAGGAGTTCTGGACTATTTGTCCAGTGTAGCTAATGATGATGGTGAGGAGGGATTTTGCCGCAGTCTGGCCCGTTACCTCCGGGCTATTCCAAGACAGCACAGACTGCGGATCAGAAGCGGACTGCAGATTGTTTTGGATGCTGGAACACCGCCTAATGATCCAAGCAACCTACTAGATTATCTAGATAGATGGGTGGTTGGTCCTGAAAATGTGTTAAGGTTGTTTGGACCAAATCCATCACAATCTGCTTCTGCCTCTGATCCTCCTCCTCCTCATCATCATCCTCCTCCTCCACCTCCTCCTTGTGTCCAACAGAACCCAACTCCTCCTCCTCCTCATCCTACTGCAGCTCCTTCTTTCTTTGGAGCTACCCAGCTCCAAGCCATGGGACAGAGTGGCCATGCACAATATGCCCACTCTAACATACCCAATGTTGTTGGCTGGCCACAACATGGATATGTTAGACATGGGCATATTGGGGGTCATTCTGCTAGTGCTCAGTCATATCAATATGACTATGAGCATCAATTCCCTATGTACCGCTACACACAAGCCCTTCAGGATGCAGCCAGTAACCCAGCTGCTACGTTAGTTTCTGCAGCACCTCAGGCTCAATCACAGGTTGCAGATAGTGGAAGGCCTAATACGCAACCTGGCCATCCATCACCACCACCACCACCACCAAGCTACCATCAATTGTAGCTGAAAGTATTTTTTGGTTGTATGGAAGTTATATATATTTATTTTTGCATATTCAGAATGTTATACATATTTTTTATTTATGTTTGGACATGTTGGTCCTGTTTTCTAAATATATCAGCCTCTAAAAGGCTTTCAAACTAAATACACTAATCATTAAAATTAGTGAAGTGCCATTGGTTGTCTGTGATTCTTCTTATATGTTGTGTTAAGTATGAAAAAGTGTACATAAAATAATTACAGTCTTCCATTAATTGATGAATGTAAAGTAAGTTTATGGTATCAGATAACATAAAACACACTACATAGCTATGGCCTCATCTTGCCAAGGAATAGCACCCGCAGGAGAAACAAAATAATTGGTCAATAAGTCACGGACTTTGAGACCAGAAGGGGGACGACGAGGATGGATGACTGGTCTCATAGGCCTCGTCATATTATCAGACTGAAGTTCAGGCATATCAGCTGATGAGCATTCATGCATTCTGGTAAAATTATGTAGTACTACACATGCTTGCACTACAAGATTAACATTTGAATCACTTAGCTGAATGGCTGATTGTAGGACACGCCATTTGGCTGTAAGAATACCAAATGTGCACTCTACCAGGCGTCGTGCACGAGCAAGCCGATAATTAAATATGCGTCGCTGATGGTTCAGATTGCGCCGAGGATATGGCCTCATAACATGACGAGTTAATTGGAAGGCCTCATCCGCTACTACAACATATGGTACTGCATCCACATTTGACTGTGGAAGTTGACATGCTGGTGGTAAGTCCAATTGGTTATTGCGTAGCCGCCGACCCATAATGGAAGAATTGAAGACTCTGGAGTCTCCAGTCCTTCCATAGGCCCCAATGTCTACAATTATGAAGCGGTAGTTACTGTCGACCAAGCCCAACAAAACTATAGAAAAATATTGCTTATAATTGTAGAATTGGGTTCCTGAGTTCGGCGGCTTACGCACACGTATGTGCTTCCCGTCCAGGGCTCCAATACAGTGTGGAAAATTACTGCTTTCTTGAAATCCACGTGCAATCCTCAACCAATCTTCCATTTTGGGCTCTGGCATCACTTCTTTATTTAGTCTGGACCAAATTTGTCCACAAGTAGAGCTGACTATTCCGGAAATGGTGGATTTCCCTATCAAAAACTCTAAATGTAGAGCAGCGTATGAGAGCTCAGTGGAAAGGAACCTGCAATACACAAACAACAACAAACGTGTACACATCAGACAAAAAATACAAAAACACTGCATTAACCAAATGTAAACAGTGGACATTTGATTACTGACCCATTCACTTAATGTAATGACTTATAAACCCTTCTGACTGCTACACACAACCATGTAGGGCAAACTTAAACATTTTATAATGACATGGGGTACAGTATGTTAAGATTTACAAAGTAAGAAGAATGTGAAAGTTGTTACATTATGCAAAACATCATCAACATATCGTTGACACACATACCTTAATGTTAGAAGAAGCCTTTCCTCAGCAGAAATTGAAGGACGCATCCTGGTGTTCTGAAAGGTGATTCCAGGGCGCAATATGTCCAGCAAAATATCAAAGGTGGCAACACTCATGCGACAATAGGCAAAAAACTTGTCTGGATTCCTACGCAATGTGGAATACAGGCGCTCAAAATGCCCTTTGCTGATCCTTCGCATCACAAGGGGATGCACCCACATTCTTCTGCGGATTCTGTGCGAAACAACTACAGGGTATGGCTCCCCAAAAGTTCTGGATATCAGCCAATAGTACAGCAGACGCTCAGTTCTATTAAACATTAGTCTGTCACTCATAATTTTGACTTTGCAGCATCACAACAGGAACCACTAAGAAGCCAAACACTCCACGGCAACGTTTAGGAGGGTAAGAACAGTCCAACCACGCTTAAATATGGCTCTGGCTCATTATTCAAATGATTTGCAGGCCTCAAAACCGTTAAATGTCCATTTTGCTATGATGCCACTAAAAAACGGTAGTCGCTGGGTAATCGGATGTGAAACTTAAGCGTACATGCTACAAAATCGCATCAACTACTAAAAATCGGATGCCAGTCGCAGCAATGTTCATGAAATTTTAATCCGATTATCGACCGACTAAAACGGTCCGATTTTTTAGACGTTGTGTGTGACTCCAGCCTTACTGACAAAAAAATTCTTACCTTATCACTCCTAAATAATTTTTGCATAATAATTTGGAACACAGTGTATATCCGTTTTTTTTATCACGTGTTATTCTACTTTTTGTTTGACGGTATGATGATAAAGCATTTTTTTTTGCCTTGTTTTTGTTTTTTAATGGTGTTCAGTAAAGGAGTTAACTAGTGGGACAGTTTTATAGGTCGGGTCGATACCAAATATGTGTACTTTTATTGTTTAGATTTTTTTTAATTCAAATATTGATTTAATGATAGAATAAATATTGATTTTCTTTATTATTTTTTTTTTAAATATTTTTACAATTATTTACAATTTATTTATTAGTGAGCGCGACTGATCTCGTATGACGTACTATCCTGTCCATGGTCATAGGGGCCCAGGTCACATGGACGGGATAGTACGTTAGATGTCAGAATGGGGTTAAGTTACAGTACCAAGGTGATCAATGGTGAGGTACCAGAGCATCTTGAGCTGCTGATATGTCATGGCTAATTAAAGAGGTATTCCCTTTGCAGTCATTTATTAGGTATCTACTGGATATGTCAAATATCTGATAGATATAGGCCCCACCTCTGGGACAGACGCTTCTTTTAAAGAAGTTATCGGCAAAGCAAAGGGGAAAAATGTGATAATGGAAAACTTTTTTAAGCAAAAGTTATTTTATTTAACTGTACATATGGTACATAAGGTAGGAGCATGCCCCAAATGTGGGACCCAGCTATATTATACATTTATAGCATATCTCATAGAAGGATGTAGAAATTTGACAGATAAGGATTGAAGCAATCGCTACAGAAGCAATGTGTGAATGGCATGTCAAAATCTCATTCACTACAAGGTAATAAATGTCCACTGCATTCCATCCATAACAAAAAAAAAATAGTTCATGAAAATAAAGGAGGCAGCCATGTATGCCAGGACCTTCTCTTAAACTCATGATTTATTAGCATGGCCACAATTTCATTTTAAGTATAGAAACAAACCAGTTCTCCCTCAATGACCTTTTAAATCACCAGCTTATCCAGCAAGGCAGTTGTTGACTGATTGAAGTTGCAATGCCTCAGAAAAAAGGCAGCATGTGGTCATGTGCTCTCATGCGCTTACATTTTGCCATCTGTTTACTAGCAGTGCTCAGTTTGGCTTCAGCCCCTAACGACCGGATTTTCTTTGCGAGATGATGGCAATCTGAATCAAATGGTTTTCATTGCTGTAAAGAAGAATTTGAGAAAGAGAAAACTTTTACCACAAAAAAGGCACATTATTTTCCCATATATCCAGCATAATAATTTAAAGGGAACTTGTCAGCAGATTTAAGCTGCCTGAAGCAGACAGCAAAAATCAGAACCTAGCTCCTGCATTACAAATATCTATGGTTTCCTCAGTATGCTACACTTTCTGTGTTTTTTGTGTGGAAAGCTGTGGGAGGTTTTTTTTGGGGGGGGGAGTTGAGGTGATTAAAAAACAACAATTTTATTTTAAAGTACAATATTAAAAAATGTTACATTTTAGAACTTGGACATTTTACAAACCAAACATGCTTATTTCTCAGTAACTTGTTACTTTATTTATAACCTATAAAATTGTCCACACGGCCTGGTGGGACACACTCAGGGTCGGACTGGCCCACCGGAGAACCAGAGGATTCTCCGGTGGGCCCAGGCACTGACACCTGCTGGCATTCTGGCCAGCTGCTGCCTAGGGCTCTAACTGCTCCAGGGGCCCCCAGCCAGTGGCATGTCACTAATAGCGGCACACCCAGCTGCTATGGGACCCTAGAATCAGGGGGGCCCTCCAGGTGCAAGCAGAGCAGCAGCTGGAGACAGAAGCCTGTCCCTGCTGAAAAGAGAAATAAATATTCATGCTTCCCCATGCCCCCATGGACGTGGAGAGGAGTGAATACCATTTCACTTTAATAGTGGGCAGTGTTAGCCACAGGCTGAGGCTAACACTGCCCGCATGTAAAGCTGGTGCCGCTGCATTGGGGCCCCGGAGGTGGGCCCCTGCGGGGTGCCTAACCTTGATTGCAATCGGCAGGCAGGGAGCGATCCCTGCAGCTTGGCAGTGGAGCTGCAGGGATCTGATGCCGTCCTTCTTCCTGCCCGGCACTTCCTGTCTGACACAGTGAAGCTGGATGACGTCATCATTCAGCACGGCTGTTTCAGAGAGAAAGCTGCCAGGATGTGCTGCGGCTGTGGGGAATGTGCGGAGAGGTGAGTGGTGCTGTGTGTGTCTGTCCGCCTGCGTGCGTGTGTATGTGGTGCAGTGCTTTGTATGTGTGAGTGTGAGAGAGTGGTGCGGTACTGTGTGTGTATTGAAGATTGGTAATGATGTGTGTGATGGAAAGAGCAGTAATGGGGTGGTGGGGAGAAGGCAATTTTGGTTGTGGTGGAAAGGACCATGATGGTGGTGGTGGGGGGAGGCAATGATGGAGGTGTTGGAATGGGCAATTATGGGTGGTGGGGGAGAAGCAATGATTTTTGTGGTGGAATGGGCAATGATGGTGTGATGAGGAGAAGGCAATGATGGTTGTGGTGGAAAGGACCATGATGGTAGTGGTGGGAGGAGGCAATGATGGAGGTGTTGGAATGGGCAATTATGGGGTAGTGGGGGAAAAGCAATGATAGTTGTTGTGGAAAGGGCAATGGTGGTGGAGGAGGAGGCAATGATGGAGGTGGAATGGGCAATGATAGAGGTGGTGAAAAGGGCAATGATAGGAGTGGTGGGTGGGAAGGCAATGATGGAGGTGGTGATGAGGACAATGATGGGAGTGGGGGAGAACAATGATGGAGGTGGAGGAGGGCTGCATTATACCCTATGAGGGGGCTGCATTATAACCTATGAGGAGCTGTGTTATGCTTTATGAGGGGGCTACATTATATTCTGTGGGGGGCTGCATTATATTCTGTGTGGGGGCTGCATTATTCTCTCAGGGGGCTACATCATACTATATGGGGGATGCATTATGCCCTATGATGGAGCTACAGTATATTCTCTGGGGGACTGCCCTATGGAGGGGGCTGCATTATACTCTGAGGGGTTATATTATATTCTGTGGAGGGACTGCATTATACTATATGAGGGGGCTGCATTATACCATATGAGGGTGCTACATTATGTTCTATGGGGGCAACATTATACCTTAAGAGGGGGCTGCATTATATTTTGTGGGGTGCTGCATTATACCCTATGAGGGGGGCTGCATTATATTCTATGAGGGAGCTGCATGATATTCTATGTGGGGGGCTGCATTATATTCCATGAGGGAAGCTACATTATATTCTATGAGGGGGGGCTACTTTATATTCTATGAGGGGGCTGCATTATATTCTATGAGGGGGCTACCCCAACCTCTGCTACATAATTAAGACGTGTACTACCTTGTGTTATACCTTGATATTAGCGCGTTTTACCACACAATTAGTGGTCTTGTATTTAATTCTATGTAGCTACATGATGGGCCCCAAGAATGATTTTCTCTGGTGGGACCAAGGTACTCCAGTCTGACGCTGGACACACCCCTAGACCACAACATCAAAAAACAACTTATGCTAGGACTTTTGACCCAGAGATCCTAATTTAATCAGTACTAAATACTGAAAGGTGACATATAACACAAAATCCATCAAGAGAAAGGGGTTTCATATAAATCAATATAAATTTTATTGCACATAAATGACAGACAAAAATTGGCAGTGAGGTAGGAAAATGACAACAACTAAAAAGTCCGGTGCAATGGAATTAGAAAAAAATATTATAACGCACCGGAAGAGAAACACATGTCCTTTAGCAACGGTCGCACCAAAATAGGAGATTAAGCCGATATATATGCGATATGATAGAATAAACTAACAAATCAATGAACATTATTAATGATCTGAACAATGTATACGTGCATAACGGCCTAACAAACAGGTAAAGTTCTATAAATGCATAAGGTTACTGGCTTAATATCAGAGGAATAAACATATCTATCCCAAAGTGGGAAAATGATTATGTATAAGAGAAATGCAGTGGTATAGCATTACCTTGAGACATGATACTACCTTATTGATCTCCTAAGAAGCACAGCCACAGAACACATAGGAGCACAAATTGCAAGAATCTTCATTAAACCAATGACAATACAACACCATCCTGAATGGGGTGTCTGTGGCCGAGGAAACATACCCCTTGCCAGTGATATCCGGGTGCTATACTTTAGCATCTGAGGCTAGTTTAGCACAGTGTCTGCATCAAACTTATGCTTTTACTTTGCTTACTTATACAGCACCATCATATTAGACATTAACATCTCTCTCTCTCCCTATTGGAGTTTCCAATCTAAATTACCCATCAATAAATCTTTTTAGAGTGTGAGGGGAAACACTGTTAGAACATACAAACTCGGTGCAGATGCTGGCCACATTGGGACTTGATTCCAGGTCCCTAGTGCTACAAGGCCACAGTCCTAAACACCAAGTTGCCTACTCTTCTCCTGGGCCCACTGAACTGAAAAGCACTTGACCTAACATGTATACTAGACGTTAAGAAGGTAAAATGAAAGAACTTTCATATATGTACAGTAATAGCTTATCATTAGGAACACTCTGCGTGTGTTACATGTGGCTGTGCCTGGTCCTGCAGCTCAAGCACATTCATGTCAATCCAGGAAACTCTGCAACCCTTTGATTCCCAGATGTTGGACTTCCTTTTATGCCACATTAATAACCCATCCTAAGCAGTAGTATAGCTACTGAGGAGGCAGAAGGGGTGATCGCCCCAGGCCCCTCACCCGAAGAGGCTCATTTGGAGCGACTGCCACTTTTAACTGTATTAGTATATAGGGAAGTGGTAATGGCATCATACTATGTATTGGGGAGCTGTAAGGGCATCACGATTTTTATAGGGTAGATGTTGGGGCATAATACTGTGAATAGGGGAGTTGTAGAAACATCATAATTTGTATTGGGGAGCTGGTGAGAATCATACTGTGCATTAGGGAGCTGTGGGGGCATCACACTTTGAGGGGCTGTGGTACACAACATAATGTGTTTAGGAAACTGTGGGGAAATGTCATTGTGTACAGGTCCTATCATACAATGCACAGTGGAGTGTGAGTGCATTATACTGTATATATTGGGGGGGGGTCATCATTTAGTGCATAGGCAGTTGGGGGACATCATATTGTGCTTGGGAGAGCTGTTGGGGCATCATACTGTGTATACGGAAGCTATAAATGGGGGGACTCCAGGGACATTATTGCACTTAAGAAACATTATTATTATACTAACACTAGGAGATTGTGACCATCAAAAGGGCAAACAGGGGCATTATTACTTTCTAGAGGGCAAAATGTGGGCATTGTTTTTAGGGCACCTGCATAAGGCATTAAATTTTCCTAGTGGGCAATTTCACCATCTAAAAGGCACAAAGCAGAGACTTTACTTTGTAAGGTGCACAGTGTCGGGCATTATTATGTGGCGCACTAAGAGAAGTACTGTTACCACGCCACACAGCAAGTCCTGTAATAGGGAAAAGTACAGCATATGTATTATCTCATTAATTTCTTAGTTGCATTTCATCATCTAAAAAAGTATAATGTATGAAATGTTCCAGTAACAATTATGAGAAACTATGGAAACAGAGTATATTCCCCAAGTAATTCTCTGTTCACATGTGTTCTTCTTTTCTCTTTTTTTGCTTTGTTACATGAAAATGACGGCAGTGGCAGATCCTTCTTATTATGGACACTAACAGTGCCCAATCAAATATACTATATTGGAATCCAATGGGTTTCACTGTCCTCTAACCTAAAAATGTAGCACCAAATGCCATATTTCCAGTGTTCTTGGCATAATTTCTAATTAAGGCTCTGCAGAGAAAACTTTACGTCATATAATCATAGAATGGTAGAGTTGGACCTCCTGGGCCATCTGGTCCAACCCCGTGATCAATGCAGGATTCACTAAATCATCCCAGACAGATGTCTGTCCAGCCTCTGTTTGAAGACTTCCATTGAAGGAGAATTTACCACCTCTCGTGGCAGCCTTTTACACTCATTGATCACTCTAACTGTCAAAAAGTTTTTTCTAATATCTAATCTGTGTCTCCTCCCATTCAGTTTCATCCCATTGCTTCTAGTCTTTCCTTGTGCAAATGAGAATAAAGATGATCCTTCTACAATGTGACAGCCCTTGAGATATTTGTAGACAGCTATTAAGTCTCCTCTCAGTCTTCTTTTTCGCAAGCTAAACATTCCCAAATCCTGTTTCCGTTCTACATAGCACATGGTTTGCAGACCGGTCACCATTCTGGTCGCTCTTCTCTGAACTTGTTCCAGTTTGTTGATGTCTTTTTTAAAATGTGGTCATACGGTGGTTCATACTAAAAATTGTTTATTGAGTGATACATCGCATTACTACAAAACATATAGATTGAAATACCTGTTATACAACATTTTTCTCCCTCCCTTGTAGGGTTGGAGATGATTTGCATGTATTCCAGCCTTCGCTGAGCACCTCTTATGAACATTCAGATTTAGGTATACAAGGTAATCGTTATGCCCCACATTACAAGGAGCATATTTTTTCTAATTTTGAGCTAAAAAAGGCGAACACATGAATATGTGGAAAACAGAATAACTTGGAAACATCAATTGACACAAAACAGTATAGAAAGTCTGTACCGCTTGCTGTATGTGTATGTGTGTGTGTTTTAACTTTTCTATGGTCAATATATTAAACTCGAATAATTGCACATTCCAAACTGGCCACTGTCACAGTTTGGCTGCAGTGGGGATAGAGTCAGACGTCATCTCATCATCGGGGAGGATTATAATGAAAGTCTGTCAGCAGATAACACAGGATCCATCATTGACAATAGGTAATGGCCACAGCTCACTTCCAACCTCTGTTTCCTCAATGACCTTTGTGCACATCACAGAGCATTGTCCTATAGAAGGCAATAGGTCATTTTATAAATTAGGTTTCTTTTATCCAGGTGTCTGCTGTAAAGCAAATGTTTGATTTTTTTATTATTTTCATTGTGTTAATATGATATACCATGTTTACAAATTATTTTATGTATTATCTAAGGATTCAATTACATGGGCCGACAGGCGACACTAAACGAATGCCGATCGGTAATCTTTTATCAATCAGCAATTGGTCATTTAATAGCCCATTTACACAGACAGACCACAGTAAACCTGCATAAACAGGCTGTCATGGTTCTCGGCAGTGCAAGCCCTGGTTACACAGGATGATGCACCGCTGAGAATGATGATCTTTTGCATTGCATCAGAGAGCGTTTTACTCATTTATACATCAGGTGATCGGCAGCCTGTTTACATGGAAAGATTATTGTGACAATTAAGAACAGTTATGCACAATAATCTTTCAGTGTAAATGTACCCTTACATATTATAATAAGCAATAAGAGATTAACGTGCTGCTGTCACAAGATTAAACTATTGGGTTCCAAGCCCTTCCACTGCATTCTCGCACAACCAGTGTTTGAGGGGCTGGATAATGTATTTGGCATACAAGAACAGGAATTTTGGTGGACTAGTGTGAGAAACTCCCCAACTATCAGTATCTCTAAGGTTAGGTTCACTATTACGTTCAGAGTTCTGTTCTTATGCTCCATTACAGTGTTCTGCCCATCTTAGTACTGGGCAGTATATTTCTTATTGTGTGCTGGTTTTGTTTGTTATAGCACCATCTAGTGGTGGCTGAATTTATAGCCTGTGCCTTTAACAAGCAGATAGAGTATTGCATTGTGGGATTGAAGCAAGGTATTCTGGGAAGAAGAATCTCCATTTTCTTCTGTGTACTTCAGGGAATACACGTGTTTCATGTGCTCTCCTGTAACTTCTCCAACTTGAGTTTGATATCCTGGTAAAGCATATCTGGTGGATCAATATCTTCTCTAGCAATGCAGTGTTTAGGAGATTATTAACTGTATAGCAGCTAGTGCACAGGAGATGTTACTAGAATCTTGTGTAAAGTTTGCATCATACTGTATACTTTCCTGTTAATTATAAAGTGTCAGCTGTGTGATTATTGCCCAATACTTATCCATATAATTTGTATTTTTATAGTTTTGTCGCGCATGTTCTATACTGTTCAGCAATAAACAAGTTAGACTACAGAGGACAGTCTGCTTATTTAGAAGATAGAATGATGGTTTAGCTGTATGCTAGATTGCACACCGTGTCAACGTGTATGAAGGCAGAACATACAGGAACAGAAAAATGGAACTCATGAAGGAGACAGATGTATCCCATGACACCAGATGGACCCCACTGATTGTACTAGAGCATCCAACGCTGCTACAATAGCCATGAAGCACAGCTTAGAACTCTGTAGAGGAGTTTCAGCTCCAAATATTCCTGCCAAATGTTTTTTTTTCAGGTGAATGTCATGCGTGGTAATCCCCTTCTTTTAACCTGAAGTTCTATAGGTGAAACCCTGAGTGCTCAATGATCCTTATTTCCTAACTAGCAGCAAGAGTGTAGCAACAAGAATAACTTAGTTTACAGTCTGCAAACTTTGCATAATAAGTGCAGTCACTCGATAGTGTATTAGTCTAGTGTACAACGTTCACCTGTAGAGAGCTTTACCTGCTCAAGTCATCGATCTAGAAGAACTTTGTACTACAGTTTAAAGATAGGCACTTATCTGGATAAATGTATGTACACTCCTATGTACATTATCACTGCTCAGCAGATCAGGAATTTCTACAAATGTGCAACTACACCAGATCAGCTACTTGTACAGGAGGCAAGTAATACTGGAGGGCACAGCTGTTTAAATTCTCGAGTGTTATTTGGAAAAGTCTTATGGTATGACTTGTGGGAGTTGTAGTGTTTTATGAATTCATGCATTTTCCCATAAGCTTTAAAATGAACTAAAAATTCATTGTAATAAATGTCTAAACACAAACATGTTCGAAAGAAAAAAAACAACCCTAACACCATGGAGTTTTCTGCACAAAAAAATTATGCAACAAAGCAAGTGTATTCAGAAAGACTGTCAGGTCAGGACACCAAAGATTAAATTATAATAAAATTTGTAATAGTTTTGTAAATTTTCTAGAGATGACTAGCAAAGCACATACTTTTTACATGTCACTATATACAGTGGCGATAATGAAAAGAGAACTCGGCACTAGTGTTGAGCGATACTGCTCGATATCTAAAAATATCGTATCGAAATGGTATCGCCGATATCACTAAATATCGTCGATATCCGATTCTGATACCGGAAGTCCCAAGTAAGTCTATGGGAACAAAATATCGCAACAAAAAAAAACCCTTTCTTTCGTTGTAAACACAAAATATACACACATAGAATACATATATATATATATACATGTCATTGTGACATATATATATATACATATATTTATAGTTTATACACTTCTACATAGTAAAATAGACTCTGATTCAATTGCCGGGTAAAGCCGTGACATACCCCATAGAAGTCGACGGGCTCGGTGCCGAGTACCCCAAAAACCTCTGGCTCTGTGCGACTCAACTTGGGCGTCACGAACAGGATTCTGTAGCTCGCTATAAGCGAGTCCTGTGTGCCTGAATTGAACTGGTTTTGTGCTTGAGAATTGCTAAAATCATCAGAGAATGTATTTGCCATTTTTCCGCCATATCTGCGTCATGACGAGGCACTGGTGAAGAAGAAGGGCATGCTCTTCATGGGTGTACACTCACTCAGTGACGCGAAAACGATGGCTCTAAATGGTACTGCAATGTAAGATCGTGCCCCACAGCTCTTCAGTTCCGCCTCCTCATCCTCCTCAGTGGGCGGAAACTAACACGAAGGTCCCGCCTCCCTACAAAAGAGGGGCCCTCTCCAGATGCTAATGACACATGTGACTTGGCAGAGATGGCTAATGGACACGAGCAGAAGTGTGAAAGGGATGGAGCAGTCAGAGCTCTCCCCCCACGGAAGCAACCCGATCGCCACGGAACCACCGTTGGGCACCCGGCCTGGAAACCCTCCTACGCTGCAAGAAGCGGAGGATACCCTAAGAGGCCTGGCCCGGCACCGGGAGGAGGTCGCCAGGATGGAAGCGAGCTGGCGTGCCCTAAAAATAAACTTGGAGCGGCGCCAATCCCTCTTACCTGAAGTGTCTGTACCGGAAGGTGAGGCACCCATTCTAGTAGAGGAGCCCTTGCAATGTGATCCGGTTGACGTTGTCGCAGTGGAGGCACCCGTTCGTGCAAAATACGCTGCACCGGCAGCACCCCAGATCCCGCTGTCTGCCCCCGTCGCTGAGACAGAAGAAGCGACACCCGTCCTCATGGAGGAGGCCGCGCAGGCACCAGAGCACTACCTGCCTGTACCGGAGCCCCGACTGTCATCTGTTCCAGAGCCGGCTGCTTCCTCCGCAGGTGAGCGCCGCCAGGACTGGGGGGCGCCAGGAGAGCTGCCGCAAACCGGACACTGTAAGCTGGCATTTGATGGTGGAGACATGGAGCAGCTGGTGGAGGAGAATTACAACCGGCGTCAGGAGGAAGAGTGGAGACGTTGGGAGCGGGAAGCAGAGCGACAAAGGGAGCAGCGAGAATCCCAAAAACTTCGCCAAAGTCAGCTGGAGAAGGACCGGACAGATAAGGACCGGATGAGAAAGGATAAAGGAACCCTGAGGGAGCCGCGGCGTAAGGGTGCAGTACGGAGCTTTAAATTGAAAGGTGGTTGGGGCTTCATCCAGGAGCCTGGACTTTATTTAGAAGTTTTTGTGAACCGGCGGGACGTGGAGGCTCACCTCCCAGAAGGACACCCGGGGAGGGACCTGTTGCCAGGAGACTTGGTGACTTACACCCGACACTGGGGTTACAATGGATGGTACGCCCTAAATGTTACCAGGTGCGACTCCTACTCCCCAGAGTGTCAGGAACCTGTGAGATCCTCGGAGCCTTCAGCCTCCCACATCCAGGCCTCTGCAAAAGTGCCCACCCCACGCCGTAAATCTCCCAAGCCTCCCTCAGTGGTCTCCTCAGCAGCCCCAGCTATGGACATGATAAGTATAGCTGGCCCGTACCCGGCGCCTGTTAGGCCCCCTGGGGTTCGTTCAGTCCGGGACATAGGGTTCCAGACCCGGAGGGAGATGAAAGAGGTGGCCACACAGACCCAGATAGCGGGTCACGACTTGACTGTACAGGCCACACGACGTCATCAGGTCCTGGTGGTCCTTGGTGCCTCGGATGTTTGGCAAGCATCAGAAGAGTACCAGGTGGTATCTGGAACACCCCTGCCAAAGAATTATAAATAACCCGGACAGGGTCCCTGTATGTAAATAGTTAAATTGTTTATGTACCCGGACGGGTGAATGTTCATAAAAAAGTTTTTTAATTTAATAAAAAAAAAAAAAACACAGTTTTCATTACTTTTATTACAGTCTCATCCTGCGACACCATCGATCTCCTGTAAAAAAAAATGAAAAAAAAAAGTATACCACCTGACCGACGCAGTCCATAGTAACGACTGTCCCACGGCGATCCAGCTCTGCTACATCAGAATGACAGGCAGAGCCTGTCATCCCGGCGCAGCACAGCTGATTACCTGCTTCCCCGGCGGTGACGTCATCGGACTGACTGCTTTACGGCCGGGATTACCCAGCAGTCACTGCAGTTATCGCAAAAAACTGCATGTGACCGCCAGGGAGAAGATAATGGCGGCCATCAAGCAGTCCAGGACGTGACCGCCGGAGATCTTCTGCCAGGTAAGTGCCGCTGACTCCTGACAGACCCGACCGACGGACACTCACAGTGACAGTGACAAATCCGATTCCGGTATTCGATAAGACGAAAATATCGAAACAAATTATCGAAAGGCCCATACAGCTAATATCGGCCGATACCCGATATTTGCAGTATCGTATCGCTCAACACTACTCGGCACTCAACTTAGCGAAAAGGGTAAATATTTATTGTGGTCCACGGTAGTGAAACGTTTCGGTCCTAAATTTCGGACCTTCATCAGCCACATTAAGTACCGGGAGGGGGTAGAAATACCCAATTCAGAGGTAAGCAGTAGATACTGTTGGGATCAGGTAGATCTCCAAAGTAAGGGTTAAAGGTGAGTATCTGGGTGAGAGTTTTAAGTCAGGTCTCCGCTGCATGCCGTGGGAGGGACGCGGTATCCGCCGCTGGTCCTGCACAAGGATGCACAAGGATGATGGGGAGGCGATGATGATGGGGAGGCAATGATGATGGCGAGGCGATGATGATGGGGAGGCGATGATGATGGGGAGGCAATGATGATATGATGGGGAGGCAATGATGATGATGATGGGAAGGCAATGATGATGATGATGGGGAGACAACGATGATGATGATGGGGAGGCAATAATGATGATGATGGGGAGTCTTTCCACAGCGCCCTTTCCTGAGCCGTAACAGCGCAGAACGCAGCACAGTGCAGAGGAGAGCTCCATATTTTGTATGGAGCATTATATGGGGACCAGTATCCTGTATGGAGCATTATTTGGGGTCCAATATTCTTTATGGAGCATTATATTTGGCCCATAATACTGTATGGATGACTATGTGGTTCCCATAATATTGTATGGAGGACTGTACTGTCCAGTCTGTACTGTGCGCTGTGAGGATTTGGCGGTTTCTGAGCTATTGTACAATTTACAATAGATATCACTCATGTAATGGAAGAAGTGAAGTGTTTGGCATTGTACTATACCTATATTTCTCTGCGGTATCTGTGCATCATGAATCGTGGTCTGTGTTAAAGGGGCCCACTGAGACTCTTTCGCCCGGGGCCCATAAAAACCTGGAGCCGGCCCTGCGTAAAACAATGGTGTTTTCTGCAAGCCAAAAAAAAACAGCAAAACAAGTATATTAAGGAAGACAGTCAGGTCAATCATACAGGTCAGGGCATCAAAGTCCAACTTATACTAAATTTTGAACTAGTTTTGTAAGAGAAGTATATACATGTATGTGTCGCTTTGTTGTATATTACTTTCAACGTGAAAGTATGAAACTATATATATATATATATATATACGGTGTGTATATATATATATATATATATATATATAAATATACACAGTGCCTTGAAAAAGTATTCAAACCTTATGAACTTTTCAACATTTTTCACATTACATTCATAATCTTAATATAAATCTGAACATTGTTACATGCATTTAGATTCAGCCCACCTCAGTCAATAGTTTGCAATTAGTGCTTCAAATCTTTTGGGGATGTCTCTAACAGCTTTGCACATCTAAAGGCCGATTTTAGCTCCAGCTAAGTGAGATTAGATGGAGAATGTCTGTGAACAATACTTTTCAAGTCTTGCCACAGATTCTCAAGGGGATTTAGGTCTGGACTTTGACTGGACCATTCAAACACATGAATATGCTTTGATCTAAACCATTCATTATAGCTCTGGCACTATGTTTAGGCTCATTGTCCTGCTGAAAGGTGAATCTGTTTTCCAGTCTCTGGTCTTTTGCAGCATCTAAGAGGTTTGCCTCCAGGATTGCCCTGTATTTAACTCCATCCATCTTCCCATCAAATCTGGACATCTTCCCTGTCCTTGATGAAGGAAAGCATCCCCACATCATCAAGTTACCACCACTATCTTTGACGGTGAGGATGGTTTTTTAGGGTGATGTGCAGTGTTAGTTTTTTGACACATATAGCGTTTTGCATTTATCCCAATGGATAGCCATGTATTGGTAGGTTTGCAGTTGTGGCATACACCAATTTTGAATGGTGGATTGAACAGTGCTCCGTGAGATGTTGTAAGATACAGGCAGGTACGCGGGATGCAGTGACATGCAGGAGGCAGATCAAGAGTTAACAGGGGGATTTATTACAGGGATACTCCACGCAGAGAGGTAGTAATAGGGTGAACAGTTGGCAAAGTTTAAACAGCAAACAAGGGTTCAATGAATGCACTTATCTGTCAGTTGCTCTCAGGGGATGAAGGCGAACAGGATCCGTGAAGACATTGTAAGCGATGGGTGAAGACTTTGGCCTGGTCCCGGAGGAACGTGAGACACTGGCTCCGGACTGTCGTGACGTATCCTGACACTTCTGGAGGTGTTCTGAAGGTTCCAGTGCGAAGTCTCAGCGGAGGGGATGCTGAAGGTCCCGGAATGCAAGGGCCATGAGGCGCAGGAGAGTCCATGAGGGAGTCAGCTGACTCTGAGTCCGCTCCCAGGTCCGGTCCACAGCAAGCACCGCCAGCAGACAGCGGCACGTCGCAGGATGTCTCTGAAGTGTAAGGGGTTGAAGCGGTAACGGTCACGCACTGGAAACAGTCTGCTTGGGTGTGTGGAGATCTAGCCATCCGGCCTGGTTTCAGGAGCTGAGGTGAAGAGAGCGAGTTAACTTTAACCTGCTGCGCGCTCTGTCTTCCTGCCAAAAGCCCTGCTTTCCTGTGCTCTGCCCCTTTTATATTCGATCTGCCCCCTGCAGTCAGGTGCAAAGGTCGGTCTAGGCTAGAATGTCTTCCTCCCCGGCAACAATGGTATCAGTCTCAACAGTTCCGGCCCAGATGTGAGAGCTGAAACTCCTAAACCCTTCATCCAATTTTAATGTGGATACCCTCAAATGAAAGCTGAAAGTCTGAACTTCAACTGCATCTGATTTGTTTTGTTTCAAATTCATTGTGGTAATGTCTAGAACCAAAATTAGATAAATGTTGTCTCTGTCCAAATATTTATGGACCTAACTGTATTTGAAGCTGCTGGTGCCTCTGGAGTCCCACGAACATCAAGGTGTAGGATCCTTCAAAGGCTTGCTGTGGTCCATAATCCGACTATTCGGCAACCCCTAAACAGTGCTCACAAGCAGAAACAGTTGCAGTGGGCCCAGACATACATAAAGACTAATTTTCAAACAGTCTTGTTTACTGATGAGTGTCGAGCAATCCTGGATGGTCCAGATGGATTGAGTAGTGGAAGATTGGTGGATGGTCACCATGTCCCAACAAAGCTGCGACGTCAGCAGGGTGGTGGAGAAAGTTATGTTTTTAGCTGGAATCATGGGGAAACAGCTGGTAGGGCCCTTTAAGGTTCCTGAAGGTGTGAAAATGACCTCTGCAAAGTATATAGAGTTTTTGACTGACAACTTTCTTCCATGGTATAAAAAGCAGAAACGTGCCTTCAGGAGCAAAATCATCTTCATGCGTGACAATGCACCATCTCATGCTGCAAAGAATACCTCTGAGTCATTGGGTGCTATGGGCATAAAAGGAGATAAACTCATGGTGTGGCCATCATCTTCCCCTGACCTCAACCTTATAGAGAACCTTTGGAGTATCATCAAGCAAAAGATCTATGAGGGTGGGAGGCAGTTCACATCAAAACAGCAGCTCTAGGAGGGTATTCTGACTTCATGCAAAGAAATACAAGCAGAAACTCTCCAAACACTCACAAAATCAATGGATGCAAGAATTGTGAAGGTGATATCAAAGAAGGGTTCCTATGTTAACATGTAACTTGGCCTGTTAGGATGTTTTGGAGTTAAATAGTTTTTTTGTTCAGTGAATGTGACCTCCTAATGCTGCAAGTTCCACAAATGAGCATTTTCAGTTCTTTAAAATACATCAAATATTTAGAAAATCTGCCGTGCCTAATAATTTGGAACAGCGCATTTTGAGTTTTTATTCATTTTGGAGATAATACTGTCATCATTGGGAGGTTTCTTCAATAAAATTTGATGTATACTCTAACGGGTGATGACTTTTATTAGACTGACTGTCATTTGCACTGACCACTTAGGAAAATAAGAGAAAAATATCATTTGCATAATAATTTATAACATGGTGTATATTACATTAAAGTTTTTAAAAGTATTTTCAATTTTATATATATATATATATACTATATATATATATATATATATGTATATATATATATATTGTGATAGGTTGACCCACTCAGCTGCTCTCAGAGATAGATACAGGAACACTTCTTGGGTTAATCTCCTGCTGGTTTATTAAACAAGGCATAAACCATTGCAGGATTTAACAAAATAAACATGGCCTTTCTGGCATAATAACAAAACAAAAGATAACTTATAGCAAAGTCCATGTATTTGCTTTTTCAGCTTTCTCTATAAATTTTCAATGTAATTGAGATCAGGGCTTTGTGATGGCCACTCCAAAAACATTTACTTAGTTATCCTTAAGCCATTTTGTTACCATTATAAGGTCTTTGTTCATGTGTGCATCTGCAAATATTAATCTGGCTTTTTTATGTTTCTTTTGGAGTAATGGTTTCTTCCTGGCAGAGTGGCTTTTCAGCCCATGTTGATACAGTACTCATTTCACAGTGGAATTTGACACAATCTTATCACTTTCTGCCATCATCTTAACAAGGTCTTTTGCTTTTGTTCTTGGGTTGATATGCACATGTCGGACCAAAGCACATTCATCTCTGAAGGTACTGCCACACTAAACAATCCCGCTAGCGATCTCGTTAGCGTTGCATACTAATGAGATCGCTAGCGGGATTGTTTCTATATCGCTAAATGCTGCCGCATTTAGCGATATAGTTAACGACGCTATCGCCGTTAGCGATCTTCTTAACGACTTTAGCGGTACAAAAGTACCGCTAAATCGCTAAGAAAAGGTGCCACACAGCGATTAGATACTTACCCAGCGGGAGCGCCAACGAGAAAATAGGGTCCGGAACGATTCCAGCGACGAGCGAGATCACAGCAGGAAGCTCGTCGCTGGAAGCTGCCGCACTGAACAATATCGCTAACGGGATCGCTAAATAGTGACGTTTTTTAGCGATCCCGTTAGCGATATTGTTTAGTGTGGCATACCCTTAAGACACAGAACTCCTTCCTGAGTGGTATGATGGCTGGACAAATTGAAATTGTACCAAAGGATGAGCCCGGCTTGTGCAAGTCCACAATTCTCTTCCTGCTATCCTGGTTGATTTCTTTAGACTTTCCCATGATGCTATACAAACAAGCAGTGTGTTTCAGGTGTGCATTAAAATACATCCACAAGTGTGTCTCTAATTAACTCAGATGTTGGTAAAAAAATTATCAGAAGCTTCCAAACACATGAAATCATCATATTGGCAGTCCAGAGTTGTTTAAAGGCATAGTAATCTTAGTTAATGTAAACTTTTGACTTTGCAGTAAGTAATAAAAATGGCTTAAAACGTTCTCGCTCTCATTATTCTGGTATTTGGCAAATATTAATTATGGTAATCCTAACTGACCTAAAACGGGAAAGGTTTATTCTGATTTCATGTCAGATATTGAGAAAAACATGCATATGTGTCTTTTTATATGGTGGTATAATTTCTGGTTTCATCTGAAAAATATTTAGACTTGAGAGTCTGGTTTCATCTGTACATATATATAGTTTTCAACAGGTCCACCTGTAGTCCTGTATAAATCTACAGGCGACATATAATATCATGATGATCTATAAATGGCAAACGCAGCTCCTCTTCATGTGTAAGCTTTCTTACAGTAAGGTTTTTGCAGACATAAGTGATATTGCAGGCACATGAAGGGTGGCTCACACATGAGTCAATTAGCAGCCCCAAACATAGGTGTAGTCTATAGAAAACAAGTCAGTCAGGTGTTTCCACCTCTGGGACCTAAACAAGCTGTTCTGCCTATGGGAACCAAGACAAAGCTTTATGTCACCAGCATCCACTAGTAACAAGCATTGGTAAAGTGGTAAACAAGTGAAGTCATCCCCCTGCTACAATGATATCCTCGGAGATAATTCATTTACTGTTAATGACTGGATTTACTTGCCTAGTGTTCCTCAATGAAAGCAGAATTCTGGGTGATTAAGAAAATACTAATTCACACAAAGCATATTTGATCTCACTTTCAGTGTTGTTGACCTTACTAAAGGTAACCTGTCAGCAGGATTGTGCTCAGCTACCATAACCTACACACAGTGTCAGGTCAGCGCTGTTATACTGATTAATAATACTTTGGTTGATTAAATCCATCTTGTGGTTGTTTAATCTTTTTTTTCGATCCGATGGATACTACTGCACATGCGCCGTCGGCGCCATATTGGTTGAGACCATTTTGTTTTTCCTCTAGCAAAATTGGGCCCGTGGCGCCGATAGATGCTACTGCACAGGTACGGCCGGTGCCATTTTGAGACAGAATTTTTTTTCTGAATCAATTTATCAGCAAATGAAATAATTACATGGACATTCCAGATGCAATCATGCTGCATTTAGGTCAATATTTTTTCAATACTTATTATATTCAGTATATAAAATGGAGGTCAGGTCCCTGAAGGATCAGTGACCTGTCATAAGCCATACAGATGAATACCTAAGCAGAGCACCACATGAAAAAACCCCCACAGGCCGCCCCAAGCATATCATTAGGTGAAAACTACAAATAAAGATTAATCAACCACAAGACGGATTTCATCAACCAAAGTATCATTTTAATCAGTATAATGGCGCCAACCTGATAGTGTCTGTAGCACAATCCTGCTGACAGGTTCCCTTTAAGGGTTTCCATGTACTTGTATTTTTTGACCACAGAAACTAAATACATATAAACTTTAGAAATATTTTTCTGTATTTTTGCTGCAGTTCCTGTTATTATGAATAGTTTTCCATCTGACCATAAAACACTTTGGATGTCTTTGAATGGCTAAATTGCAGTGATCAGCCATGATCTGCAAGCAATTTACTCCTGCACTTGATCCATCCCACTTAGGCTGAAATCACACATTTTGGGTCCAATTCATCATTGTATTTCCTCCAACTTTGACATGAATACCTCTTAATGACTTTTGTGTTTCACAACAAATTCATGAAAGAATTTGCGCCTTTTTTCAAGTTGTATCTTTTGTTTAGTTATTTTTCTGATTTTGATGTCAATGTGGTTTTTCCAGATGTTTTAGACTGATTCATCAAATGCAATTTTTTGAAAAGTTGCAAAAATTGCCGCAACTCTACTCCAGTCCCCATTTGGTGCAATTTTATGTACGATAATTTTTGGCACACATTTTGCAAAATGTCAGACTTTTTGAGATAAAAGAGTGCAAAACTAGTTTGAGGCAGAAAGGAAACAGTTTTGGGCTTTGTGTAAAATTCATTAATCGCGTGAGCCCCAGGAGAGCCAGTGCCAACATTCCTGGAATGGCACAAGCACCATTGGTGAGTATTGGTGTTATTAGGTTCCAGGGGTTTTGAAACATAGGGATTCAAAAGGGGTTGTCGAAGTAGTGCCATCTTCTTTTTCTACTTTACATGAATGAGAAGTGGATAACCCCTTTAAAAAGCACATAAGATACTACAGTTTATCCATGGTACAGACTGGTGTGGTCTGAGACCCCTACACGGAAGTATGAAATATATAGATCATATGAATCTACACTGTGCAATGTTAAAAAGTGCAGTAATGTGAAGAGCAAATACATGTGGTGTAGATAGAGATGAAGTGTACGTATACTGAAAAGCAAACAATCATATGATCAGAAAGAATGAAGTCAAATATAAAGTATCAAGTGATTAACTTTAAAAACAGATTAAAATAACGTAGCTATCAAGCCTATAGCAAAAATCTAAAAGAGTCCATGTGAGTTAAGGTCCTCATGAGTGGAGATGAGCGAATTTGTTCGAATTTTGTCCCCGAATCTGAAATTGACATATTCGAGCCATATTCAAACAATATTCATGCCGAATATATGACTTATGATCGGTTCTGAACATAATTGGTAATTTCTACTCCCATTGACTCTAATGAGTTCGGCTGTGTTCGACGAATATTGCAAAAACAATATTCGATTCAAATCGCATTCGGAACCGAATCCGAACAAATTTGCTCAACTCTACTCATGATTATCACCATCATTCTATTGATATGCAATATGCAGGGCAAAACCTGGGATTTGAAATACACCGGGATTTTTGTTAAAGGCCTGGTGAGCATGGTTAGGCTCAATCTGATTCAAAACTTTACGTATTTCGTACTGTATTATATGTGATCAAATGATTTTTTTTTGCTCTTTAATAGAAATAAACAATTTGATTTGCTCTGTACTGATCGGTGTCCAGTATGGTCCTCCATAGTAGTCAGTCTCCACTTCTGCACAAGGCATCCAGGGTGCTCTTGACGCTTCTTAGACCCTGTGATGTCATGACATCAGGAAGCTTTGTAAGCACCCAGTATGCCAGCCTGAGGATGTTTTTGACGCTGTAGTTTTTGTCTCTTTTTGGTATGTCATGGTTTAAATAAAGCTGTCTTGTTTTTTATGCTATTATTTCGCTTTACAAAACTTTATGGATACAGTCATGTGTGGATTGAACACATATGTATTTTTTACCTGCAGATTTTTCACATCTAATGCAAGTCTATGTGGAAAATCTGCAAGAGAAAATGACTTGTTGCAGATTTGAAACACGCACTGCCGGTCAGTTTATGATGCATAAATAAATTGCACAGGGGGCAGGAGATTTCTATAAATCCCATCCACTTTGCTGGAACTGTAAGCACAGCAACAATAAGAAGCATAACATTTAACCTAAATCTGTTTTTTGTTTTTTTTTACACACAGCTTTTTTTTTTAGGAGAAAAGTGATTTTTTTAAATAGTTTTTGGCAAACTCAAAATATTGTGGACATTGCATTATGCTGTTCTGTTGCAAATGGTCACTGGCATTTTTTTAAATGTAGCACTTTCTAGTTATGTTGGCTTTTTTGCAGCCAAATAGATCTCATCTATAAGATTTCAAATTACCATGTATAAATATAGAAAAAAAAGTACTCTCAAAATTACTAAAAAGTAACAAAATATTCTTGAAAACAATTCCACCTGGGTAGATTTATTACACTATGTAACAAATTTTTATTTATTTTTTGTTCCTGGGTCCAAAGTGTGTTTTCCTAACCCATTATGCCTAAAACAAATAGAACATAGTTGTTGTTCCATAAAAACTTTTGCTTCTGTGATCAGGACAATGAAATTTTGAAACTTGTCTGTTTTCTGGAAAATTCTCGATTCGTATTCAATACTTAAGGCACTGTCACACTTAGCGATCGCACTAGCGATCACGACAATGACTTAACCTGGCGAGATCGCTGGTGCGATCGCTATGTGATCGCTAGTTAACTTCCAAACACATCTCATCAGCGATCTGTATAACGACCTCTGCGGTCGTTGGGAAAACCTAGTCCCACCTGCGACGCTGGTAAAGTCGTTCATAAAGGGTGTCACACTCAGCGATTCAGGCTCACCAGAGGGACACCAATGACCAAAAAACGGCTCAGAACGTTCATAAGCGATCAACGACATCTCAGCAGGGGACACATCGCTGCTACATGTCACACACAGCTAAGTCGCTAACGGTGACCCAGTAGCGATCTCGTTAGCGATCTCGCTTAGTGTGACAGTACCTTTAGTCTTCTAGAATATTGTTGAACTGCTAGAATTGTGCAGAAGTTTCTACAATTTTCCAGAATTATTTAGAAGTTTCTAGAAACTTTTAAAACTTTCTAGAACGTTCTCGGACTGTTCAATAGTAGTCATACAAGTATAAAATCACAGGTGACTCGAACCAACATTTCGGTTTATGTTATTGCTGAGTAAGAGAATAACGAATCGTAGTTAAAGAGCAGTTATTTGTTTTAGATGGCATTAAGAGGTTGCTTGCGCCCAGCAGATGCATTTTGCTACGTGTGTGCAAAATTTATAAAGACAAGAGCGAGAAAGTATTCCGTGAAAGCATGTCATATGATGTGCGAGACCTACAAGGCATATTTCGGCATGCCTGTCGTTGATCAAGACAAGTCCTGGGCACCTCATTCCACATGCGAATATTGCAAGAAAACTCTTGAAGGTAAGGTGAACAATTGCTGCTCGTTT
Organism: Oophaga sylvatica; assembly: GCA_033576555.1. NCBI lineage: Eukaryota > Metazoa > Chordata > Amphibia > Anura > Dendrobatidae > Oophaga > Oophaga sylvatica. The sequence continues at coordinate 172,089,436 of JARQOD010000001.1, read as the reverse complement.
AGACGGCAGTGCTTTATTTTGTAGAATTTCAATGATTTAGATCTAGTACAGTTTAAGGAGTTGCAATTGATAAAAATTTCACATATGTCAATGCACTATAGTAAAATATGTATTAAGTAATGTGTAAAATTTCATGCTTTTAAATTTATAATTAATTATATCTGCTATGTTACAGGTTGGTACAGGGGAGAAAAGAGAGCCATGAAATTTGCTATCCTGCTAATTTGGCGGCAACCGATCGAACACTCAAGCAACTGCAACTTATGCATGGTGGATCCTGCCAAACATCGCACAGGCAAAAATGCGCCTCAAATCGTTTATCCAGACATTCCTTCTTCCATTGCCCCAGTACCACACTGCCCCGAGATGCTTGTTCCCACTCCCCCGAAGAGGGATCAGCCATCTTCAGGAAAAGGCTGCAAGTCAGACAGCAAGGAAGATGTTGGAGATCAAGATTACGTTTTCACTGATGCGGTTGAGAAGGCCATACTTTCGTAACCAGAAAGACGTCAATGATTTGATAAGAGATTGTTGTGTTACCAAGTCCAATGCTGAGCTTCTGACATCCAGGCTCAAGCAGTGGAACTTGTTGGATGAAAGCGTGCAAGTCACATGGGAGCTTACTCAGAGGAGCAAGGAGAGCGCTTTCATCAAGATATATTGGACTTCGAACGTCGTTACCAAGGACAGTATAATGAAAACATGGGGGACTACATTTGGGTGTTTTGAGAAAGCGATTTGCAGTACACTTGCAAATCTAGAAAAACTACTTATTTCTAAACCTTTTTGAGTGATTTTTGACTGTCTTTGTCTATTTAAAATGCAAGTGTTGTGCTTCTTCAACAATGTGGCCTGTCTTTTTGAGGCTATAGGTATCACCTGTAACCTGAGTGAATGGAGTCTATTCATAGACAGTTCATCTCGGAGCCTCAAAGCCATGCTGCTTCACAACAGAAACAACTACCCGTCTCTCCCTATGGCTCTCTCTGTGTATCTCAAAGTGGACTACACCAGTGTCAAGATATTGCTGAGTGCCTTGAAGTATGACGACTATGGATGGGAGGTCATCGGAGACTTCAAAATTCTATCAATCCTGATGGGCCTTCAAGGCGGTTTCACAAAATTTCTTTGTTTCCTTTGCATCTGGGACAGCCGTGACACTAAGGCGCACTATCATAGAAAGGACTGGCCACAGCAGACTGAGTTCTCTGTAGTGTATCGTATCGTATCAAGTGGGAGCAGCTGATAGACTCTTTGAAGGTGCTGATGCCACCACTGCATATCAAGTTAGGCCTCATCAAGCAATTTGTCATGGCTCTTGACAAGGAGTCAGCAGCTTTCAGGTACCTCCAAGATCTCTTTCCAAAGCTGTCGGAGGCAAAGGTCAAGGCTGGTATCTTCGTTGGACCGCAGATCAAGAAGATCATAGAATGTGACGAGTTCGCCAAGCTGCTAAACAGGACGGAGAAAGCGGCTTGGAACAGTTTTGTTGCAGTGTTTCATGGCTTCCGGGGTAATCACAAGGCTGAAAACTATGTGCAGTTGGTTCAGACTCTCATAAAGAATTACGCCATAATGGGATGCAGAATGTCTCTCAAAATCCATATCCTTGACGCTCATTTGACAAGTTCAAGGAGAACATGGGAGCTTACTCAGAGGAGCAAGGAGAGCGCTTTCATCAAGATATATTGGACTTTGAACGTCGTTACCAAGGACAGTATAATGAAAACATGGGGGACTACATTTGGGTGTTTAGAGAAAGCGATTTGCAGTACACTTGCAAATCTAGAAAAACTACTTATTTCTAAACCTTTTTGAGTGATTTTTGACTGTCTTTGTCTATTTAAAATGCAAGTGTTGTTTTTTATCAGACCGCATGAAGGAAAATATAATGATTTCCTTTTTTGACACAATAAATATGAATTTTTTCTGGCCTATGGTCATAAAATCAAAGTTTGTTCTGAATGTAGTTGTTTTTCCATAGTCTTTAAACATACAGTTAGGTCCATATATATTTGGAGAGAGACAACATTTATCTAATTTTGGTTCTAGACATTACCACAATGATTTTTAAACAAAACAATTCAGATGCAGTTGAAGTTCAGACTTTCAGCTTTCATTTGAGGGTATCCACATTAAAATTGGATGAAGGGTTTAGGAGATTCAGCTCCTTAACATGTGCCACCCTGTTTTTAACCCCTTCACCCCCAAGGGTGGTTTGCACATTAATGACCGGGCCAATTTTTACAATTCTGACCACTGTCTCTTTATGAGGTTATAACTCTGGAACGCTTCAACGGATCTTCGCGATTCTGAGATTGTTTTCTCGTGACATATTGTACTTCATGGTAGTGGTAAAATTTCTTCGATATACCTTGCGTTTATTTTTGAAAAAAAAACGCAAATATGGCGAAAATTTTGACAATTTTGCAATTTTCAAACTTTGAATTTTTTTTCCCTTAAAACAGAGAGATATGCCACACAAAATAGTTAAGAAATAACATTTTTCACATGTCTACTTTACATCAGCACAATTTTGGAACCAACATTTTTTTTTGTTAGGAAATTATAAGGGTTAAAAGTTGACCAGTGATTTCTCATTTTTACAACAAAATTTACAAAGCCATTTTTTAGGGACCACCTCACATTTGAAGTCACTTTGAGGGTCTATATGGCAGAAAATACCCAAAAGTGACACCATTCTAAAAACTGCACCCCTCAAGGTACTCAAAACCACATTCAAGAAGTTTAATAACCCTTCAGGTGCTTCACAGGAGCTGAAGCAACGTGGAAGGAAAAAATTTATATTTAACTTTTTAGCCACAAAAATGATCTTTTACAAACTTTTTTTATTTTCACAAGGGTAAAAGGAGAAAATGGGCAGATAAAGTTGTTGTGCAATTTCTCCTGAGTACGCCAATGCCCCATATGTGGGGGAAAACCACTGTTTGGGCACACGGCAGAGCTCGTAAGGGAAGGAGCGCCGTTTGACTTTTTCAAACTAAAATTGCCTGGAATTGAGATTGGACGCCATGTCGTGTTTGGAGAGCCCCTGATATGCCTAAACAGTGGAAACCCCCCACAAGTGACACCATTTTTGAAACTAGACCCCCTAAGGAACTTATCTAGATCTGTTGTGAACACTTTGAACCCCAAAGTGTTTCACAAAAGTTTATAATGCCTGGGTGTGAAAAAAAAACAAAACAATTTTCCACAAAAATGATTTTTTAGTCCCAAATTTTTGATTTTTTCCCAAGGAAATTGGACCCCAAAAGTTGTTGTCCAATTTGTCCTGAGTATGCTGATACCCCATATGCGGGGGGGAACTGTTTGGGCGCACGGCAGGGCTTGGAAAGGAAGCAGTAACGTTTTGGAATGCAAACATTGATGGGGGTCATGTTCCGTTTGTAGTGCCCCAGATGAGCCTAAACAGTGGAAACCCCCCACAAGTGACCCCATTTTGGAAGCTAGACCCCTAAGGAACTTATCTAGATCTTTGATGAGCACTTTGAACCCCCAAGTGCTTCACACAAGTTTATAATGCCCGGGCATGAAAATAAAAAATCCTATTTTTTTCCCACAAAAATTATCTCTTAGTCACTAATTTTTTATTTTCCCAAGGGTATCAGGAGAAATTGGACCACAAAATTTGTTGTCAAATTTGTCCTGAGTACGATGATACCCCATATGTGGGGGGGAACCACTGTTTGGGCGCATGGCAGAGCTCGGAATGGAAGGAGCACCATTTGACTTTTTCCAACCAAAATTGGCTGGAATTGAGATTGGACGCCATGTTGCATTTGGAGAGCCCCTGCTGTGCCTAAACAGTGGAAACCCCCCACAAGTGACCCCATTTGGGAAACTAGACCCCCTAAGGAACTTATCTAGATCTTTGGTGAGCAATTTGAACCCCCAAGTGCTTCACACAAGTTTATAACGTAGAGCCGTAAAATTAAAAAATCATATTTTTTTCACAAAATTGATCTTTTCACCCCAATTTTTATTTTCCCAAGGGTAACAAGACTCCAAAAGTTATTGTGCAATTTGTCCTGAGTGCGCTGATACCCCATATGTGGGAGTAAACCACTGTTTGGGTGCATGGCAGAGTTTGGAAGGGAAGGAGCGCCGTTTGACTTTTTCAACGCAGAATTGGCTGGATGCCATCTCGTGTTTGGAGAGCTCCTGATCTGCCTAAACAGTGGAAACCCCCCACAAATGACACCATTTTGGAAACTAGACCCCTCAAGGAACTTATCTAGATGTGTGGTGAGCACTTTGAACCCCAAAGTGCTTCACAGAAGTTTATAACGTACAGCCGTAAAATAAAAAATCACTTTTTTTTTTACAAAAATGATTTTTTCGCCCCCAATATTTTATTTTCACAAGGGTAACAGGAGAAATTGGACCCCAAAAGTTGTTGTCCAATTTGTTCTGAGTATGCTGATACCCAATATGTGGGAGTAAACTACTGTATGGGCGCACGTCGGGGCTCGGAAGGGAAGTAGTGACGTTTTGGATTGCAGACTTTGATGGAATGGTCTGGGGGAGTCATGTCGCATTTGGAGAGCCCCTGATGCGCCTAAACAGTGGAAACCTCCCACAAGTGACCCATTTTGGAAAATAGACCCCACAAGGAACTTATCTAGATGTGTGGTGAGCACTTTGAACCCCGAAGTGCTTCACAGAAGTTTATAACATACAGCCGTAAAAATAAAAAATCCTTTTTTTTTTTACAAAAATGATTTTTTTCGCCCCCAATATTTTATTTTCACAAGGGTAACAGGAGAAATTGGACCCAAAAGTTGTTGTCCAATTTGTCCTGAGTACGCTGATACCCAATATGTGGGAGTAAACTACTGTATGGGCGCACGTCGGGGCTCGGAAGGGAAGTAGTGACATTTTGGATTGCAGACTTTGATGGAATGGTCTGGGGGAGTCATGTCGCCTTTGGAGAGCCCCTGATGCATCTAAACAGTGGAAACCCCCCACAAGTGACCCCATTTTGGAAAATAGACGCCACAAGGAACTTATCTAGATGTGTGGTGAGCACTTTGAACCCCGAAGTGCTTCACAGAAGTTTATAACGTACAGCTGTAAAAATAAAAAATCCTTTTTTTTTTTACAAAAATAATTTTTTCGCCCCCAATATTTTATTTTCACAAGGGTAACAGGAGAAATTGGACCCCAAAAGTTGTTGTCCAATTTGTCCTGAGTACGCTGATACCCAATATGTGGAGTAAACTACTGTATGGGCGCACGTCGGGGCTCGGAAAGGAAGTAGTGACGTTTTGGATTGCAGACTTTGATGGAATGGTCTGGGGGCATCGTGACGCATTTGGAGAGCCCCTGATGCGCCTAAACAGTGGAAACCCCCCACAAGTGACCCCATTTTGGAAAATAGACCCCACAAGGAACTTATCTAGATGTGTGGTGAGCACTTTGAACCCCGAAGTGCTTCACAGAAGTTTATAACGTACAGCCGTAAAAATAAAAAATCCTTTTTTTTTTTTACAAAAATGATTTTTTCGCCCCCAATATTTTATTTTCACAAGGGTAACAGGAGAAATTGGACCCCAAAAGTTGTTGTCCAATTTGTCCTGAGTACGCTGATACCCCATATGTGGGAGAAAACGACTGTATGGGTGCACGTCTGGGCTCGGAAGGGAAGTAGTGATGTTTTGGATTGCAGACTTTGATGGAATGGTCTGGGGGCGTCATGTCGCATTTGGAGAGCCCCTGATGCGCCTAAACAGTGTAAACCCCCCACAAGTGACCCCATTTTGGAAAATAGACCCCACAAGGAACTTATCTAGAAGTGTGGTGAGCGCTATGAAGCCCCAAGTGCTTCACAGAAGTTTTATAACATACAGCCGTAAAAACAAAAAAATCATTTTTTTTTTTACAAAAATGATTTTGTCGCCCCCAGTTTTTTATTTTCCCAAGGGTAACAGGAGAAATAGGACAAATTGCACAATAACTCTTGGGGTACAGAGTACGCTGATACCCCATATGCGGGAGTAAACTACTGTTTGGGCGCATGGCAGAGCTCAGAAGTGAAGGAGCACCGTTTGACTTTTTCAACGCAGAATTGGCTGGAATTGAGATCAGACGCCATGTCACATTTGGAGAGCCCCTGATGTGCCTAAACAGCAGAAACCCTCCAATTCTAACTCCAACCCTAACCCCAACACACCCCTAACCCTAGTCCCAACCCTAACCACAAACCTAACCCTAACACACCCCTAACCGTAATCCCAACCCTAATCCTAATCCTAACGTTAGTGCCAACCCTAACCCTAACTTTAGCCGCAACCCTAACCCTAACGGGAAAATGGAAATAAATACATTTTTTTAATTTTATTATTTTTCCCTAACTAATGGGGTGATAAAGGGGGGTTTGATTTACTATTTATAGCGGGTTTTTATGATTGGCAGCTGTCACGCTAAAAGACGCTTTTTATTGCAAAAAATAGTTTTTTGCATCACCACATTTTGAGAGCTATAATTTTTGCATATTTTGGCCCACAGAGTCATGTGAGGTCTTATTTTTTGCGGGACGAGGTGACATTTTTATTGATATCATTTTTGAGCACGTGACATTTTTTGATCGCTTTTTATTTCGATTTTTGGGAGGTTAGAATGAACAAAAATCAGCAATTCATGAATTTCTTTTGGGGGAGGCGTTTGTACCGTTCCACGTGTGGTAAAATTGATAAAGCAGTTTTATTCTTCGGGTCAGTACGATTACGGCGATACCTTATTTATATCATTTTTTTTATGTTTTGGCGCTTTTATAGAATGAAAACAATTTTATATAAAAAATTATTATTTTTGCATCGCTTTATTCTGCGAGCTATAACTTTTTTATTTTTTCACTGATGATGCTGTATGATGGCTCGTTTTTTGCGGGACAAGATGACGTTTTCAGCGGTACCATGTTTATTTATCTCGGTCTTTTTGATAGCGCATTATTCCACTTTTTGTTCAGCGGTATGATGATAAAGCAGTGATTTTTTGCTTCATTTTCTTTTTTTTTTTTTTAAGGGGTTCACTAAAGGGGTTAACTAGTGGGACAGTTTTATAGGGGGGGTCGTTACGGACGCTGCTATACCAAATATGTGTACTTTTATTGTTTTGTTTTTTTTATTTACAGGAAAGAATGAATTTATTGGGGAATATTTTTTTTTTTTTTATGATTTTTTTTACCACTTTTTATTTTTATTTTTTTTACTTTTTTACTTTGTCCCAGGGTGGGACATCACTGTATTTTAGCAGATCGCTGGTGTGACAGTGTGCATAGCACTCTGTCACACCAGCGATCGCTCTGGCATCGCTGCAGGCTTCCTCAGCGCCTGCTCTCATCAGGCACTGAGGAAGCCGCCTCCCTGCAGGACCCCGGCGCCATCTTGGATCCGGGGACCTGGAGGGAGGACGGACCCTCGGAACAGCGTGACACATCGCGCTGCTCTGAGGGTCTCAGGGGAGCGCGCAGGGAGACCCCACCCTGCGCGATCCTCCCCTGTGCCCCGGGTACACCGCGATCCTGTTTGATCGCGGTGTGCCAGGGGTTAATGTGCCGGGAGCGGTCCGTGACCGCTCCTGACACACAGTCACGGGTGTCAGCTGTGATAATCCCGGGAGGACAGCTGATCGCCCATGACGTACTATTCCGTCCATGGGAATTAGGTCCAGGGTCACATGGATGGAATAGTACGTCTGATGGAATAAAGGGGTTAAAGGGACCAAAAGTAATTGGACAATTGACTCCAAGGCTATTTCATGGACAGGTGTGGGCAATCCCTTCATTATGTCATTCTCAATTAAGCAGATAAAAGGGCTGGAGTTGATTTGAGGTGTGCTGTTTGCATTTGGAAGGTTTTGCTGTGAAGGAAACATGCAGTCAAAGGAGCTCTCCATGTAGGTGAAACAAGCCTTCCTTAAGCTGCAAAAACAGAAAAAACTCATCCGAGAAATTGCTACAACATTAGGAGTGGCAAAATCTACAGTTTGGTACATCCTGAGAAAGAAAGAAAGCACTGGTGAACTCATCAATGCAAAAAGACCTGGGCGCCCACTGAAGACAACAGTGGTGGATGATCACAGAATACTCTCCATGGTGAAGAGAAACCCCTTCACAACAGCCAACCAAGTAAACAACACTCTCCAGGAGGTAGGCGTATCAATATCCAAATCTACCATAAAGAGAAGACTGCATGAAAGTAAATACAGAGGGTTCACTGCACGGTGCAAGCCACTCATAAGCATCAAGAATAAAAAGGCTAGGCTGGACTTTGCTAAAAAACATCTAAAAAACCAGCACAGTTCTGGAAGAACATTCTTTGGGCAGATGAAACCAAGATCAACCTCTACCAGAATGATGGAAAGAGAAAAGTATGCCGAAGGTGTGGTACAGCTCATGATCCAAAGCATACCACATCATCTGTAAAACACGGCGGGGGCAGTGTGATGGCTTGGACATGCATGGCTGCCAGTGGCACTGGGTCACTAGTGTTTATTGATGATGTGACACAGGACAGAAGCAGCCGAATGAATTCTGAGGTATTCAGAGCCATACTGTGTGCTCAGATCCAGCCAAATGCAGCCAAACTGATTGGTCGTCGTTTCATACTACAGATGGACAATGACCCAAACATAAAGCCAAAGCAACCCAGGAGTTTATTAAAGCAAAGAAGTGGAATATTCTTGAATGGCCAAGTCAGTCACCTGATCTCAACCTAATTGAGCATGCATTTCACTTGTTAAAGACTAAACTTCAGACAGAAAGGCCCACAAACAAACAGCAACTGAAAACCACCGCGGTGAAGGCCTGGCAGAGCATCAAAAAGAAGGAAACACAGTGTCTGGTGATGTCCATGAGTTCAAGACTTCAGGCAGTCATTGACAACAAAGGGTTTTCAACCAAGTACTAGAAATGAACATTTTATTTGCAATTATTTAATCTGTCCAATTACTTTTGGTCCCTTTAAAAACAGGGTGGCACATGTTAAGGAGCTGAAACTCCTAAACCCTTCATCCAATTTTAATGTGGATACCCTCAAATGAAAGCTGAAAGTCTGAACTTCAACTGTATCTGAATTGTTTTGTTTCAAATTCATTGTGGTAATGTCTAAAACCAAAATTAGATAAATGCTGTCTCTGTCCAAATATATATGGACCTAACTGTAAGCAGTTGAAATATCACACTTGGAAGCCAGGAACAAAAACTGTGTTACATAGTGTTATCTTCAAATTTGGTTGCAGAAATTTCTGCACCTGTCCTATCTCTGCAGAAAGCAATGTGCTAACCATCAACACAACCCAATTAAATCTTGGTGCTCACTGCATCTGGGCACCTAGGCTATGGTATATGTTGGAAGTTTTTCTTGACATACGCAGTCACATTTCCATAGGCCCCCATTGACCAGATAGAGGCCAAAATTTTGTTCTTTCGGTCTCCATTTGGGCTTTTATATTCTCCTGCTTTCTGCAGCAGACTGATTTCCTATACAGAGGGCTTTTGCAAAAGAACGTATAACATGTTGCATATGTTTCTTTCCAGTGGATACTTACGGAAGATGGATGCCTTGCCATCTCTGCTGACAGTAGCCATTATAGGGTAGAAGCTTCCTGGTAGTATGCACCCAACAATGGCCACAAATGTGTACTTAGTCACAAATGAAATACCAAAGACATGAGCCACAACTGGCTCCTGCCCGGGCCTCGATCCTACTCAGCCCCCATCAACACTGAGATCCGCTTACACACAGTGGGGTGAACTACAAGAGATAGGGACCATCCTGATTGGGTACATATTGCTGCAGTGGCATGGCTTTTACGCTCTCTTTATCAAAATAGTGTTAACTAAGTACCCTACGTTATTTACATGTACCAATACTACTTGTTTATTTACTTTCTGCAGGGTATGTGCTAATTTTGTTATTATCCTAGGTTTTGTCTGTTAAATGGCCACAGTGTGAATTTATACCTACACATTGCACTTATACCAACATGTGTTCCGGCTCACTTCTTTGGTTTTGCTTTAGGTTTTAGTTTTTTGTACTTTGTACATACAGGGGTGTGGCTCTCCCTTTTTGGGCTGTACATGCTGACTATACAGCTTTATATGGGCTGGTGCAAAGTAGTCAGGTCTGGGTTCTGCTCAAGAGGGACGTGAACTACAAGAGTTAGGGACCGTCCTGATTGGGAACACTTTGTCACCGTGGGATGGCTTTTACGTTCTTGATCAAAACAGTACCAACTACATACTCCATGTTATTTACATGTACTGTTATTATTTATTTACTGCGGGGTATTTGTCCATTTTGTTTTTATCCTAGTGTTTGTCTAGCATCAAATGATAGGACTGATTTTTAGATGTGGAAATTTGTGCTTCTCTTCCATACATTTCCCACCGATGAACAGTAGCCGGGCTCAGCTTGCATTT
>JARQOD010000001.1:172038958-172078892 GCA_033576555.1 Oophaga sylvatica | reverse complement strand
GGACGTCGGACACTCAGACCATCCTCATGGAGTCAGTTTCTAACTGTTTGTGCAGACACATGCACATTTGTGGCCTGTTGGAGGTCATTTTGCAGGGCTCTGGCAGTGCTCCTCCTGTTCCTCCTTGCACAAAGGCAGAGGTAGCGGTCCTGCTGCTGGGTTGTTGCCCTCCTACGGCCCCCTCCACATCTCCTGGTGTACTGGCCTGTCTCCTGGTAGCTCCTCCAGCCTCAGGACACTATGCTGACAGACACAGCGAACCTTCTTGCCACAGCTCGCATTGATGTGCCATCCTGGATGAGCTGCACTACCTGAGCCACTTGTGTGGGTTGTAGAGTCCGTCTCATGCTACCATGAGTGTGAAAGCACAACCAACATTCAAAAGTGACCAAAACATCAGTCAGAAAGCATTGGTACTGAGATGTGGTCTGTGGTCCCCACCTGCAGAACCACTCCTTTATTTAGTGTGTCTTGATAATTGCCAATAATTTCCATCTGTTGTCTATTCCATTTGCACAACAGCATGTGAAATTGATTGTCAATCAGTGTTGCTTCCTAAGTGGACAATTTGATTTCACAGAAGTTTGATTTACTTGGAGTTATATTCTGTTGTTTAAGTGTTCCCTTTATTTTTTTGACCAGTGTATATATCTATCTATTTATTATCTATAATATATTTTATATCTGCCTATTATCTAACTATATGTTTATACATTATTGCATTATAATTTTTGTCAATTAGGATTTAAGTTTCCATAGAGTATTATAGTATGCAAAAGATGATGTTCAAAATGCATTGCATATGCTGCACATATGAGCCAAGAAAATAATTGCACACATGCACTGCACTAGCATGAACAAAGGTAAACCATATGGATTCCACTTGTCCAACTTTTCTGGATGAGAATGGGATCAATGTTTTATACGCTAGCGTGAGCGAACCCTATCCCATATATACACCCACAGATTTTGTAAAACATGGATATTGGATTTCACTCAAAACCATCACTATTACATGTGCCACAAACCTATCAGGAAAAGATTGAACTTCATTACTGGTATATATAACGCAAGGGAGATTTTTATGAAAATTTGCAATTTGGCATTGTGCCTACTTTTAATTAGGAGCAAGACAAATATACTGTACCTAGAGTAACTGCTTATCTAACATCAATAAGCAGTAATTCAAACATGTCAGACATATGGAAGGCATCAAAGCAAAAGTAATTGGAAAAAATAAATATAAATTTAGGAGATGGGGTGGAAAACAGCACTTACAAACCAAAAGCCACATGGAGACTCTAGTGCAGGTTTAATTTAAGCCAGAATGAAGGTCAGCAGCCTGTTTAGAATTTAATCAGGTTGTTTTATATCCATCCTTTTGTTTGTTCTAAGTAGAAAAGGATTATGATAAGGCAGCTTAAAGGGAACTATATAGTATTTTCCAGTGATTTATGACTTTACACTATCAGTATTTCTTATCCACAAATGGGTAAGGAGACAGAAGTAGAAAATAATGAAAATAGTTGAATTCCTATTAAGAATGGGTCAAGTAATTTAATTCCGGATGTGATTTGCTAAAGGCAAGAACCACCTATTGCAGTCGCTCAATACATCTTCCTGTCTCTACCTAGTTAGCAATCAAAATTCTATTACATGAAGACGCACATGGATAAAGTGCTACCTGTGGACAATTTATAAGAACACTCAAATAAAACTTAATACTATATGACAGATCTTGGGAAGAAGTCCTAACTTTATCTGTGCAAATAAATATTCTAGGCATGTTAGAGATCTCCAGTCTCAGTGGAATTTCAGATACCCGACTCTTCGTATAGACAACTGTAGATATTAATTATACAATCGGAACCTGTCCTCTGTGACCATAGAAAAAAGGCAGTTTGATAGAATGGAGAAAAAAATACTGTTTAACAATGGGGAGCTGGGAAGGAAAAAGAAATTCTAATAATACCCATGTGTCAGAACATGCACAAAGTACTGTACATTGGTATTATTCAATATGTTTAACTTAGCTCATGGGAATCTATAAGAAAATGCTGCAAAGTTCAAAGTTAAATTTTTCAACTTTTTTCCAAGATAAGTAATGGAAAGAATATATTATTTTTATTATGTTCAAGGGACCAAACCATCGCTATTTATGATAAGTTCTTGTGCTGCAGATTTAATGCAAACATTTCTGTGACTGGTCTATTCATCTGAATGAGATTTTCAGAAGTCTATACACATGCTGCCAAAACAACAGCCTGTAGATGTATAAAACAACTGTCAATTCAGGTGATTTTGCAAATTTGCAGCTTCTAGCTCCACCACCTGTTCCCCCTTTCCAATCTTCATAAACATTTATGAGCAGCCACTGTAATCTGAAGCCTGATAGAGCTGATACTTTGTCTTCACTTAAAGGGAATGTGTCTTCAGAGAACTGCCAATTATTTAAAGTAGGTTTTTGTGTTAAGTGATTTTTTATAATATTTGGCAATGTATGTTTTCTCCATATCATAATTTTTATTAAAAAAAATAAGATTTACAAATCTTGCATTTTTCACATTGACCACTGGGGAATGTTTAGAATCTTCCTGATGTTTCAGGAAACAACACATGTACACAGCTATAATGAACAGACTCTGATCCTATCTTTTGCATTGAAGTATGTAATGAACCTGTGCAAAGGCCATTGCAAAGGGAGGGGAGCAGGGTCATCTGTTACATCACTTATTGTGAATAGTGGATGAATTGTGGATTCTGTGTTATCAGCTGTGTAAAGAGGTGTTATCTGTAACTGTAATCCTGCCTCTGAAGATAAGAAAGCTGCTGTTAACTCTTCCTGAAGGAACAGGAGTATTAGTATAAAAATCAGCTGACAGGTTCCCTTTAATTAAAGACATACAGTAAATACTGTACACATACATTCACAATACACATACATACATGTTTTTTCTTCACTTGTTTACTACATACATATTTGTGCATATATACATACATATGCATTAGTGTTCAAAATAATAGCAGCGTGTTCAAAAGCATGAGTTAATCACATAATCTTTATACTATTTTTAATTTCCATGCATTAGGAACATTGCACACTGTTTTCTGATTCAAAATATGAAGGGAAATGTATATAATTTATAACTACTTTACAGAAAATATAAAAAAATTAACATTGGGCTGTTCGAAAAAAACGCAGTCTGCATTTGTCTTTACAAATTCACAATACAGCTCTGGCAAAAATTAAGAGATCACTGCACAGTTTTATAAAAATCAGCTTCTCTACATGTCTGACAGCCATTCCATTCCAGTGTCAGTTGAATTCCAACCAGAGTACACCTCATTCTACTTAATGTGCTTCTGATTAGGTGATCACCTGAACCAAATCTTATTTAACGAAGGAAATTATAAAAGACACAGCTGTGCTCACAATCCTCTTGCAATAGGTCAAGCTGGATGGCAAAACAAGTGCTAGTAATATCCCAAAAGTAATAGGAATGAAAATATAACTTTTAACCATGCCAAAGGAGTTGAAAAAAAAGTCTTGAGTGAGGAAAAGAAGTGCTCAATTCTGGCTTTACTAGCAGAGGGATACAGTGAGTGTCATTTTGCCTCCATCCTTAACATTTCTAAGACGGCAGTCCATTGCAACAAGGTCAAGCAGCAGACATTGGGGACAACAAAGCTACAGACCGGCAGAGGGTGAAAACGACTCTCCACTGACCGGGATGACCATCATCTTATTCGAATGTCACTCAGCAACTGCAGGATAACATCTAGTGACCTACAAAAGGAATGGCAAATGGCAGCTGGGGTGAAGTGCATGGCAAGAACAGTTTGTAACAGGCTCCTATAGGCAAGGCTTAAGTCATGAAAAAGGTAGAAAAAAGCCTTTCATCAATGAGAAGCAAAGGAGAGCCAGGCTGAAGTTTCCCAAAGACCATAAGGATTGGACCATAGAGGACTGGAGTAAGGTAATCTTCTCTGATGAGTCTAATTTTCAGCTTTGCCCAACACCTGGTCGTCTAATGGTTAGACGGAGACCTGGAGAGGCGTACAAGCCACAGGGTCTTGCACCCACTCTGAAATTTGGTGCAGGATCGATGATGATCTGAGGATGCTTCAGCAAGGCTGGAATTGGGCAGGCTAATCTTTGCGAAGGACATATGAATCAAACTGCATGCAAGGTTATCCTGGAAAAAGAGTTGATTCCTTCTCAGGCAATGTTCCTCAATTCTGAGGACTGTTTTTTCCAGCAGGACAATGCGCCATACTACACAGCTAAGTCAATGTGTGGATGAAGGACCACTCACCACATCAAATCCCTGTCATGGCCAGCCCAATCTCCAGACCTGAACCCCATTGAAAACCTCTGGAATGTATTCTAGAGGAAGATGGATAGTCACAAGCCATCAAACAAAGACGAACTGCTTAAATGTTTGTACCAGGAGTGGCATAAGGTCACCCAAAAGCAGTGTGAAATACTGGTGGAAAGCGTGCCAAGACACATGAAAGCTGTGATTAAAAATCATGGTTATTCCACAAAATATTGATTTCTGAACTCTTCCCGAGTTAAAACATTAGTATTGTTGTTTCTAAATGATTATGAACTTCTTTTCTTAGCATTATTTGAGGTCTGCAAGCACTGCATTTTTTTGTTATTTTGACCATTTCTCATTTTCTGAAAATAAATACAAAATTTATTGCTTGGAAATTTGGAGACATGTTGTCAGTAGTTTATAGAATAAAAGAGCAATTTACATTTTACTCAAAAATATACCTATAAAGAGAAAAATCAGACAAACTGAAAATTTTGTAGTGGTCTCTTAATTTTTGCCAGAGCTGTATGTACTATTTTTTTGTGGATTTAGCATTCCTGCGAATCACTAACCTAATATTTAGTTGTTACCCTCAGTTTTTTAGAACTGCTTCACATATACAGTATATTGCATATATATTGCATGAGTCCACCAACTTCTGGCACATGTCAACTGCTATTCCAACCCAGGATGCATGGACAACATCCCACAATTTTTTGGCATTTATTAACTTTGCCTCAGAAACTGCATTTTTAATGTCACCCCACAAGTGTTCTATCGGAGTAAGGTCCGGGCATTGAGCTGGCCACTCCATAACCTCAATTTTTGTTGAATTGGAACCAAGATTTTGCTAGTTTACTGTTATGTTTAGGGTCGTTTTCTTGTTGAAACACCCATTTCAAGGGAATATCCTTTCAGCGTAAGGCAACATGAACTCTTCAAGTATTTTAATATAGCCAAACTGGTCCATGATCCCTGGTATGTGGTAAATAGGTCAGGAACCATAGTAAGAGAAACATGCCCATATCATGTTGCTTGCACCACCATGCTTCACTATGTTCAGAGTGTACTGTGGCTTGAATGCAGAGTTTGGGGGTCGTCTAACGAACTGTCTGTGGCCTTTGGACCCAAAAAGAGCAAATTTACTTTCAACAGTCCACAAAATGTTTCTCCATTTCTCTTTAGGCCAGTTGATGTGTTCTTTGGAAAATTGTATCCACTTCAGTACATGTCTTTTTTAACAGTGGGACTTTGCGGGGACTTCTTGCTAAGAGATTAGCTTCACACAGGC
Source organism: Oophaga sylvatica (assembly GCA_033576555.1). Taxonomy (NCBI): domain Eukaryota; kingdom Metazoa; phylum Chordata; class Amphibia; order Anura; family Dendrobatidae; genus Oophaga; species Oophaga sylvatica. The sequence goes on along the minus strand of JARQOD010000001.1, from coordinate 172,073,279 downwards.
ATCTAGCTGTCACAGTACTCACAGGTAACTAGAGACTGTCTCTGATCATCCTGGAGCTAATTATTGGCTGAGCCTTTGCCATTCTGGCTAGTTTTCCATCCATTCAAATGGTAGTCTTCTGTTTTCTTCCACATCTCTCTGGTTTGCCTTTCCATTTTAAAGCACTGGAGGTCATTTTAGCTGGACAGTCTATCATTGTCTGCACTTCTTTATAAGTTTTACCTTCTCCAATCAACTTTTTAATCAAAGTACGCTGTTCTTCTGAACAATGTCTCAAATGACCCATACTTCTCAGGCGATCAAGGAGAAATGCATGTACAACATGTCCTGGCTTCACCCTTAAATAAGGGCCACTTGATTCACACATGTTTCTTCACAGAATGCTTGACCTCACTAATAGATCTCCACACTGATGTTATTATGAACACACCCCCTTTCAATTAATTAATCTAATACACAGACTCAAAAACATGCAGATCATGAATGCGGAGTCTGTCAGTTTTCTCGAAATTCTCTGCAACAACTGGTAAATTGTTTGACATGTGGTAATATAATTTATACCATAGACAGAGATTAATCTGGTCAGTCATATTGGGCTGCTATTATTTTGAACACTACTATATATGTAGATGAGTTATGTGAGCCTCCTTAAAACTGAGGACAAACACTTTTTTAACCTTATTATACTCTAGGCCTAGATATTGACAAAACTGCTAGTTAATTGGTGAAAACATTGCCCTCATCTTACCGACTTGTTTTCACAATCCTTTGCTATGCTTTGATGGGATGGGGATGTCAGCAAGTGAGCACATTATTATTATTAAATGAAACACATGAACACATAATAACTGGGCCAGGCCTGTGTCAAAAACTAGCAGAATGTGGTCAGGTAACATCCAGTTTGATGGTGACATTCCAATCACATAGTGTCACTGAGTGTCATCAGACCTACGTACATGAAATGCATTTAATGTATGCTCTCCAATACAAAATGGTTCACTTAGTAAACGAAAAACTAAGGCCACGTTCATACGTTCAGTATTTGGTGAGTTTTTTATCTCAGTATTTGTAAGCCAAAACCAGGAGTGGGTGATAAATACAGAAGTGGTGACGTGTTTCTATTATTCTTTTCCTCTGACTGTTCCACTCCTGGTTTTGGCTTACAAATACTGATGTAAAAAGTTAAAAAAACTCACCAAATACTAAATGTGTGCACGTGGCCTAAAGTTAAGGATTATATCACCAAACAGCTACATGAAGCTACATAAATTTTATAATGTGACTATGTTGTTGAATGTTTTATGGGGAATGGTGAAAAGACTGCCAATGTGTCTCTTTAACATATAAAAGACTTATGGTATGTCATCTTGTATGCCATTACACCTCTTAGAATGTGCCACAATGAAGTTGAACATGATTTTTAATAAGTCTGTACTGCAGAAAAGCAGGGAACATGTTGGTGGTGTTCTGCAGACCATCGGCATCGAGATGTCAACCTGGAAGAGCTCATCACAGAGTGATATGCAAGTAGCAGTTCTCAGCAAAACTTCAGGTGGCTTATACAAAAAACTGCCGAATTTAATTCAAGCCAAGACTACATACTTATTTTCCATATTCTTTGCTCTCACTTCATCCATAGACATCACTTCAAAGCCAAAACAGTGATTACGCTCTGACAAAAATTATGTGACTTTAATAATCTCTTTTAGTACTCTCTTCTATTAGAGTGCAACACAATGTAAAGGTCATCATACTCGTTAATTTGCAGTACCATATTACAAGTACAGCACAACCAACCCTCTTCTCCTTCTGTGATGGAGTTAAAAGTGGTAGCATGTCCTGTTTACTTCAGGTGAGGCATTCTGTGAATTGTACTTCTACAGGTGAGGTATTCCGTGAATTGTACTTCTACAAATGAAGACAAAATGGCCTCTATAGGTAAAATCATACACATTATGCAGCATAGGGCTTACAAATAGGATGACATCCTCCATCAAGGTTTACTGAAAGGTTGGAGCCTTCAATTTGGATGTTTCCCCCTCTGTGCTCAAGTGTCCACATCATCTTACCAATGTCCTGTACCTGGTCTTCACACACCCTAGGTTTCTGCAACTGAAGGATAAAAACAACACTGGAGTCCACACTGCCTGTGGTGCCATCCATTCAGTAACCTGGAAACAAGAATTCTGTCATAAACACTGCACTGACTGGTGACGCTACACTTGATTATCTCCTAAACCCTTCATTTGTAGTGTAGGATCTGTCACTCTCAGCTTGCCATCCTTTGTGTGTAGTGAAGGGTCAGTAACTCTTTATCTGCCCTCATGTGTAGCGCAGACTCTGCACTCTCTACCAGCCCTACATGTGTATTGCGGACTTTGTCACTGTCCAGCTGCTCTATATGTGTAGTGTGGAGTCAATCACTCTCTACCTGCTCTCCATGTGTAGCACTTGGTCTGTCAATGTCTACCATTTGTGTGTAGTGTAGACTCCCTTACCCAGTACCTATCCTCAATGTGTAGTGCTATATCTGCCAGTCTTTACCTGCCTGCTATATGTAGTGCAGGGTCTGTCACTCTCTACCTGCCTTTCCCCAGTCACCTGACATGTCAAGTGTCCCATCAAGTTACTGGTGAAGCCTACTAAGACTGAGCAACACGGGGGCCTGGGTACCCATAATCCGCCCTTATATTTCACATGGTGTCCAGGTCAGGTAGGCTGAAACTAGGCGACTCCCAATTTATCCTCATCATTCTTAATGATTAGATTTAATGATAAATGTCATAATTTCATTTCACAGATATCAATATTACACATTCACAAAAAAACAATTTCTGCAGTTTGAGTCAGGTCACCTAACCAGTTTATCGAGACCAAAATAATTCTATCAATACTGCGGCTGGAAAATACTATAATCAAATTAAATAACAAGAAAGAAAAATGGTGCTTCATTCCATATGATAAATAGCTAAAAAGCCGGGAGAGACAGATTACAAGAACAGGAACATTGTGGAGTTAGCAAAAAATCATTGTAAACATTTATTGTTCAAGGCAGACATTCTACAATTCACAGCACAATTGTGTAGATAAATTATTCCATGTATCCATGGATAAAATAGACGATTGGGTAATTAAATACGATGGCTTACAACTTATAAAGACACTGCGCCAAAGAGCTAACAATCAATAGTGAATGGCAGGGATATTTAGGTAAAAGGAAGAAAATAAGTGCAGCAAACATGGTATAAGAAGAAACGATAATAATATTCTGATTCTACAATGTGATGATCTCAGCATTTTTGTTAATGTGGTCAGGGTGGATTCACATCATTGCTTATATGAGGATACATGCATTAATAATTTGCTTTGCTGTTACACTACTTTTTCCCTTGTTCCCATCTTCATAAGCTTTGGAAATGCGAGTTTAAAAAAAAAACATTTTTACTTCTATATACTGTAGTATTTCTAAGTGTATTTTTAATCTGGTATATGTGGTAGAATAAAATGAATAAAAAAGCGATTTTATTACTGGCAAGCTTCCATATTCATTTTCTGCCCTTAGCTCAGTGGCAGGTTGAAGAAATATTTGTAGGTCTTGCTACTATGGATATTTTGCCGGACAATACCATTTTAAAAATGTTGTAGACAATCAAGCAACCCAACTTGTTTCAAGGGTCCTTTAACAATAAGCTTTGATAGGAGATATAATTCTGGGGTCTGATTAGTTAAGTGGTCTGAATTAAAATAGGATTCTAACAAAACCTAGAATAAAAAGCAATAAATAGATATCCTACAGTAAGAAAATAATAGAAATACATGGAAAAAATTAAAATGCCATCCCACCACGACAAGGTGTACCCAATCAATGGTTCCTACTCTCTAGTATCTCACCCATGTGATATTTACTGCAGGGCATCTATTTATTGTTTTTATCCCAGGCTTTGTCTGTTAATGGCCACAGTGTGAATGCCCACCTACACATTGCACTTATATTAATAGGTATGCTGGCCCATGATTTCAGTTTTGCTTTAGTTTTTGTACTTGGTACATATGAGGGAGATGACACTCCCTTTTGGGCTGTGCATCTTGTCTATTTAGCATTTCACAGGCAGGTGCAAAACACCATCAGGTCCAGGACCTTTTCTTCCCCTGTCTATTAGAGGCCTGCTGGCATATAGCGAGGTGAGATACTACAGTTAGGGACTATCTCGATTTGGTGCAACTTGCCATTGTGGGATGACTTTTATGCTCTTTTGATCAAAATGGTGTCAACTACAGTAGGTACCCTATATTTTTTACGTTTTACTAAAATTTACTGTCTGATTTTTTTTTTAAAGTAAGTACACGTGGGTGTTAACTCATTATGTGCCAAATACTTTAATCACTAAAACCTCCACAATAGAGAGGTGAAATACAAAAATAAAAAAAGTTTTATTTGGGCTGTAGCCACTATTACATTGTGTGTCCAGTTCAACATGATAAATGTGGTGACAGGTCCCTTTTTAATTTTGCAATCTAAAACTTTGCTAGTTACTAAACACTTTTTCACATCAACAAACTACTGTGCCCAAAAATTTTATTGGGTTTGTTGATATGATGTTCTTAAATGATTATGTAAAATAAAGCATATGATAAAATTATAATACTATATTGTAAATATACTGTACTAAATTAACCTGAAACATTCAAATTTTTACAAAGACAAATTTGTGAAGGAAAAGGTCCCTGGAGAATTCTTGCATGCTGAGTTATGTCAAGGATTCTTTTTAAGGAACAGTGTGGGGCTTGGATTTAGTGCAGTAAGAAAAATAGCATATCAAAGATTAATAGCTTACAAAGAAAAAAATATTCACTTTGACTCCTAGTCTGTTAAATTAATATTAGATGTGTAAAAATGTATATTAATCTAGCACTTCAAAAATGAATATTGAATGTATTGTTTGATTTAATCAATTTATTTTCCAATGCCCTATCAGGCATTCTAAAGACAGAAAAATGACATAAAAGAATAAAATATCCCATTAATTTCATGAGTAATCTTTATCTTTCATTCGAGATATACATATAAGAAAAAGTCATGAAATTCTGAAAATTACAGGATCAATATAGATGTTTGTGATGTGCCAATGATGAAGAAATGGCAACAAAACATTTTCAATATCGAGCATAAGAGTAAGAAGATGGACATATTGCCCTGTTCCCCCTTGATGACATCAGTGCTGTGTACAGTTGTGCTCAAAAGTTTACATACTCCGTCAGAATTTTTACTTTCTTCGCCTTTTTTCGGAGAATATGAATGATACGTTAAAACACCTAAACTTTTTCTCCACTCATGGTTATTGTTTGGGTGAAGCCATTTATTGTCAAACTACTGTGTTTTCTCTTTCTAAATCAAAATGACAATTTAAATGCTGATGACTGCAAATTTGCCTCCAGTATTTGCTGATAACGTGCTGCATTCATCTTTCCTTAAACTTTGACCAAGTTTCCTGGTCTAAGTTCTGGTCAGTAGGTCACACATCCCCAAAACATCAGCGATCCACCTCCTTGCTTTACAGTAGGAATGGTGTTCCTTTCATCATAGGCCTTGTTGACTTCTCTCCAAATGTAACATTTATGGTTGTGGCCAAAACGTTCAATACTGGTCTCATCACTCCAAATTACCTTGTTCCAGAAGTTTTGAGGCTCGTCCCTATGCTGTTTTGCATATTGTAGGCGAGATACTGTGTGGCATTTGCGCAGTAGTGGCTTTCTTCTGGCGACTCAACCATGAAGCCCATTTTTCTTCAAGTGCCTCCTTATTGTGCATCTTGGAACAGGCACACCGCTAGTTTTCAGAGAGTCCAGTATTTCAGCTGATGTTATTTGTGAGTTTTTCTTTGCATCCCAAACAATTTTCCTGGCAGTTCTGGACAAAATTTTTGTCGGTCTGCATAACCGTGGTTTTGTTTGTACAGAGACCCTGATTTTCCATTTGTTAATCTCAGTTTGAACGCTGCTGACTGGCATTACCAATTCCTTGGATATCTTTTTGTATCCCTTTCCTGTTTTATACAGTTCAACTACCTTTTCCCGTAGATCCGTTGACAATTCTTTTACTTTCCCCATGACTCACAATCCAGAAACGTCAGTGACTGGATGAAAGATGCAAGAGTCTGTCTGGATTCCAGAAACTCACTCAGCTTTTATGCACACATACTGATTACAAGCAAATAGGTCACAGGTAAGGATATTACCTTTACTTGCCATTCAACCCCATTTGTGTTAACTTCTGTGCATATTATCAGGCCCAAATTACAAGGGTTTGTGAACTTTTGATCAGGGTCATTTGGATGTTTTGAGTTGTCATTATGATTTAAAAAGAGAAAACACAGTAGTTTGACAATAAATGGCTTCAACCAACCACTAACCATGAGTGGAGAAAAAGTTTTGGTGTTATCATTCATATTCTGTAGATTGTGAGCCCTCACGGGCAGGGTCCTCTCTCCTTTTGTACTTGTGTGTGCCTTGTATTGCTCATGTTTATTGTACTTGTCTTTGTATGCCCCTTTCTCACAAGTAAAGTGCCATGGAATAAATGGCACTATAAAAATGAATAATAATAATAATATTCTCTGAAAAAAGGCCAATAAAGCAAAAATTATGTCGGGTATGTAAATTTATTTTTGAGAATAACTGTATAATGTGATGTGTAATCTGAATAATGTTCTGCGTCTTGTGTACATATTGTAGTAAACAGAAACTCTGCACTCAACTTCAGGAGTAGTTTGCAAAGTGAAAAACTTTAATAAGGTCCAAACAGTAGTACACAGGTAGAACGTTTCGGTCCTAAGACCTTCGTCAGCTACCCAGTATAATGTTGCAAATACGGACACTTGCTTAAAGGAAGTCGGAATCATGTGGAGCCTGGACATAAATGAGGCAACTGGCCAAGGTGAGAGATACAGTCAACTTTAGGTGAAGACGACGGTCAGAAGGCTTGTGTCACGATCTGGCAGGGACGCGGCATCCACCACTGGTCGCATGCTCTCACCTTGGCCAGTTGCCTCGTTTATGTCCAGGCTCCACATGATTCCGGCTTCCTTTAAGCAAGTGTCCGTATTTGCAACATTATACTGGGTAGCAGACGAAGGTCGTAGGACCGAAACGTTCTACCTGTATACTACTGTTTGGACTGTTTTGACCTTATTAAAGTTTTTCACCTTGCAAACTACTCCTGAAGTTGAGTGCAGAGTTTCTGTTTACTAGTCTATGGTTTGGGCCTTTACTCTTGCACCATTCTGGGGCTGTGCATACGTTTCTCTATATCATTGTGTACATACAGTCATGGCCAAAAGTTTTGAGAATGACACAAATATTAATTTTTACAAAGTCTACTGCTTCACTTTTTCTAATGGCAATTTGCATATACTCCAGAATGTTATAAAGAGTGATCAGCTTAACAGCAATTACTTGCAAAGTCAATATTTGGCTAGAAAATGAACTTTATCCCCCAAAACACATTTCAACATCATTGCAGCCCTGCCTTAAAAGGACCAGCTAACCTCTTTTCAGTGATTGCTCCATTGACACAGATGTGGGTGTTGATGAGGACATGGCTGGAGATCAATCTGTCATGATTAAGTAAGAATGACACCACTGGACACTTTAAAATGAGGCTGGTGCTTGGCATCATTGTTTCTCTTCTGTTAACCATGGTTATCTCTAAAGAAACACGTGCAGTCATCATTGCAATGCACAAAAATGGCCTAACAGGGAAGAGTATCGCAGCTAGAAAGATTGCACCTCAGTCAACAATCTATCGCATCATCAAGAACTTCAAAGAGAGAGGTTCCATTGTTGCCAAAATGGCTTCAGGGCACCCAAGAAAGACCAGCAAGCGCCAGGACAGTCTCTTAAAAGTGTTTCAGCTGCGGGATCGGGCTACCAGCAGTGCAGAGCTTGCTCAGGAATGGCAGCAGGCAGGTATGAATGCATTTGCACGCACTGTGAGGCGGAGACTCTTGGAGCAAGGCCTGGTCTCAAGGAGGGCAGCAAAGAAGCCACTTCTCTCCAGAAAAAACATCATGGACAGACTGATATTCTGCAAAAGGTACAGGTAGTGGACTGCTGAGGACTGGGGTAAAGTTATTTTCTCTGATGAATCCCCCTTTCGTTTGTTTGGGACATCAGGAAAACGCCTCATTCGGAGAAGACAAGGTGAGCGCTACCACCAGTCTTGTCTCATGCCAACTGTTAAGCATCCTGAAACCATTCATGTGTGGGGTTGCTTCTCAGCCAAGGGAATCTGCTCTCTCACAGTCTTGCCTAAAAACACAGCCATGAATAAAGAATGGTACCAGAATGTCCTCCAAGAGCAACTTCTCCCAACCCTCCAAGAGCAGTTTGGCGATCAACAATGCCTTTTCCAGCATGATGGAGCACCTTGCCATAAAGCAAAGGTGATAACTAAATGGCTCAGGGAACAAAACATAGAGATTTTGGGTCCATGGCCTGGAAACTCCCCAGATCTTAATCCCATTGAGAACTTGTGGTCAATCATCAAGAGACGGGTGGACAAACAAAAACCTAAAAATTCTGACAAAATGAAAGCATTGATTGTGCAAGAATGGACTGCTATCAGTCAGGATTTGGTCCAGAAGTTGATTGAGAGCATGCCAGGGAGAATTGCAGAGGTCCTGAAGAAGAATGGTCAACACTGCAAATATTGACTTGCTGCATTAACTCATTCTAACTGTCAATATAAGCTTTTGTTACTCATATGTTTGCAATTATTATATTTCTGTCTGTGATAAAAACATCTGTCAAACACACATAAAAACCAGACGGCAGCAGATCATGTGAAAATATAATATTTGTGTCATTCTCAAAACTTTTGGCCATGACTGTATTGTGTCATGTAAAGTGTAAGATGTTTGCCTATGTAATGTATGTATTAATGTAAGCAATGTACAGTACGGGATGTGATAGCATAGGATAAGCATTATAAGTGTAATAGGCTTAGTGTATAGAGATGATTTACATTGTTAGTATGAAACTGAACTCTGCCAAGCAACAAGCAGCTGACAGAGACAGGGAAAGTTATGATACAGTTACTGTTTGAGAATAGCCCACAGTGGGAGGGGCTAGTGCCAGGGAAAGCAGTTTACTTCCTGGATAGAGTCAGTGAGAAGTTGGAGAGCAACTAGTGTGCAGTACTACCAAAGGGTGATTCACAGCTAGAAGGAGACGAGAACTGACAGAAGAGATAGAGAGCCCTTCCACCTTAAAGGGGTCCTTGGATTGGACGATGTGTCAAGAGAAAACCTGAGCTTGATAAAAGTCAAAGGTACAGACTTAAAAAGGACTGAGACTGTGGGACTAGTGAGGGTCCCGAGCAGTGGATCCAGGGTGTCTATAGTGATAGGATGTGGAGCCACTTAGCAGGTATAGAGAAACTCACTGAACTGTACTGTGACGACAAGCTAGGCTGTGACGCAGTAGGGTGAAACAGTGTGCCATACCAACCCTGGAGTAGACTACAGTGGAAGTAAATGATGTCTGTGAAAAGGCTTCTTGCTGTCAATGAAAGGTTGCTTAAGAGTGTGTACTCGCTATTCCTTGCACATAATCCTTATTAAGTTCAGTAAAGTTCCCATGTTTGCACGGAAGTCTCCTTCAATGTTCTTAATAGCGTTACTAACCTGCCCGATGCCTGCATACCCGAATACTGCAGGAGAAAATAAACGTTATTCTCCCCAGCAGCATTTGGTTTAAGTCACGGGGGCAGCACTGAAGCTGTTTCAGTCACCGCTTCGAGAATACACAGTGGATGCTGCAACCACACCCCCAGCTTTGACTGACAGCCAACCCCAATGCAATGCCAGTGACAGTCAGGGCCAATGTGACTGAAATCAAATGCTGCTGGGGAGAATAAAGTTAATTTTTTCTCCGCAGTGTTCGGCTATGTACAGGCACCGGGCAGGTTAGTAACGCTATTAACCTGCAGATTAACCCCAGGTTAATAGTTTTTTCCTGGTGACAGGTTTTCTTTAACATGTTTATCCATCCAGTGAAGTCCATAATTCTACGACTATTCCTTCTTGATGCTGTAATTTCAATGTTGTATGTATAAAGATATACAACAGATGTATATACTGTATGCATGAATATATGTATATATATATATATGTGTATGTATATATATGTGTATATTTACCATACTGTATACACTCATGGCAGAAAGTGTTGGCACCATGGAAATTGTTCCAAAAAATTATGTATTTCTCCCAGAAAATTATTGCAATTACTCACATTTTATTATACACGTTTATTTCCTTTGTGTGTATTAAAACAATAAAAAAGGCAAACATAATTTCGCACAGAAACCCAAAAATGGGCAGGACAAAATTGTTGGCAACTTCCAAAATTGTGGGTAAACAACTTGGTTTCAAGCATGTGATGCTCATTCAAACTCACCTGTGGCAAGTAACAGGTGTGGGCAATATGAAAACCACACCTGAAAACAGTCAAAAAAGGGGAGAAGTTGACTCAATCTTTGCATTGTATGTGTGTGTGTGACACTAACCATGGACAACAGAAAGAAAACTGTCTGAGGACTTGAGTACCACAATTGTTGAACAATATCAACAATCTCAAGGTTACAAGTCCATCTTCAGAGATCTTGATGTTCCCTTGTCCATGGTGCACAACATAATCAAGAAGTTTACAACTCATGGCACTGTAGCTAATCTCCTTGAATGTGGATGGCAGAGAAAAATTGATGAAAGGTTGCAATATAGAATAGTCCGGATGGTAAATAAGCAGCGCTAATCAAGGTGCAAAGAAATTAAAGTTTCCCTGTAGGCTCAGGGTGCATCAATGTCAAGGCGAACTATCTGTTGACATTTGAATGAAATGAAACATTGTGGCAGGAGACCCAAGAGGACTCCACTGCTGACACACAGACATAAAAAAGTTAGACTGCAGTTTGCCAAAATGTACATGGGTAAGCCAAAAGACTTCTGGTAAAGAATCTTGTGAACAGATAGAACCAAGATAGCGCTTTTTGGTACAGCACATCATTCTACTGATTACAAAAACATGATGAGGCCTACAAAGATAAAACACAGTACCTACAGTCACATAAGGTTAAGGTTCAAATATGTTTTGGGGTTGTTTTTCTGCCTCTGGCACTGGGTGCCTTTACTGTGTGCATCATGAAATCTGAAGATTGCCAAAGGATTTTGGGTCGCCATGTAGTGCCTAGTGTCAGAAAGCTGGGTTTGCATCCAAGGTCATGGGTCATCCAGAAGGACAGTGACCCCAGACACACTTCAAGAAGCACACAGAAATGTATGGAAACAAAGCACTGGAGAGTTCTGAATTGACCAGCAATGATTCTGGATCTAAATTCCATTAAACACCTGTGGAGAGATCTTAAAATTGCTGTTGGGAGAAGACACCCTTCAAATATGAGAGACCTGGAGCAGTTTGCAAAAGAAGAGTGGTTCAAAATTCCAGTTGAGAGTAAAGTTGAGCGATACTTTCCGATATCCAAAAGTATCGGAATCGGAATGGTATCGCCGATACACAAAAAATATCGGCGATACCCGATACCGATACCGGAAATACAATGTAAGTCTATGGGAACAAAATATCGGAATTAAAAAAAACCCATTCTTGCCTTGTTGGTTAATTGTACATGAAGGAAAACAACAAAGAGTAATGTAGAATTTATTGGGGGAGGTTGAGGAGACATTAAAGGCATAGATGTTTAACACAATGCAATGGAATAGCATTAATATTTCTTTTTTTGAAATACGTTTGGATTGACGAAGAAATTGACAATGTTGTTAACCTTTTTTCTATTTTGTCAAATATGTCTGTTTCACAACTTCCATGCTCTTCACCTTTTTAACTTTTCACACACTTTCTCCTTCATAATCTTCAGCAGCATCATCTTTCTCATCAAATTATTCTTCATCTTCACCTTCTTAATCTTCTAAAACTTCTTGCTATTCATCTTTTTGTTAACATTACTTATATTGTTCTTATTAAACAGTTATTATTCTTCATATTCTACTTCTTCATCTTCTTCCTATTCATCCTTTTCATCATATTCTTATTTGTGACAGACATTCCTGTACTTGTAATCTGTAAAACTCTGAATTTTCATCCTTCTGTTCTTGCTGTCACGAAAGATTTTAATTACAACAGTATTTGTCCGCGTTCAGTTTAGCCTGCAGCAGCATCAGGCATTTTCCAGGGGCACCACGAGGAGGAACGGACTCACCCCCATACACTGCTTAGTCTTCTTCTGCTTAGAATTTAGAGCATATATTTTGCCCTTCATTTTGGTCTTATACTTAATGTTCTTCTGCTTTTTGATCTTCTGCTTATTGTTCTTCTGTCTCTTGTTCTGTATCTTGTAGTTTGTCTTAACCTTCTTTGTCCTGTTGGTGATGGTACAAGAGCCAATGAAAGTAACGAGGACCAGCTGACTGTGCTGGAACCCGGAGGGTCAGCAGAAGGAAAAGAGCCAATGGCACAACCGAGGACCAGCTGACGTTACTGGGACACGGTTACTAAGCAGGAGGTACCTGTGCTCCAAAGCACTACCAAGGACCAGCAGACGTTGCTGGAACTCGGATACCGACATGGAGGCACCTAGGCCAAAGGCACTGCGGAGAACCAGCTGACGGTACTGGAACCCGGATGGGTAGCAGAAGGTACAAGAGCCAATGAAAGTAACGAGGACCAGCTGACTGTGGTGGAACCCGGAGGGTCAGCAGAAGGAAAAGAGCCAATGGCACAACCGAGGACCAGCTGACGTTACTGGGACACGGTTACTAAGCAGGAGGTACCTGTGCTCCAAAGCACTACTAAGGACCAGCAGACGTTGCTGGAACTCGGATACCGACATGGAGGCACCTAGGCCAAAGGCACTGCGGAGAACCAGTTGACGGTACTGGAACCCGGATGGGTAGCAGAAGGTACAAGAGACAATGAAAGTAACGAGGACCAGCTGACTGTGCTGGAACCCGGAGGGTCAGCAGAAGGAAAAGAGCCAATGGCACAACCGAGGACCAGCTGACGTTACTGGGACACGGTTACTAAGCAGGAGGTACCTGTGCTCCAAAGCACTACCAAGGACCAGCAGACGTTGCTGGAACTCGGATACCGACATGGAGGCACCTAGGCCAAAGGCACTGCGGAGAACCAGCTGACGGTACTGGAACCCGGATGGGTAGCAGAAGGTACCCATGGAAATTAAAGTTGAGGCAGCAGGACTGTTTGCCGTTCACACAGCAGGGGAACAGCTGACATTACTGAACCCCAGTAACACAGGAGCAAGTGTAGACTGTGCTAACAGCACTTCCGAGAAACAACTGGCGGTGTTGTAACCCAGGGATGAGAAGAGAACAGGGTGGAGGCAGCAGGACTTTTTGCCGTTCACACAGCAGGGGAACAGCTGACATTACTGAACCCCAGTAACACGGGAGCAAGTGTTAACTGTGCTAACAGCACTTCCGAGAAACAACTGGCGGTGTTGTAGCCCAGGGATGAGAAGAGAACATGGTGGAGGCAGCAGGACTTTTTGCCGTACACACAGCAGGGGAACAGCTGACATTACTGAACCCCAGTAACACAGGAGCAAGTGTAGACTGTGCTAACAGCACTTCCGAGAAACAACTGGCGGTGTTGTAACCCAGGGATGAGAAGAGAACAGGGTGGAGGCAGCAGGACTTTTTGCCGTTCACACAGCAGGGGAATAGCTGACATTACTGAACCCCAGTAACACGGGAGCAAGTGTTAACTGTGCTAACAGCACTTCCGAGAAACAACTGGCGGTGTTGTAGCCCAGGGATGAGAAGAGAACATGGTGGAGGCAGCAGGACTTTTTGCCGTACACACAGCAGGGGAACAGCTGACATTACTGAACCCCAGTAACACAGGAGCAAGTGTAGACTGTGCTAGCAGCACTTCCGAGAAACAACTGGCGGTGTTGTAACCCAGGGATGAGAAGAGAACAGGGTGGAGGCAGCAGGACTTTTTGCCGTTCACACAGCAGGGGAACAGCTGACATTACTGAACCCCAGTAACACGGGAGCAAGTGTTAACTGTGCTAACAGCACTTCCGAGAAACAACTGGCGGTGTTGTAACCCAGGGATGAGAAGAGAACAGGGTGGAGGCAGCAGGACTGTTTGCCGTTCACACAGCAGGGGAACAGCTGACATTACTGAACCCCAGAAACACGGGAGCAAGTGTTAACTGTGCTAACAGCACTTCCGAGAAACAACTGGCGGTGTTGTAGCCCAGGGATGAGAAGAGAACAGGTGGAGGCAGCAGGACTTTTTGCCGTACACACAGCAGGGGAACAGCTGACATTACTGAACCCCAGTAACACAGGAGCAAGTGTAGACTGTGCTAACAGCACTTCCGAGAAACAACTGGCGGTGTTGTAACCCAGGGATGAGAAGAGAACAGGGTGGAGGCAGCAGGACTTTTTGCCGTTCACACAGCAGGGGAACAGCTGACATTACTGAACCCCAGTAACACGGGAGCAAGTGTTCACTGTGCTAACAGCACTTCCGAGCAACAACTGGCGGTGTTGTAGCCCAGGGATGAGAAGAGAACATGGTGGAGGCAGCAGGACTGTTTGCCGTTCACACAGCAGGGGAACAGCTGACATTACTGAACCCCAGTAACACGGGAGCAAGTGTTAACTGTGCTAACAGCACTTCCGAGCAACAACTGGCGGTGTTGGAGCCCAGGGTCAAGGAGGATGTTTAAATACTAGATCAAGTATTTTCCTTGTTACGTGTCAATTAAAAATGTCTATACTCCAAACAAGAGAAATATAACCTTTAGTACCATAAGATGATGATTTTACTTTAAAAAATATATGTAAATTAATAATTGACAAACATAAACGCATACATTAACATGTTGAAAAGCAATGCAAACCACAATAAAAATCGGTTAAATAATCTGCTATACGGTTTTAAATAAAAGCATACAAGTACATATCAGAATCCATTAATGATGGATAAGTAACAGTATGTACACCATTTTCATTTGCTGAATAATATCACTAAAAAGTTTTTAAAAATATCTAAAATTTCCATCATGTAATACTGATAATATGTGCCAATCATTTATATTAACAAAAAAAACCTTTAAAAAGTGCATAGTGAAAACAGCTATTTATGCCTGACTGTGGACTTGCAAGCATGACAACGGATAGATAAGGTATATATAGATGAGACTGCATAGCCACAGATGGTGAATGGCGATGTAATACTGTACCTCAATAAAGTGTGCGTTACTACTACATCCTTTTTTTTATATAGCTTTATAAAAGGGTACGTGCATGTATGCTTGCGCCTTTGTTTGGACGCACAGACTGGCTTCCTGCTGTGACGCGTTGGGTATTGGAGCGTCTGTGCGTCTTATGACGCAGACTAACATTCACGGTGCGCATCGTTCATCATCGCAAGCGTACCGACAACACAAAGGCGTTGTCATGACTGCTTTACTCAGTAAACATGCACCTATGATGAAACATACACGCATGTGCCCTATTACATAACAAGCTACAAGAAAAATGCGTGTGAGGTGTGACACAGCTGTTTTGTTAAGGTACAGTATTATATCGACATTGTACAGGTGTCGCTATTCAGTCTGATAAATAGATATCATTCACCTATTCTATCAGTTGTCGTTCTTTCAGCACCACTTACAGGTATATATTTTGCTATTGTGACTATGCACTATTGACTTTACCAAGGTAATGCATGATTTTTGTTAGCGATTATCATGTTTACATGAAGGACCTTTATGATATGGGCTGTTAACTTTCTAATCAAATATGTATTTTTTAAAATGACACAAATATAAGTAATGTTGAAGAGGACTATTCCTACATGCATTGTTTGCACAATATTACAGGTGTACATCACGTCCCTTAATCAACATTGGATATTATATTTACTTGTATGCTTTTATTTCAAAGGCAAGAACACTGAAGTATAACCTTCGCACTGCAGCAGTTGTCAAAGTTCAACCCACATTATGCACTTCCAACATTGCAGTATTTGAGTCATCATGATGTGAGTTGGATTTGTCTAAGCTATGGAGTGACAAGGTTGACCATCAGTATCCTATAGCATAAGCAGGCTTTTGTGTTTGCATTTGTTTTCGACATGTGCATATCTGTAATAATATGTCACAATTATTTTGTTACAGATTTGTGACAGACAAATCATTTTATGGTTTGAAAGTTGACGTTTCAAATGTTTACAGCTTAGAAATCATGGTGTAGCCTCATATCTATGTGTAGCACTAGACACTTTGAGATGTCATGTTTTTTTCACCATGATTAGGTAGCTAGCAGTAATTTTTGCCGGACACACAGCAGGGGAACAGCAGGCGTTACTGAACCCCACAAACACATCAGCGATTGTTTTCATCTGTGCATCTAACACTTCTGAGCAGCAACTGGCGCTGTTGAAGCCCAGGGTCAAGGAGGGTGTAGGCAGAGGCCTAGTATGAGACGTTTGAAGTTGAAGTTGTAGTTAGCAGCAGTAATTTTTGCCAGACACACAGGAGGGGAACAGCAGGCGTTACTGAACCCCACAAACACATCAGCGATTGTTTTCATCTGTGCATCTAACACTTCTGAGCAGCAACTGGCGCTGTTGAAGCCCAGGGTCAAGGAGGGTGTAGGCACAAAATATTGAGTTATTGCCTTGTTACGTGGCCATTGCAAATGTATGTACTTCAAACAAGAATAAATGAAGTTTTACTACGACAATAAAATGATGAATTTCAATTACAAGAATAGAAAAATATTTATACTTGACAGTCCTCTGTGGTTGATAACGTTTAATGGCTAACTGAAAATATGGTAACAAATTCAAAGCTTTCGAGACTACTCAGGTGTCTTCATCAGGCTAAGAGTAAAGCCAAAAATGAAGAATCACATATTTCTACACACAACAGGACACAGGAATAGCTAAGACAAGTGAGGGAGGGACAAGTGAGGGAGACCGGCAACAAAAAGGAGAACAAGGATGAATTATCAGCGCCACACAATCACAGATAAATTAATGAATTTACCTGTGGCAAAAGACTTTTGTATGCCCGGTCATAGCATCATGGATATGGAATTACTGGTATTAAAATATAACTTCAAATATGAGAAACGTACAAAGGTTTCAGAATATAAGCTCATCATGACCTTTGACACTGTTAGTGATGGAATGAATAGATCACATGGATTTATGTCATTCTATATCAATTAAGGAATCTGCGTCTATGCCCTTCCAGGGTCATGAAAACCCAAAAAAAGACGCCAATGAGAGGGCAATCAAACTTTCTATCCTTATCTAGGAACTGTTCCAATATTTATGTTCATCCCTGTGAGATAATGACAGTTCTGATACACGTCACTTACTTGTCTTACCTATTGCACTATTCCTGTGTCCTGTTGTGTATAGAAATATGTGATGCTTAATTTTTTTATTTAGTCTTTCCCTGATGAAGAGACGTGAGTAGCCTTGAAAGCTTGCAATTTGTTTCCATCTTTTCAGTTATCCATTAAAAGGTATCAACCACTGCTGACTCTGAAGTCTAAATATTTTTCTATCTACTGCCTAACACGGTACAAAGATACACATGTTTTCTAATTTCAAGAAGGAAAAATAAAGAAAATACAAATATAAACGCATATATGCACATGCCAAAAATAAATGGAACAACACAACACCCAAAAAATTGGTAACAAAATATAGTGTTGTAAATTTAAGAATAAAAGTCCATTTTTTTTTTTATGAATAATGCTTAAGGAACGCTATGTTAAACCATAACATAGTGAAGACAATGGATTTTGTAATAGTCACTCATCATCATCATCGCAAATTTTATGTGACAGTCACAGACATTTCAATTATTTAAGTTCATAAAATCGTAACTTTCTATAGCATGTATGACATGTCCAGCATGGACTCATCAATGTGATTGATGACACAATAATGTACGATAAAAAATAACCATTTAAAAAAACATTAGGCATTGTTTGTCACAATTTAAGTGTGTGCTTGCAAGTGTAGGTGAAACAAAGGCTACGGATAGCAAAGGTATATTCTATGTCTGTATCAGATAGTGGACAGCCTCTGATGGGTAATGCCGATGTTATACTGTACGTCAATAAAGTCTGCGGCTGAAATCATGCATTTTTTGCTTGTAGAGTGTTGAAGAGGGTAAAAGAATGTCTGGTTGCGCAAAGCTTTATCCGTCAACACTACCTTCCTACTGTCACGCGTAGGGTAGGGTAGCGTGTGGCAATTAGCTGACTATCAAATGTGAGGTTAGGCTGCGTTATTGCGCACTAGGGACGCAAAAAAAAATACAGCAGTAATAATTTAATGTGTAATACTCCACCTATGACAAACAAAAAAATGACGTTCCCTCTTTAACAATGTACAAGACTAACAAGCCTAATGGTTGACGCTGACTTAATTGAGATACAGTATTACATCAACGATTGTCCATGAGTAACTATGCACTGTGATACCTATATACCAGTATTAATTTATATCTCTTGTGGTTGTTTCAACAGCACTTGCAGGTATAACTACCTATTGTCAGTATGCATGATGCACTTTCTAGATGTAATAATTTATTATTGGACATTATTACCATGTTTACATGCCATTTCATATATGGTGTTTGAAGTTACAGTTGGCATCAGTATGTGTATTTTATAATGTCTGTCATAAATAAAACTCGTGATGATGATGATGAGGATTTAATGATTCGTACATCCATTGACTGCATTATCTTACAGGTACAGATAAAGTTCCTTAAAAAGCATTAATTCATAAGTCTGAAATGTACTTTTATGCATTAATTTCAAAATGTGAAGAGTAGACTATGTTTTATTTTTTGTTACCATTTCTAATAGACGTGCAGATATGCGCTGTGATGACAAATTATTATTTGTCCATATTTGTCATAAAAATGTATCATTCTAGGCCCTGCAAAACTTCACAATTTCATGTTTTCAGCATAACAAGCAGGGTGACGGCTCTTCCCTATTTGGAGCATGTTGGTCATGTGTTTTTCTGTCCATGTGTCGGGAACAGGAGACTTCTTGCCGTTCACACAGCAGGGGAACAGCTGGCGTTACTGAACCCCACTAACAGTAGAGCTTGTGTTTTGTTCTGTGGACACGACACTTCTGAGCAGCAACTGGCAGTGTTGGAGCCCAGGGAGTAGAGTTCAGGTGGTAGAAAGATGAACATAACAGGAGACATGGATAACGTTGCGAACCAGTTATTTAATCTGAAAACGGACAGACAAATTCTGCCGAGATCCATGCCTTGTTCATTTTCAGAAAAGTAAGCCGGTCTACATTATCGGAGGATAGTCGCATGCGACGGTCTGTTAGTACACCACCTGCAGCACTAAAGACGCGCTCCGATAATACACTGGCAGCAGGGCAAGCCAGCACCTCCAATGCATACTGGCTAAGCTCTGGCCATGTATCCAGCTTAGAGACCCAAAACTTGAATGGGGAAGAGCCATCTGGGAGTACACTGAGAGGCAAAGCCAAGTAGTCTGTCACCATCTGACGGATACGTTGCCTCCCGCTGACTGGAGCCCTCTCGGATGGTGTAGACATTTGTGGCGCTGCCACAAAACTTTGCCACATTTTTGAACATACTGGTCTTTCCCTGTGCAGAGGCACTGCGTGTGCTCCCTCTTGTTGCAGAGCTCTCTACACTGCCTCGACGCACAGAGCTGCTTTGTAAAGCAGTAGCAGCAGCAGTGCTCTCGGCAGTAAGGTAGAACATTAGGGATTGCACCAGTGTGTCTTGGTACTCCCGCATTTTACGCTCCCGTTCAACGGTGTGATGAGGCTTTTGACGTTGTCCCGGTAGCGAGGGTCTAGGAGGGTGTACACCCAATAATCAGACGTCGTGAGAATGTGGGCGATGCGGCGGTCGTTTCTTAGGCACTGCAGCATGAAATCAACCATGTGCTGCAGACTCCCAACTGGCAAAGAAACGCTGTCCTCTGCAAGAGGCGTTATCTCTGCCTGCTCTGCATCACCCCACCCTCGCTCGACATACTGACTAGAGCGTTGTGTACCTCCCTCTGGAGCGATGTCTTCCTCCTCCATTGACTCCTCCTCCTCATCCTCCTCACAAAGTGAGCCCTGCCCAGCCCTTTGTGAGGAACCACGTTGCGCTGACTTTCCAGAAGGTGATGGAATTTGTGACTCCTCATCCTCCACCTCTTCCAAAACCTCATCCCTTATTGCTTGCAGTGTTTTTTGAAGCAGGCAGATAAGGGGGACAGTCAGGCTGACTAGTGCATCATCTGCACTCGCCATCCGCGTTGACTCATCAAACGCACGCAAAACGTGGCACATGTCCTTCATAGTGGCCCACTCATTAATGGTGAAGTGTGGACGGCGCAAATTGCGTGTTGATTGCGCCTGATGCAGCTGATACTCCATAACTGCTGGCTGCTGCTCACACAACCGCTCCAACATATGTAACGTTGAATTCCACCTGGTGGATACATCACATATGATGCGATGTTCAGGAAGGCGCAATCTGCGTTGCAGAGCTGCAATGCGCGATCTGGCCATGCTGGAACGTCGCAAGTGAGCGCACTCTAGGCGGACCTTGTGCAGCAGTGCATCAAGATCCGGATAGTCCCTCAAAAAACTCTGCACGACCAAGTTGAGCACATGTGCCAGACATGGTATGTGAGTGAGGTTGCCAAGGCCCAGAGCTGCCACCAGATTTCGGCCATTGTCACACACTACCAAGCCTGGCTGGAGATTCGCTGGCAAAAACCACACGTCGCTCTCCTGCTTGATGGCATTCCAGACCTCCTGCGCTGTGTGGCTTCGATTCCCCATGGGAATTAATTTCAGAACGGCCTGTTGCCGTTTGGCCACGGCTGTGCTCATATCGGTCGCATCAGGTAAGCGTCCACGGGTCCATGTGGAGGTAGACCGTGACGGCTCCTGCAGCGATGATTCTGAGGAACTGGAGTAGGAGGAGGAGTCAATGTGGACAGACTTGATTCCGGCAATCCTTGGAGTTGGCAGAACACGTACAGCGCCACTCGCAAGATCTGTACCCGGCTCCACAACATTCACCCAATGGGCAGTGAGTGAAAGGTATCGTCCCTGGCCATGGGTACTGGTCCACGCATCGGTGGTCAGGTGGACCTTGCTACTGACGGCGTTTAGTAGCGCATGTTTAATTTTTGCCTCAACATGCTTTTGCAGACCAGGGACGGCTTGCCTGCTGAAATAAAATCGGCTGGGCACATTGTATTGTGGGACTGCCAATGCCATTAATTCACGGAAACTGTCAGTCTCCACCAGCCTGAATGACAGCATTTCAAGGGACAGGAGTTTTGCAATGCCAGCATTCAGAGCCTGTGCTCGTGGATGGTTTGCCGAGTATGGCCGTCTTTTATCCCATGCCTGTGCTACCGATGGCTGTTTTGTGGCCTGGGTGTGTGAGGATGACAGGGAACTTGCAGCTGTGGGTGGAATAACACTGTGTCTCTGGACAACAGTGACAGAGGTTCTTCCATGGCGATCCTTTGAGGAAGCCGAACCAGCTGTGTGTGAACTGGAGGAAGAGGCTCCAACACGAGCTGAAGATGTAGGTGCTGCTGTAGGTTGGCCTACATCTCCAGTGTGTCTTTGTAACTCAACAAAGTGCTTTGACCGCACATGTTTCCACATATTTGTTGTATTAAGGTTACTGACACTTTTACCTCTTTTAATTTTTTGATTACACAGCTTGCATTTGACATAGCAAATATCATCTGCAACTGTATCAAAAAAGGACCACGCAGAGCAAGTCCTGGGAGCGCCCGGTTTGGCTGTTGGAAGAGAACTGCTCCGAACGGGTGCCAAACTGGAGGCTACAGGCAAGCGAGTCTGCAGCCTACCTCTCCCTACTGTTTGGACCGTTGGGGCAATCTCTTCCTCAGAGCTGCTCCCACCACCTTCCTGTTCCTCACGCCATGTTGGGTCTTGGACCTCATCATCTCCACCACTACCCTCTTCCAACACCTGCTGTTGTTGGGTGGTCTGGCCAGCACCATGCTCAACAGAAACTGGCAACTGAGTCTCATCATCATCAGATGCGTTCTGCGGTGTGCTGACCATCGGCACTGGCTCACCCGCCTCTTCAGATTCAGAGAGACACAGCTGTTGCGCATCACTGCATACTGCCTCTTCTTCACATTCCAGAATGCTGCTTGGCTGGGCCCCTGTTTGCAAGCCAACAGATTCTGAGAACAGAAGCAGAGACTCAGCTGGCTCCTGTACAGAGCTCTCTGACTGCCTGGGCAATTTGGCAGGCGGTGAAGAGACTGATGGTTGTTCAACAGTGCTTTGGTCCTGAGAGGAGGTGGAAGCTATTGAAGTCGATGCATTGGCTGCCATCCAACCAACAACGGCTTCAATTTGTTCTTCACGCAGCAGGGGGGTACGCTGAGCTCCTACAAAAGTGCGCATAAAGGAACGCTCACGGGGAAAACTGGTGGATGCTGTGTCACTGGGTGCGGCAGCAGCCACAGAATCCCCACGTCCTCTCCCTGCTGCAAATCCACGGCCTCGACCACGACCACGTGCCTTACTCACTGACTTCTTCATCTTGGTAGATTGATAAAGAAAGTCAGAAAAGTTATAAGGCCTAAGTGTGGTTATTCCTCACAGACTACAGTGAACCCTGCAGACAACTGTTCAGTATCTGTGAAAGGCCCCTTTGTGTACTTCTATAGTGTTTGCAACCAATGTATTGTATACGGATGGAAGCGCGTCACACTAATAGATTAGATTTTTTTCCACTAAAATGGAGCAGCACCAATTAGAGAAAAATGTGAAGGATGAGGCAGTGACACACGCTCAGCAGACTACAATCGGCAGTGGTTGAAGAACAAACTGGAGCGTAATCTGCACTCACAAAATGAAAAGCTCACAGACTACAGTGAACACTGAAACACAACTGTTCAGTAGCTGTTAAAGGCCCCTTTGTGTACTTCTATAGTGTTTGCAACTAATGTATTGTATACGGATGGAAGCGCGTCACACTAATAGATTAGATTTTTTTCCACTAAAATGGAGCAGCACCAATTAGAGAAAAATGTGAAGGATGAGGCAGTGACACACGCTCAGCAGACTACAACCGGCAGTGGTTGAAGAAAAAACTGGAGCGTAATCTGCACTCAAAAAATGAAAAGCTCACAGACTACAGTGAACACTGAAACACAACTGTTCAGTAGCTGTTAAAGGCCCCTTTGTGTACTTCTATAGTGTTTGCAACCAATGTATTGTATACGGATGGAAGCGCGTCACACTAATAGATTAGATTTTTTTCCACTAAAATGGAGCAGCACCAATTAGAGAAAAATGTGAAGGATGAGGCAGTGACACACGCTCAGCAGACTACAACCGGCAGTGGTTGAAGAACTAACTGGAGCGTAATCTGCACTCACAAAATTAAAAGCTCACAGACTACAGTAAACCCTGCAGACAACTGTTCAGTAGCTGTGAAAGGCTCCTTTCTGTACTTCTATAGTGTTTGCAACCAATGTATTGTATACGGATGGAAGCACGTCACACTAATAGATTTGATTTTTTTCTAATATAATGGAGCTGCACCAATTCCACAAAATAAAATAAAAAAAAAAAAGAGTCAGTGACACGTGCAGATGCCTACAAACAGCGGTGGATGCAGAGCAAACTGCAGCGTCACCTGCACTGTCACACACACACCTTGCACAGAGCTGTTAAAACAACACTGGCAAAATGAAGCTTTACACAGCGGTTGGTAAACTAGCCTGCCTCAAGCACAGTAGTACACAAAATCGCAATATCTAACTGTCCCTCAGAGTGAGCAGAGTAGCGTTCTGTCCCTAACTGAGTTCACAGCACAGTGACGCTAAAATGGCTGCGGCGCCTTTTATAGTGCATTCTGACATCATTTCAGCAGCCAATCACAGCCATGCCATTAGTTAAGATGACCGCAGCATTACAGGATGTGCCCACACTTCATAAGATTCATCATTGGCTGACTAATATCACATTGCCTCTCAAAGAATTATGGGAACTTCCGATTCCGGTATACGATATTGAAAAAGTATCGGAATTAAGTATCGGAATTCCGATAACGCGAATATCGGCCGATACCCGATACTTGCGGTATCGGAATGCTCAACACTAGTTGAGAGGTATAAGAAGCTTGTTGATGGTTATAGGAAGTAATTTATGCAGTTATTTTTTCCAAAGGGTGTGCAACCAAATATTAAGCCCATTTTGGAGATTTGTGTGAAATTATGTCCACTTTGCCTTTTTCTGCTCTGTTTTTTGTGTTGTTCCAATACACACAAAGGAAATAAATATGTGTATAACAAAACACAACGGAAATAAACATGTGTATGACAAAATTTGTAATTGCAATAATTTACTACTGAAATACTTAATTTCCAAAAACAATATCGAGGGGGCCAACACTTTTGGCCACGACTGTATGTCTTCTTTATGTCTCTCTGGATATTATAGAATCACAGAATGTTAGAGTTGGAAGGGACCTCCAGGGTCATCGTGTCCAACCCACTGCTCAATACAAGATTCACGAAACCATCTCAGAAAGATGTCTGTTCAGCCTCTGTTTGAATACTTCCATTGAAGAACAAATAACCACCTCTCGTGGCAGCCTGTTTTACTCATTGATCATCATCACTGTAAAAAAGTTTTTTCTAATATCTAATCTGTATCTTCTCCCTTTCAGTTTCATTCCATTGCTTCTCATCTTTCCATGAGCAAAGGAGAATAAGGATGATCCTTCTACACTGTGACATCCTTTCAGATATTTGTAGACAGCTATAAAGTGTTCCCTTAGTCTTCTTTTTTGCAAGCTAAATATTCCCAGATTCTTTAACCTTTCCTGGTAGGACATACTTTGCAGTCTGCTCACCATACTGTCAGCTCTGCTGTGAACTTGCTCCAGTTTTTTAATTTCTTTTTTAAAATGTGTTGCCCAGAACTGGACACAGTATTCCAGATTTAGCCGGACCAAGGAGGAGTAGAGGGGGATTACTTCACGTGATCTAGACTCTATGTTTCTCTTAATACATCTTAGAACTGTGATTACCATTTTTCACGCTGCATCACACTGTTGACTCATGTGCAGTCTGTGATCAATTAGTATGCACAAGTCTTTTTCACACATGCTGTTGCTTAAGCCCCCGTCTCACACAGCGATCTCGCTAGCGAGATCGCTGCTGAGTCACTAGTTTTGTGACACAGCAGCGATCTCCAGAGCGATATCGCTGTGTGTGACATTCAGCGACGATCAGCCCCCCTGTTGGGTATCGCTGATCGTCACTGAATGTCCTGGACATTTTTTTGATCGCTGGTCTCCCGCTGACAGGCACGCATCGCTGCGTGTGACAGGCGGGAGACCAGCGATCCGCTGGTAACCAAGGTACACAGCGGGTTTCCAGGCGCGGGGCTGTGCCTAGAAACCCGCTGTGTACCTTGGATACCAGCGCCCTGATGCAGGGAGCTGGTAACCAAGGTACACAGCGGGTTTCCAGGCACCGCGCAGCGCCTGGAAACCCGATGTGTACCTTGTTTACCAGCTCCCTGCATCAGGGCGCTGGTATCCAAAGTACACTGCGGGTAACTAAGCGATGTTACCCGCAGTGTCGCTGTCCCAGATCGCTGCCGAGCTGCCTGTTTGGCAGCTCAGCAGCGATCATGTAGCGATACACCAGCGATCCTGACAAGTGAATATCGTTGTCGGGATCGCTGGTGTATCGCTATGTGAGACCCAGGCCTTAGTTCTATTCCTCCAATTCTGTAGATGTAATTTTCGTTTTCTTGGCCAGATGTAGAATCTTTCATTTCCCCTTTTCTCCTATCTCTTCTCCTCTATCTTCTATTTATCTTCCTCACAATCCATGTGTTGCTGTAAGACAACTAGCTGCAGCATATACCCCTCACCCTCTGGATTAGCCACAATAGATCACAAAAATTGATAAGCATTGTCCCATATCATATGTATTTCCTGGTCTATACTTTGGACCAATGTCTATCAGCTGGAGTGAAAAGTGATTACGATAATCGGCTTTTAGAAGGACATTGAGCATCTGTGGAGTATACAGATAGCCTAAAAATGTTAAAAGCTTTGTTTCATGCAGCTGCTTATAGCAGAGGATTGAAGCAGCAGGAATATCTATCATAAATCTGCTGTTATGGAAAAAGTGTAATAAAAAACAAATAAAAAAAAAACATTTGAAGGCCTTTGACAAGGGTTTTAACATAATAGAGCAATAGGGCATTTGATGTGAGTAATATTTAACTACACTTTTATAATCATGGATTGGAATAGATGCTATTTCTGATTTTGGGTGATCACTGATGACCTTTGACTACAGCCAGAAAGAGCAGGGTATAGATGAATACATGAAATGATTGCCACTAAACTAACTACAGCAATTCATAGCTAAAAATACAAAATAAGTGACACTTGTACCCAGATCTTCCACATAAATGTTTAAATGAAAAAAAAAACAAAACAATGTACGCTATAGAATTTCCTTGTTGAAATAATAGCTTTGTCAAGTAAGAAGTAAATGTATCTCATTATGTTCAGGCAAATGTAATTAGGAAAGATAAGATCTCAGAAATTACAAGACACATGAAAAGACACTTGTGTATGACAACCATTCAGATGTTCTAAGTTAGAGTACATAAAGTACATGAATGCGGATGAGGACAAGACAACAGCCTGTAAGAATAGATAAAGAATAAAAAATAAGAATTGCACCATTTTATTTGTTTTTTGTAAATCTATTTTTATCACATCTTGATGACTAAAGTATACAGAAAATAACCATGGATGCAACAATAATGAATATGATGCTTACTAGTAATCTACTCATTAAAGAGACCCAAACATTATTAAAATAAGTTGCAATAACATAAAAATATGTTACCACTGTATTTTATGAGACATCTGTTTGCTAATGATTTAATATGGTGCATCAATCTTTGGTTTATTAGTTACATAAATGTTACAGGCAATCTGTCAGTACGATCAACCCTCCTAAGCTTTCTATATGGTTATTGAAAGTGGAATGAAATAATATATTGATATCTGCGATCCGATGTCTTATTCCTATGAAATCCAAGTTCCTCTTATATATAAACTAGAAATAGGCCCAATGCTATTAACCCTTCAGCAATGAATGCTAGTTGGACATGCGGTAGTTATGTAGATTTGTAAAAATCAGGCATGTATGTTGTTCTGGCGGAATTTACTGCTGCCTGAGGTAATAAAAAGAACGTATATATTTCCGTGGTACTGGCTTTCTTTTTGCTGTAATAGTGATAAGGCCAAAATGTTTTATTAAATTTTTTTTGAGGACAGTTAAAATGGCAAATCCATAAACAGTGCATCAGTGGTATGAAGTATGTACATACCAGTAGTAGAGAGTACTAGTGTGTCTCAGATAGTAGACACAATTGTATACAGTATGGGACTGTGGCGAATTTGCTGCTGGCTGAGGTAATAAAAATAAGTATATATTGGCGTGGTACTGGCTTTCTTTGTGCCGTAATGGTGATGAGGCCAAATATTTTTAGTTATTTTTTTTGTTCATTACAGTTAAAATGGAAAATCCAGAAGCAGTGCCTCAGTGGTATGAACTATGTACGTACCAGTAGTAGACAGTATTTCTGTGTCTCAGATAGTAGACAAAATTGATACACAGGATGGGACTGTGGAGAAGTTTGTGATGCGCGAGGTAATCAAAAATAGTAGTAAGCATGCGCGGGTACACCACGCAGTTATGGCTGTGATGTATATCTGTCACTTGCGCAGGCGCAGTTCTTGGCCGTAAGGCTGTTACTGCGGCTGCATAAGTAAAACATAGACGTCACCGCTATTCCCCAAGCATGCGCAGTAACAGCTGCATTGTTACCACGCATTCACGGGTAGAGCGGGTAGAACGCGCAGTTGTGTCTGTTACTGCGCTTACGTGAGAATAGCGGAGACGTGTATGTCACTTGAGCAGGCGCAGCTCGTGGCCTTGCAGCAGTGCCTTATGGGATTCGGAGACAGCGGCCGGAAGTCCCAACTGGCGATTATATATATAGATGAGCTGCTAAGCTGTATGGGTGAGACATAGATCTACCTAAGAATCTGCCTCCAGAGCTTATTTTACATGAAAGGAGTTATCATTGTGAGACGTATAGCTCAGGAGAGCAGACTGTCGGTCATTACATGTCTCACATTGGTAATGCCCCACTCTCATTTAAAATGAGCTCAGGAGATAGATTCTCAGGTAGATCTATGTCTCACCCACACAGCTTAGCAGCTCATTTATATATGAGGAACTTGGATTTCTTGGGAATAAGACATTGGATCACAGATATAAAGGGATCAACTTTCTATGACCTGCATGCCCATATAGACGGGGTTTTTTTTTTGCCTTGGTGGATAGTAAGCTGCACATTAGCCACATTACAAAACTTGAGTCTTATAGGTGGCTCTTATTAATTAGAATAGGCCTATTGCACAATACTCTAATACAGTTATCTTGACAACTGTAGCACCCAGTGTGCTACATGTAATGTCTCCACGTACAATCTTAGATCTTGCAGAATAGGAAAAATTGATAGGCAAACTTCAAAGCATATTTCCAGGAATTTAATAAAAAACTGTCCAGGGTATGAGCCTCTGGAGATCTAGATTGCTAACAACATTACATTCTACACATTACATTCTACTGGTTCTCATATGGAGAGAAGTTAGCTACTTCCTTCCCTTACTGATTACAGCTTCTTCACATTTATACTTATTCACATTTCAGGATTTTAGAAGGAACCTATTACACAATTCATGCTGCCCGAACCATGGGCTGCATGAATCAGAGAAACCGGGTATGTCTTTCTCCAAAACGCTCTGGCATTTCAAAGAATATACAGCTTGAAGAGGTAGCCTTTCCCTATACATCTCTAAATGATTGACAAGTCTCTCTCATTTGAGTACTTACAAAGAGATCTGTCAATCAACTAGAGCGGTGAGGGGATAAGCTGTCTGGGGTTGGCACCAGACTAGTCCCTTCTCTCCCTTTGGTACCCAACAGGAGCTTCAAGCTATATTTTCTCTGAAATGCTACAGAATTTCACACAAAAATATACATAGGTGCAATCATGCAGCCAGGCTATGGCCCATGCTGCCCGTAGTTTTGGCAGCATGAATAAGTTGACAGGTTCCCTTTAACTTGTTTAGTAAAACTTAAATATAGGAAATAGAAGATAAGCAATAAATTAGTCAATAAATCACACTCTACAAGAATAGGTTCCATCAAACATGTCGAAGCACGGTGCACAGATGTGAGTGTACTCTGGCAACTCAGAAGATCAGAGAGGGAGAAACAGAGACCTTTGAGTCACATCATGACAAAGAAATTAACCCAAGAACTAATAAGACTGATAATGGTAGGCAAAGCCTGAAACACAGAAAATAGATACAGCGTTTACATTAGAGATTTTTCTTCTCAAGACAGTCATTACAGATTCCTGGAAGAAAACTTATAAAGGGATTCTATATATTGCGGTTGGGGTTACATGACGATTTTGGCTGTGACACAGGTCACATGGCCAAATATTGCCCTGTACAGCTGCTGCATTGCGATATATTTCAGGTGAAAGGTGTCGCATTGTGACTCCCAGGGTTCTGTAACCGCAACAAACAAGTCACAAAGGAACAAAACTAGTTTTGACTTTTTGTGACTTATTTGTCGCAGTTGCGGTACCCTAATGGTTGCCATGGGATCCCATTCACCTGCACTATGCAGCAGTTTATCAGATGCACAGAACAATCCTTCGCAGTGCCACCTGTGTCGTGACCAACGTTGCCGTGTCGCCCCAGGGTTGTGTTTATGAAACTAAAATAACACATAGAACATTTAGGCCTCGAATCTTCCAATACAAACTGTGTCATTGAATTCCTTGTTGTGATGCATATAGACTGCAGATGTGGTAGGTCCATTACGATCTAGTGATATTCAACTAAATGATTCAGCACCTATGTAATATTAAGCTAAAATGCAAGTTAAAGGAACTGTCCAATGTGTGCAACCATTTCTAAGGGTGGCTATACGCACTAGATAATTGTCAGCTGGGCCAGCCAACCATATACAGTGGTAATGGTTTTCCTGAAAATATAATGTTGGGGGAACAAAAGAACACAATGTTCTCAATGGAGTTAGGCAGTGAGAGGTGTCTCGTAGTACCCAGTCTCGGCTCATTGAAACATATGTATGCTTGACCAAATTGAGTGTGCATATGTATGGAGAAGTCAGGACGAATAGCTGTCAGTTGAACGAGCATTTGCAGACAAGGAGTATGATCATCGCCACCTTGGGTTCGCTATAAACAAGACATCCGTTGCTATCGTGAAGGAAAGCTGTGGATAGTTGCTCATTTTGCCATCACCAAACAATGCAGGGATATATAGTATCATCATCAACGTGGTTATTAAAAAGAATAAGTGACCATGTAAAATACAGATGGTCTTTTTGAGTCCACCAGACAGGAGCTGCTGTTGCCTGGCTCATAAAGAGGGAGTTCAAAATGGGAACTCCGACCTATGATGTTCTTCTGCCCTGGGGCAGAAGAACAAAGGTTTCTTATCAGAATCATTTCTTTAATGAACTAAACAATAGTGCGACTGTGTGAACACATATTTGTTTTAGATGTTGTACCAATAACAGGAGAATATTAACAAAATCATATGGAACACATAAACGCCAACAGAAAACTTTATCTCCTTTTCGTCACCAAGCAGTTTTCCAGCAAAATTAGTTATGATTACAAAAGAATAACAATAACTAGGCTTTGTACTGAGCAACGAGCAACTCCTACACAACAGATTGTAATGTATAGCTACACAGTCTACAAAACAGAAATATGTCCCCATACCTGCACACTCCAGCCTGGGATATGGAGATACTCCAGAATTTTTGGAAACCATGCAGGAAAGTTTTCCTAGGCAGAGGCACCGCAGGCAGGTTTACTGTACACATACACTGTACAGACAGGTGAGCTAGCCAGGTAAACTCTCCAGAGGCAAGGAACAGAGGCGCCTGTCCATGTAATCCAAGGAGATGCTGAGGGATTGTAGGAAGACACTAGACTGGTAAGCTTCTGCAGGTTTATCCTCACCCCTTACAAACATGAAATACACTAGAGCAGATTGCACGTATGGGTGGGGAGGAGAGACACAGGATTAGTACACAGCCTGAGAATTGGTTTCTGACTTAGGAACAGGGAAGGCCAGAGGGGAGGGGGAGGGGAGGCCTGGATAGCATAGGGAGGAGTTGTCAGACCTGCAGCTCCCTGGCTAAGGTGTGTGAATGGTGTCACTCCTCCTTTACAATATCAGGCCACTGATCACCGCTCCTTATTACCATATTTCCACAGGTAACCTATTTGAAGAGTTTATCTATGAAAATTTATCAACAAATGCAGAAGAAAACAATAGTATACAGCCAACAGTTACTGAACAACATAAAATAAACAAACTGATACAAAAGAGCTACTGACGACATGACAATCATTCTTGTAAGTTTCCTATAGATGTCACATACAGTAAATGCTGATCTTTAACTGCCATCTAACACCACGCTCGGATGTCTGGACTACATTACTCTTTGTTGAGAAAGGGACTAAATGATCTATTCTTAAGGGAAGGTTCACACAACTGTATAAAAATATTGTTAGTTGCATCCAGAAAACTGGTACTATTTTTTCTCACTTGTCATCCATGTGCAGGCCACCAAAAACCTGTTTTTTACTTAGCAGCAATTAATCATTTAAGTTTCCTATGTTACTGCAATATATCTGTAAAAATAGGATACTATACTGTGGCATCTGATTCTTTTTCTCACATCCATAGACTTGAATTGGTGAGTCTCATTCGAGTTTTAGAGGAAAATTGTGCATGCTGCGATTTTTTTCTTACATACAGATTCAAAGTCGGTGAAAAAAATCGTTCATCTTCACTGCAGCATTGAATAAGACTGGTCCAAGGGCAATCTGTTTTTTTAACAAATTGCACTTAGACTCAGGTGAAATCTGCACCAAATCTGCATCTGAGGTCACTCGCAGGCCACCTGCGGTTTTGATGAGTTTTTACACGCGTTTTTGATGCAGTTCTTCCGCATGTGTTTTTGATGCGTTTTTTCATTGCATGCTGTTTTTTTGTCACTTGAAATAAAACTAATTGAAAGTTGGCTTCTGGGAAGGAAAAAAAAAGTGATTTCCGGTTTGCAGAAATATCGGGATATGTGCACACGGTCAGTAAACACTGTGGGTTGCACAGCATCCAACCTGCAGCGTCCAGATGTTACAGCATAGTGGATAGGATTTCAAGAAATCCCATGCCCACTATACATGCACAGATGCCCGTGAATCACCCCCATAGACAGACATGTGGAGCGTCTTTCCAGACCGCAGTATGTTAATTTATATAGCTGCGTAAATTACCCATAGACTTTCATTAGATGAGGTAAAACCGCATTATCTTCCTAATCACATGCGTATTAAGTGTGGGTAATGCAGCTTACTATGCATGTGTACTAATTTAAATAATGGTGAATCTTGTGACACAGCCAGACGTACACGAAACAAGAAGTGGAGGAAAGCATGGAGACAGGTCCCCTCTTTTTTTTAATAAATAAATAATAATTAAAAAAAAATAAAAAAATTGTGTCGGGTCCCCTTATACTTGTTAACCAGCCAGAGTAAAGCAGACTACTGGGGCTGGTATTTCAGGCTGGTAAGGATCCAATATCCATGAACCTTCACAGCCTGATAATACCAGGCCGCAGCAGTCTGCTTACTTTGGATGGTTAGCCAAAATAGTGGGATCCCCTAAAAAAAAATTGTGTGGGGTCCCCCTATTTTCAATAAGCAGCCAAGGAAAAAACAGACAGCTGCGGCCTGGTATTCTCAGGCTGACAAGGCACATGGATTTTGGTCCTCACCAGCCTAAAAATAGCAGTCCACAGCAACCCCACAATTGGCACATCCAAAGATGCGCCAATTGTGGCACTTTACCTGGCTCTTCCCACTTGCCCTGTAGCAGTGGCAAGTGGGATTCATATTTGTGGGGTTGATGTCACCTTTGTATTGTCAGGTGACATCAAGCCCACGCTTAGCAATGGAGAGTGTCTATAAGACACCTCTCCATTACTAATCCTATAGTGGTATTGTAAATAAAGACACAGCCAGAATAAAATATTTTAATTGCAATATGACACAGAATCCTTTAATAGATCTTAATTAAACCATACTTACTGCATCGTCTATTCCACCGACGCCCTTGTCTCCTGGAAGAGAATTAAAATAAAAAGCAACAATATCCTTACCTGTCCGCTGAGAAGATAAAAAATACTGTCCCATGACGAGTCCAGCTCTGCTACATCTGAATGCATTTGGCTGATCAGTGGCATTATGCCACCATTCTGCCTGACATCCAGAACACAGCTGAGCTTGAAGATGATGACTAGAGACAACTCGGTCCCGGCGGTCACGTGCACTGATCGTGAGAACTTGAAGCTAATGCTAGTGACTGGCGATAAACCCCATTCCCGGCGGTCACATGCACTGCAGTTCTCGCGGTTCAGTGTTCTTTTCTTGATATGCTTCATTTTTCCGTCTGTGACATTGAGCTGATGTGCCTTGCCAAAAGGTTCCATTTGTCCGTAGGACATTCTCCAGAAGCTTTGTGGTTGTCAACATGTAGTTTGGCTAATTCCAGTCTGGCTTTTTTTATGATTTCTGTTCAACAATTGTGTCCTCCTTGGTCGTCTCCATGAAGTCCACTTTGGCTCAAACAACAACGGATGGTGCAATCTGACATTGATGTTCCTTGAGCTTGAAGTTCATCTTTAATCTGTTTAGAAGTTTTTCTGGGCTCTTTTGTTACTTATTCATATTATCCGTCTCTTTGATTTGTCATCATTTTTACTCCTGCGGCCACGTCCAGGGATGTTGGCTACAGTCCATGAGCTTAAATTTCTGAATAACATGTGCAACTGTAGTCACAGGAACATCAAGCTGCTTGGATATGGTCTATATAACTTTTACATTCAACATTTTTGTCTATAATTTTCTTTTTAATCTCCTGAGACAACTCTTTCCCCACGCTTCCTCTGGTCCATGTTCGTGTGTACACACCTTTTCACCAAACGCCCCTGGTTTTTTCTTTGGGG
>JARQOD010000001.1:171994481-172038858 GCA_033576555.1 Oophaga sylvatica | reverse complement strand
AACAGCCAAAAGATATGGAAGCAAGGTGGCAGGTGGTCATCCCAGGAAGAATGGCTCAAGAAGTAGCTAAAGAAGCCCACGAATTTGGAGCTCACTTCGGGCCCACAAAGACCTACCAATGACCTACCGGTTGGAGTCTGTGGTGGAAGAGGTTTGCTGGCAATGTCAAGTATGTGACCTCATTAAGAGTACCGAACAAAGGGCACCCATTCAGACCATACAAACTAAGGAACTGCTAGAAGTCTTGATGATCGACTATCTCCTCATGGGACACTCGGCCCGGGGGCTACAGTACTGCTTGGTGATGACTGATCATTTCTCCAAGTTCGCAGTAGTCACCCCGACTAGAGATCAGACTGCTGAGTTGGCGGCGCGGGCCATCTGTCAAGACTTCATCCTGGTGTATGGGTGCCCAAAGCGCATCCACTCCGACCAAGGCGTATGTTTCCAAGGCAAGGTGATGGAATAACTGTTCTGTATGTATGGCATTGAGTGGTCCCGGACCACCCCTTACCATCCTTAAGGCAAAGGAGCATGTGAACGCTTCAACCGAACCCTACTTCAAATGTTGACAAAATTGGAGGAGGATAAGAAGGCATGTTGGCCAGACTACCTGGTAGAGTTGGTTTGCACCTACAACAATTGGGTCCACTCCACCACGTGTTACACCCCATATCTACTGCTGTTTGGAAGAGCTGCACGAGAGATCATTGAGCTGAATTTGGAACAGCCAGAGGAGCTGATGGAGTGAACTGTCACTTCATAGGTGAAAGAGCATCGGCAACAATTACAAACAATACGGCGGTTGGCGGGTCAGCAGCTGCAGGAAAGAGAACATACCGGCCGTAAACCATCTCAAGAGATACCACTCCAATCTGGGGGCCGAGTATTAGTCAGAGAGAAATGCCTCAAGGGAAAACTAAGTGAGAGATGGGAAGTACAGCCTTACAGAGTAATCGAGCAAGTGTATGCTGATGGCCTGGTCTACAAGGTGAAAATTGAGAATGGGGAGTCCGCCCTAGGGTACTTCACAGAAATATACTGCGGCCCTGCCAGCCTGAGGTCTGTTCTGCGCCATTACCGCCTGAAGGCGCTACTCCACTTCCTGAATTGGTCATGCCTGATGGTGAAATTGATGATGAGTGGTGGACCGTCCCTGACACAGCAGGGGGTCCTCAGCCGTACAGAGACGGTAATCCCATGGATGTACCACTACCGCCATATGAGGATGAGACCCGACAAGAGCTCACTACGACTCCTGCAGCAAGTGTTCCTCTGGAAGATAGTCAAGCCTTGCCTGATAGCCAAGAGCTCCGAAGATCCCAGAGGTCTACTGTAGGGGTTCCACCAGTCTGATATGTAGAACAGTGAACTCCGTCTGTTTTTCTGACTTTGTTGCCTTCTCTACAGGTGCTGTTTCCGCATTGCACGTTCCTTCATTACATTATGACCTTGATGCTGTTATGGCCGAAGATGACCATCATTAAGTAGGGAGGCATGTAAGGGGGTGGTGCTGTTATGGACAGTAAGAAATACGCTGCAACTTTAAGAGACAGCACCCCCTTGTCTGGTGTGATGGAATAATCTGCTCCTCCTGTGAAGGACTGTGTTAATGAACTGCCTGAGGCTGAGGAGGAGAGCAGTTGAGCCGTTGAGAGCGTGCAAACTGGAAGCTGCTGTTGAGAGCTGCTGCGCATGGAGCTGTGTAAAAAGGTCGCTCAGCCTGAGACTTAGTGGACTTGTAAGATTGAACAGACTCTTCGGTTGTATCAAAGGTGGCTGTCCTGTGCGATTTTGAGAAGCCACAAAGAGACCGAGAAAGGGATTTACAGTTTCCGGGAGCACCTCCAGGCAGAACACAGCAGCCGTGTGGCCTGTTTAGCAGAGGCCAGGGAGGTTATAGGTAGAGTAGCCTCATTCTTTGTTTATTGTTTGGTTTTGCCTGTGTGATATATATTGATCCTGTAATAGTTGGAGCACCGTGCTATTTGACGGCCCAGCTAAAGAATACAAACTCTTGTAAACTATCTTTTGCCATTGCATACTCCTGTTTGCACCTTCCAACTAGATATAAATCTGGTATCGCTGTAATCGCACCGACCCGAAGAATAATGTTGTCTAATCACTTATACCGTACGAGGAACGCCGTAAAAAATAAATTTAACCAATTCTTCACCTGCTGTTGATTTTATCATTCTGCCTCCCAAAGGTCGTAGTATGGCTCGGCTCACATTTATCCTGTGCTCTGCACTGAGCTCTTGCACTGGGATTTCCGTGTAAATCTCTGAAATACGTGATTCAGACGGAACCCTCGATGGAAGACTCCCTATAGGCAGATGGAGGCACTGTGGACGCCATCTGACCTGTGATCCGGCAGTGTCCATCTTTTTAGAATTGTATCGGCAACAATTTTGTGCACTTCTGAAAGGAAGGACACCGCTGAACAGAAGCCAGACTGAGTCCAGAGTAACTCTGCTGCATCATTATAGTGAATGGATCCCTCAGGGGTTTCGTCTGAATCATGTCACTCAGAGATTTAGATGGAAACCCCAAAGTAGGTGCACAGCATACAGCGCTGGATAAATGTGATCCCAAACATTATGTAAAATATTCCCAATAAAAGCTTCAACTCAATCCACAAAAAAGCATGATCCCACTCAGGTCTGTCATCTGTTAACGGAAATATAGAGGGCTTCCACATTACTGGTATTACAAAGACTCTGGAAAAACGAAATGGCTCCTCACCAACCAAAAGAAATTCAGCAAATTCTCTGCTTCCAAATCCAAATGCCCCCTCCCTTCGGAGCCCCACAGTGTACCTAAACCACATATAACGTCCACATGTTTGGCATTTCTGAAGCAATGGGAGCCCACCTAACTTACGGGTGCATGCCTCCAAAAGCACAGGCTAGACATAACGTACTGGTTACTGCAATGTACTAGTCACTACAGCGTACTGGTCACTACAATAGCAGTTTGCAATTTTCACTCGGCAACATTCATTGCTGCTTGTTTCTGTAAAATGTCCATGGAGTCACAATCAGCACTACACCTGTAGATAAATTCCCAAAGGGGTAGATTTTCCAAAATGGGGTCACTTAACAGATGATTTTGTTCTTCTAGCAATTATCGGCTCTGCAAACTGTTCTTGGAAAATCTGCACTCCAGGAGGCAAATAGCACTTTGTCCCTCCCGAGTCTCTCCAAAGTACTGTACAGCCACATATGGGGTATTGCCATGTTCAGTAGAAATTGTGGGACAAATTCTGGTGCCATTCTTACCCACTTCTTGTATAAAAATGTAAAATCTGGGGCTAAAACATCATTTATTATGTGTGCAACTGTAAAGCGCTGTGGAATATATTAACGCTATATAAAAATAAAGATTATTATTATTATTTGTTATTTATTTTAAATAAATAAATAACAAAAGTTATTTTTTTTTCTTGACTGCCCAATGGTATAAAATTCTGTGACACACCTGTGGTGTCAATATGATCACTGCACCCCTAGATGAATTCATTAAGAGGTGTAGTTTGTAAAATAGGGTGACTTGGGGGGTTCTGCTGTTCTGGCTCCTCATGGGCTCTCCCAGTGGGTCATGGCACATGCAAACCATAACAGTAAAAATATGGCGCTCCTTGCCTTCTGAGCTTTGCACTGTGCCTGAAAAATATTTCCCAATTACAAGTAGGGTATTGGTGCACTCAGTAAAAAATGGACCTCAGTTTGTTATAAAAAAAATTCCTATTAGCCCTAAGAAAAATTAAAAATTGATTCTAAAACAACATTTTAGTGGTAAAAATGTAATTTATTCTTTCTTCACCGCTCAGTGGAATAACATTCTGTGAGGCACATGTGGTGTCAATATGAACGCTGCATGCCGAGATGAATTCAATGGGAAGTGTAGTTTGTAAAATGAGTTCACATATAGAGGGTTTCTCTTTTTCTGGCACCTCAGGGGCTCTTCCAATGTGACATAGCACCTTCAATGATTCCTGCAAGATCTGAACTCCAATATGGTGCCTCTTCCCTTCTGAGCTTTGCACTGTGCCTGAAAAGTAGTATTCCCCAATATATGGGGTATCGGTGTACACAGAAGAAATTGCAAAACAAATTGTATTGTGCAATTTCTCCTGTTACCCTTACAAAAATGCAAAATTTGGGGCCAAAATAACATTTTTGGCCCCAAATTTTGGGAATTTTTTTATTTTCACAGCTCAATGGTATAAACTTCTGTGAAGCACCTGGAGTTTCAAGGTGATCATCACATATCTAAATACATTCCTTGAGGGGTCTAGTTTCCAAAATGATGTCTCTTGTGGGGGTTTCCACTGTTTAGGCACATCAGGGGCTCTCCAAATGGGACATTCGCTAATGATTCTAGTAAATTTAACATTCAAAAAGACAAATAATGCTCCTTTTCTTCCGAGCCCTGCCGTGCGCCCAAACAGTAGTTTTCTCATTCATATGGGGTATCGGGCACTAAGGAGAAATTGCACAGCAAATTGTATGGTGCAATTTCTCCTGTTACCCTTATGGAAATGCAACATTTGAGGCTAAAAACATATTTGTGGGAAAAATGTGATTTTTTTTTATTTTCAGGGCTTAACAATATAAACTTCTGTGAAGCACCTGAGGGTTCATTGTGCTCACGACACATCTAGATCAGTTCACTGAGGAGTTTAGTTTCCAAAAACATCGGAGGCTCTCCAAATGCGACATGGCGCATGCCAATTGCCCAGCAAATTTTGCATTCAAAAAGTCAAATGGCGTTCCTTCCTTTCCGAGCCCTGCCATGCACCCAAACAGTGGTTTTTCTCCCCATATGGGGTATCGGCATGCTAAGAAGAATTTACACAACACATTTTGGGGTCCATTTTTTCCTGCTACTCTTGTCAAAATAAAAAAATTTGGATCTGAAAGTAAAGTAGGGCAGCACAGTGGCTCCGTGGATAGCATTACAGCCTTGGAGACCTGGGTTCAAATCCCACCTAGGACAACATCTGCAAGGAGTTTCTATGTTCTCCCCGTGTTTGCGTGGGTTTCCTCTGGGTACTCCGGTTTCCTCCCACACTCCAAAAACATACTGATAGGGAATCTAGAATGTGAGCCCCATCGGGGACAGCGACGATAATGTGTGCAAACTGTAAAGCGCTATATAAAAATAAAGATTATTATTATTATTAATTTTTTGTGAAAAAAAGTTAAATGTTCAATTTTTTTTTCCACATTCCAAAAATGAAGCACCTGAAGGGTTAATAAACTTTTTGAATGTGGTTTTGAGCACCTTGAGGGATGCAGTTTTTAGAATGGTGTCACTTTTTGATATTTTCTGTCATATAAACCCTTCAAAGTGACTTCAAATGTGATGCAGTCACTAAAAAATGGTTTTGTAAATTTTGTTAGAAAAATGAAGAATCAATGGTCAACTTTAAACCCTTATAACTTCCTAACAAAAAAAATTGATTCCAAAATAGTGCTGATGTAAAGTAGACATATGGTAATTGTTATTTATTAATTATTTTGTGTGACATACAGGTGCTTCTCCCAAAATTAGAATATCATCCAAAAGTTTATTTATTTCAGTTCTTCAATATAAAAAGTGAAACTCATATTATATACTGTAGAGTCATTACAAACAGAGTGATCTATTTCAATAGTTTATTTCTGTTAATGTTGATAATTATGGCTTACAGCCAATGAAAACCCAAAAGTCATTATCTCAGTAAATTAGAATACTTTATAATACCAGCTTGAAAAATGATTTTAAAATCCAAAATGTTGGCCTACTGAAATGTATGTTCAGTAAATGCACTCAATACTTGGTCGTGGCTCCTTTTGCATCAATTACTGTATCAATGTGGTCACAGGTTCACCTTCCAACAAGACAATGAACCTAAGCATACAGCTAATATAACAAAG
The DNA here is from genome assembly GCA_033576555.1 of Oophaga sylvatica. NCBI lineage: Eukaryota > Metazoa > Chordata > Amphibia > Anura > Dendrobatidae > Oophaga > Oophaga sylvatica. Next base: position 172,032,934 of record JARQOD010000001.1, on the reverse strand, counting down.
GCATGGCTTCAGAACAACTCTGTAACCATTCTTGGCTGGCCTAGCCAGAGCCTTGATCTACAGTCATGGACAAAAGTTTTGAGAATGACACAAATATTAATTTTTACAAAGTCTACTGCTTCACTTTTTCTAATGGCAATTTGCATATACTCCAGAATGTTATAAAGAGTGATCAGCTTAACAGCAATTACTTGCAAAGTCAATATTTGGCTAGAAAATGAACTTTATCCCCCAAAACACATTTCAACATCATTGCAGCCCTGCCTTAATAGGATCAGCTAACCTCTTTTCAGTGATTGCTCCATTAACACAGGTGTGGGTGATGATGAGGACATGGCTTGAGATCAATCTGTCATGATTAAGTAAGAATAACACCACTGGACACTTTAAAAGGAGGCTGGTGCTTGGCATCATTGTTTCTCTTCTGTTAACCATGGTTATTTCTAAAGAAACACGTGCAGTCATCATTGCAATGCACAAAAATGGCCTAACGGAAGAGTATCGCAGCTAGAAAGATTGCACCTCTGTCAACAATCTATCGCATCATCAAGAACTTCAAGGAGAGAGGTTCCATTGTTGCAAAAAAGGCTCCAGGGCGCCCAAGAAAGACCAGCAAGCGCCAGGACCGTCTCTTAAAAGTGTTTCAGCTGCGGGATCGGGCTACCAGCAGTGCAGAGCTTGCTCAGGAATGGCAGCAGGCAGGTGTGAGTGCATCTGCACGCACTGTGAGGCGGAGACTCTTGGAGCAAGGCCTGGTCCCAAGGAGGGCAGCAAAGAAGCCACTTCTCTCCAGAAAAAACATCATCGACAGACTGATATTCTGCAAAAGGTACAGGCAGTGGACTGCTGAGGACTGAGGTAAAGTTATTTTCTCTGATGAATCCCCTTTTCGATTGTTTGGGACATCAGGAAAACGCCTCATTCGGAGAAGACAAGGTGAGCGCTACCACCAGTCTTGTCTCATGCCAACTGTTAAGCATCCTGAAACCATTCATGTGTGGGGTTGCTTCTCAGCCAAGGGAATCGGCTCTCTCACAGTCTTGCCTAAAAACACAGCCATGAATAAAGAATGGTACCAGAATGTCCTCCAAGAGCAACTTCTCCCAACCCTCCAAGAGCAGTTTGGCAATCAACAATGCCTTTTCCAGCATGATGGAGCACCTTGCCATAAAGTAAAGGTGATAACTAAATGGCTCAGGGAGCAAAACATAGAGATTTTGGGTCCATGGCCTGGAAACTCCCCAGATCTTAATCCCATTGAGAACTTGTGGTCAATCATCAAGAGACGGGTGGACAAACAAAAACCTAAAAATTCTGACAAAATGAAAGCATTGATTGTGCAAGAATGGACTGCTATCAGTCAGGATTTGGTCCAGAAGTTGATTGAGAGCATGCCAGGGAGAATTGCAGAGGTCCTGAAGAAGAAGGGTCAACACTGCAAATATTGACTTGCTGCATTAACTCATTCTAACTGTCAATATAAGCTTTTGTTACTCATATGTTTGCAATTATATTTCTGTCTGTGATAAAAACATCTGTCAAACACACATAAAAACCAGAGGGCAGCAGATCATGTGAAAATATAATATTTGTGTCATTCTCAAAACTTTTGGCCATGACTGTAAACCAAATTGAGCATCTCTGGAGAGACCTGAAAATGACTGTCCACCAACATTCACCATCCAACCTGACTGAACTGACAGTGTGATATTTCAGTTTTCTTTTATAATAAATTTGCAAAAAATTCTACATTTCTGTTTTTTTCAGTCAAGATGGGGTGCAGAGTGTACATCAATGAGAAAAAAATGAACTTTTTTGCATTTACCAAATGGCTGCAATGAAACAAAGAGTGAAAATTTTAAAGGGTTCTGAATACTTTCCGAACTCACTGTATGTAGACAACCATTAGTTTTCAATGAGAAAGTATGGCTGTCCCTGATTATGCAAAAATCTAATGGATCACTAAGTCTTTTACTATTCTTGTTTGATAAAGGCCAGGTCATACACTCCCTGACAGAAGTTATGTCGCTTATCCATGTTATGTAAATCAAAGCTTATAGCCTGACGTTAAATTCATCCATTGGTTTTATAAAGTACTCTTTTGAAACCCTACCAAATTTGGTTTAGGTTAAGAAAATAAATTGGCATCAATGCTGAAATATTGATCATTTAATGAACACAGAATGGTCAGATTTTGGCAAGACAAAAGTTTTGTCGCCCACAGAAAGTAATGTGATATTCAAACAAATAAATATCTTAAAATACAAATATATGTTGCACAACATTGGTGAATGAAGTTGTGATGCTATTAGAGTCATATTTAATATTTTGTGTGACTTCCATGAGCTTGAAGGACTGCATCCATGCGTTCAACAATGATTCATGCAATTTGTTAATGAAGTCATCAGGAATACCAAAGAATGCAGTCTTACATGCCTCCCAGAGTTCATCTAGATTCTTAGGTTTTGTCTTCCAAGCTTCCTCTTTCATCCTACCCCAAACATGTTCAAAGATGTTCATGTCTGGTGACTGGGCTGGCCAGTCCTTGAGCACCTTGATCTTTTTTGCCTGGAGGAACTTTGTTGTAGAGATGGATGTATGAGATGGAGCATCATTCTGCTGCAGAATTTGACCCCTTTTATGATTTGGAATATAAGAGGTAGCTAATACTTCTTGATATTTTATGCTATTGATATAGCCTTCCACCTTGCAAATGTCACACACACCCCATACTAAATGTAACCCCAGACCATGATCTTTCCACCACCAAATTTAACTGGTTTCTGGGTGTATTTTGGATCCATACGGGCTCCAGTAGGTCTCCTGCAGTATTTGTGGCAGCTGTGGTGTAATTCTTCTGAAGATTCATCAGAGAAATCCACCTTCTGCCACTTTTCCAGCGTCCATCAGTTTAGCAGGCTATGGGACTTTGCAAATGCCACACGTTTTTTTATTTGCCTTTTGTTTAGTGCTGGCTTCTGGGCACTGATTCGACCATGGAGGCCATTTTCGAGACAGAATCCTACAAACTGTTCTAGTTGACACAGGGACTTGAGGTGACCAGGCCTGTTGGAGCTCTGCTGCAGTGGAAGAGGGGCTTGCTTTGGATTTTCTAACCAACAAACATTCCTCCTGAGCAGTTGTCTTGTGGGGTCTGCCGGACCTGGGCTTGTCAAACACATCTCCAGTCTCTTTAGATCTTTTATAAATTCTTTGTACTTGACGCTGAGACACATTAAAGGTGCCAGCCACCTCTGCAGTGGATCTGGTCTTCAGCCTCTTGATAATCAAGGCTTTGGTCACAGGGTGGATTTTTGGCATGTTGTCAGAGCTCAAGTTGCAGTTCAAGTGAAGGTCTGGGGTGCTGGGTTTCTTTTTATACACACCCACTAATTAACCGATCATTTACTGAGCGCTGGTGAGGATGTAAAATAGGATTGGGTGCATTATATGACCAGGCGACAAAACTTTTGTCTTGCCAAAATCTGACTATTCTCTGTTCATTAAATGATCAATATTTCAGCATTAATGCCAATTTATTTTTTTAACCTTTATCAAATTTGGGAGGGTTTCAGCTTTCAAAAGAGTAATTTATAAAACCAATGGATGAATTTAACGTCATTTTATAAACTTTGATTTACATAACATGGATAAGCGACATAACTTCTGTTAGGGAGTGTATGTGGCCAAAATTATGCTATGATGCTATTTTTTTTTTTATAATTAAATAAATGACATTGAAGTTTTCATTGATCGCCGATGCCTTTTAACTTCTAATCATGGCCAACAAATTTTGAGACTGACATAAATTTTAGTTTTCCGATGTTTCTATGGTTACTGAAGTACAGTTATCAGAATTTTGAAAGGAGGTGGCTCAGAACCCCATTGCTTCCCCTCTCTCCAATGTGTTGGTCCCATGCACTTCAGTGTATTAATTTTATATACCTGCATGTTACTGTATTCTGTGTATTAGTGTGCTGTGTCTGTAACATTCCCATATGTGTTAGAGGCAGGGCCAGCGCAGGTTAACTTTGTGGGCTGGACTTGCAGCCTCTTGCTAGCAGGAAGTTCCTGCTTCCTGCTCAGATCCCAGGAAGGATGGCCTGAGGCAGGGTGTGTGTCCCCGTCTGGGACAGGGGAGGCCCCCATCTGGGGCACAGCTGTCCCTTCTTGGGTCTGAAAGAGCTCCCGTCTGGGGCATATGTGCGTCCCTGTCTGGGACAGAAGTAGCCCCCATCTGGGGCATATGTGCGTCTCCGTTTGGGAGAGAAGGAACTCCTTGGCTGAGGATTTCAGACTGACAGGACATGCAGGAATGGGCACAGGGACTGGATGTGTGCCCCACCAGAGACTTTGGCTCCAGAGAGCTTACTGATTCATGTACGTCACTGCTGCAGCCGTTGCTGTATCTAGGGACTGAATAGGAATCATCAGTCTCCTGTTTATTTGTACATCTTTATTATTATTAAAATACCAGTTGCCATTGTTGGGCCCTATGCAGTGTGAAGCGTGGTTCATCCGGAGGACACCATCCCATTGTGGAGAACAACTACAGGACTGAGGTAACCCACTGTGTCCTGGGGCTGGGATTGGAACTGACATTTTATGAGCAAGGGGCTGGGGTGTGGAGTGACTCACCTGCAGTGGACTCGCCTACGACTACCACCCCGTGCCACCTTGTTACATTTGGTGTAGTCGGCAGGATCGATCCCAGCGGCCCTGCAACCCTGAGATTGATGGAAGAAATTCCTGAGATGTGTGAATTGTTGTTCGCCATGCAAGAATTAAAGATGGCGTCTGACAGTGTCTTTGTGCCTGATATTTGTGATTTGTTGCCCGCCATGAAGGAATTAAAGGAGCCGGCTGATAGAGACTTTGAGCCTGAGATTTGTGACTTGTTGCCCACTGTGAAGGAATTAAAGATGGCGGCTGACAGGGATTGCAAGATGGCTCCGACCGCTACTCAGAAGATGGTGGCCGTTGGCACGAAAATGAGGGATGTTGCCGCCTTTCGTGGGCATAACGGAGAAGATTTGAAGCCAAAAGGCAGGGGTTTGCGCCCCCTGCGATGAAGGCCCGCCCTAAATGGGTGCGGGCGAAAAATAAGTTTCTACCCGTACAGCAGAACCCAAGGAAATGTGTGGAACCGCCAAGTGTGGTCCGGCCCATGAATAGGTGGAACCCGAAGAGACCATACAGCATGCTTGCAAAAGAGACGCCATTACCTGCTGACATGGAGAGGCGCAGAACATTCTTCGGTGGCGGCATCAGCCATCAGGACTGACGAAGATCCATGGCCCGGACTGAGATGGGCCTGCACTTCGAGGCCTGGTGGTCGGAGGAGTTTGTGGAATGGCATCCATTCCAGCAGTCATACAAGCGGGCAGTGGAAGGCGAGGAGCCTGTGGAACTAAAAGAGCTGGAACCAGAAGGAGCGCAGTGGACATTTAAAGCGCCAGTGAGAGGGATCGTTGCGGCCGCCATGACTGGTTTCCATTGCCGCGCAGGAGCCTCAATGTGTTGAACGGCCTGTTGCCGTGGCCGCAGTTGCTGCAGATGTGCAGCAGGGAGTGGCGCCTCAGCGCAGTAAGGTGGCCGCAAATGTGGCAACAGAGCTTGAAGCAACAGTGCGGACTCCTCCTCTCTAGCTGGTCCTCGTCCCACACCTATATAGTTGTGCAAGGTCCGCATACGGCCCATTATGCAACCCAGCGGCCATGTGTGGACTGAAGCGGCACCTTTAAATTGTGTTTGGTGCCAGTTGCACCTGTGGAAAGTACCTGGGACTGTTCCACGTTCCTGAGAGGGCAGGAGCCCTGTATGGCACCAAAGGACTGAGGCGTCAGTGGCGGCCAATGTGGTCACAATGAACCAAAGTTAACTCTCCCCTCCTCCATGTTTTTTTTTTTTGTTGCGCTTGTTGTGCCTCCCTCCGCTAGACCACGGGGCTATAACCCTATGAGGGTTAATTGCGGTGGACTGTGTGTGTGGCTGTAGAACTGGACTGTGTTGCCCCTGGAATTTGCCCCATTTGTACCCCTGGACTAGCCCCATGTTGTATGCAGCCCACCACCGTCAAAATCCCATGGCCCACTTAAAGGAGGGAGGGGGAGAGTGCCATCAGGAGGACACGAGCCGGGTTAAGAACTGTGTAATAAGTTGGCCATCGGTGTTATGATTCAGTAACCGAGGAGGATAATAGGGAAAGAGGCAAGGCAACCAGATACCCAGAGAGGTTGGTAACTTAGCGGATTGCAGACCCCTAAACTGACAACACAACTAGAATTAGCCGTGGGACATACCTACGATGCCCTAGACGCCTCGACACAGCCAAAGAGTTAACTAAGCCTAAAGAGAGAAAAGGGGAAAGCTAAACTGCCCCGGAGTAGAGCCCCAAAGGAATAGATAGCCCCCAAACATATATTGCCGGTGAGACAGATGAGGCACAAAACGCAGACAGAAAATAGAGTAAGCAAATGCTGGGGCCCAAACTGGATAGAACAGGATAGGAAAGGATACTGTCTGCAATCCAGCAAAAACCCCAAGAAAAATTCCAACACGTCTGATATGCAAAAATACTGAGGCCACACGACCTCTCCCACACTAAATCAGAACTCTGGTGTGAACTGGATGCAAAACAACAGATACTGAGATAACAGGGGACTAGAAATACAGAAAAGACTGACGTAAGCGGTGGCAAATGAAAACAGAGTCCAGCACAGGTCCCAGCAGGGAACCCGGTTGAACTCACACCAGCAAGGAGAAAGCAGAGAAAGCAAAAGGAACAAATGCCACAGATTAAAACAGACATATAACTTATCTGAAAGATGCAGACAAAGCAGGAGCAAGCAACTTTCTAAAGGCTCAGGAAAGCAGAGAAAAGCAAAAAGGACCCGGGCGGCAGCCGGCGCATACTCACCTCTCCCCGTGCCTACGCTGCCGCAGCTCCGGGCTCCAGGGGGCGCCTGCAGGACGCCGGCGCTTCCTCTCACAGAAGCGCCGCTGAATGATGTCATCATTCAGTGGCAGTGAGCGCGTGGACGCCGGACAGGTGAGATGTTTGTGTCTGTGTCTGTGTATGTGCCTCTGTGTGTATCAGTGTGTGTGTATGTAGTGCGGTGCTTTGTGTGTGTGTGTGTGTGTGTCTGCTGTATGTGTGATGGTGGTGAGGGGAGGGCAGTGATGATGATGATGGGGAGGCAATGATGATTGATGATGATGGGCAGGCATTGATGATGATGGGCAGGCAATGATATTGATGGGGAGGCAATGATGATTATGGCAGGCATTGATGATGATGGGCAGGCATTGATGATGATGGGCAGGCAGTGATGATGATGGGCAGGCAGTGATGATGATGGACAGGCAATGATATTGATGGGGAGGCAATGATGATTATGGGCAGGCATTGATGATGATGGGCAGGCAGTGATGATGATGGGCAGGCAGTGATGATGATGGGGAGGCAATGATGATTATGGCAGGCATTGATGATGATGGGCAGGCAGTGATGATGATGGGCAGGCAATGATATTGATGGGGAGGCAATGATGATTATGGGCAGGCATTTATGATGATGGGCAGGCAGTGATAATGATGGGGAGGCAATGATGATGATGGGGAGGCAATGATGTTGATGGGGAGGCGATGATGATGATGGGGAGGCGATGATGATAATTGGCAGGCAATGATGATGATGGGCAGGTATTGATGATGATGGGCAGGCAATGATGATGATGGGGAGGCGATGATGATGATGGGGAGGCAATGATGATGATGGGAGGCAATGATGATGATGGCAGGCATAGATGATGATGGGCAGGCAATGATGATGATGGGGAGACGATGATGATAATGGGCAGGCAATGATGATGATAATGGGCAGGCAATGCTGATGATGGGAGTCTTTCCACGGCGCCCTTTCCTGAGCCGTAATAGTGCAGAACGCAGCACAGCGCAGAGGAGAGCTCCATATTTTGTATGGAGCTTTATATGGGGACCAGTATCCTGTATGGAGCATTATATTGGGTCCAGTATTCTGTATGGACCATTATATGGGGGATGGAGGGGTGACATCCTGCATGGGGTATTGTATGGGTGATGAGGGAACTATGAGGAATGGGTTAACTAGATGGACTAATCTTCCTTCAACCTTAATAACTATGTTACTAATAACTATGTTACTATGTACTATGTGGTGCCCATAATATTGTATTGAGGACTGTACTGTCCAGTCTGTACTGTGCGCTGTGAGGATTTGGCAGTTTTTGAGCTATTGTACAATTTACAATAGATATCAGTCATGTAATGGAAGAAGAGAAGTGTTTGGCATTGTACTATACCTATATTTCTCTGCAGTATCTGTGCATCATGAATCGTGGTCTGTGTTAAAGGGGCCCACTGAGACTCTTTCGCCTGGGGCCCATAAAAACCTGGAGCCGGCCCTGATACCTACGATGCCCTAGATGCCTTGACACAGCCAAAGAGTTAACTAAGCCTAAAGAGAGAAAAGGGGAAAGCTAAACTGCCCCGGAGTAGAGCCCCAAAGGAATAGATAGCCCCCAAACATATATTGCCGGTGAGACAGATGAGGCACAAAACACAGACAGAAAATAGAGTAAGCAAATGCTGGGGCCCAAACTGTCTGGATAGAACAGGATAGGAAAGGATACTGTCTGTAATCCAGCAAAAACCCTAAGAAAAATTCCAACACGTCTGATATGCAAAAATACTGAGGCCACACGACCCTCCCCCACTAAATCAGAACTCTGGTGTGAACTGGATGCAAAACAACAGATACTGAAATAACAGGGGACTAGAAATACAGAAAAGACTGACATAACCTGTGGCAAATGAAAACAGAGTCCAGCACAGGTCCCAGCAGGGAACCCGGCTGAACTCACACCAGCAAGGAGAAAACAGAGAAAAGCAAAAAGGAACAAATGCCACAGATTAAAACAGACATATAACTTATCTGAAAGATGCAGGACAAAGCAGGGAGCAAGCAGACTTTCTAAAGGCTCAGGAAGAAAACCAAATCACCGGCAACAACTAAAGGAAGGCTGCTCACTTAAATCTCTCCAGTCTGTAACACCTGACCTCTAATCATCCTCTTCAGGTGATTGAATTTTGTCAGCCAGACATGCTACAGTACCAGCAGCAACCACCAGAGGAAACCCAAACTCAGAAGCCAGATCAAAAGTGTTCACAACACATCGGGCCCGGATACTGGTTTTAACAGTCCCAGGAGCAATGGGACCTGGGTTACGTGAACCCGTGTTGAGAGAGAGAAGTTTTAGTGCATGTATAATGCTACAGTGGGGAAAATAAGTATTTGATACACTGACGATTTTGGATGTTTTCTCTTCGACAAAGAATGTAGAGGTCTGTCATTTTTATCATAGGTACACCAACTATGAGAGACAGGATCTAAAAATAAAAAACAAAAAATCACATTGTATGATTTTTAAATAATTAAATTGCATTTTTTTACATGAAATAAGTTCTTGATCACCTACCAACCAGCAAGAATTCTGTCACTTACAGACCTGTTATTTTTTTCCTTAAGAAGCTCTTCTACTCTGCACTCATAGGTTCAGTATCTGGGTCATGTTGTCAGCGCAGAAGGAGTGTCTCCAGATCCAGACAAGGTGACAGTTATCTGCAACTGGACAGCGCTAACCACTGTCCAGGAAGTCTGTTCCTTGATCTTGTAGGCTACTACCGCCGCTTTGTTTCCAAATTCATGAAGTTGACGGCTCCACTGCAAGAATTGCAATTGGGTCCATCCGGAAAGAAAAGACAAAAAAGTCCTCCCATTGAATGGAATTCATGGCTGGAAAAGTCTTTCCAAGGCTTGAATCAGGCATATCTTGACTATAGTTGACCTTTCATCTTAAGGCTGGGTCTCACATAGCGATACACCAGCGATCCCGACAACGATCAGGATCGCTGGTGTATCGCTACATTATCGCTGCTGAGCTGCCAAACAGGCAGCTCAGGCAGCGATCAGTACAAGGACACTGCGGGTAAACATCGCTTAGTTATCCGCAGTGTACCTTGGATACCAGCGCCCTGATGCAGGGAGCTGGTAACCAAGGTACACATCGGGTTTCCAGGCGCTGCGCGGTGCCTGGAAACCCGCTGTGTACCTTGGTTACCAGCTCCCTGCTGCAGGGAGCTGGTATCCAAGGTACACAGCTGGTTTCTAGGCACTGCCCCGCTGTCACGACGTATGACAGATATATTCTATGATAGTAACATATATCTAATGTGACATCATTCTATATTTCCTATAATAGAAAATATCAACATGTATACATAGTATCTGCCAGCAATGTCTTACCTGACATAATATCCTATGTATTGTGGGTCTATACTGTGTACGTGTCACGCTGTCTCAGGATAGAGGTGGACCGGGGTCTATGCTGACCCTGAACTGGGGTCCTGACTAGTCCCTCTACCTGGAGGTACTGTTAATGGTACAGAGGTCCAGGCCGCCAGCGTAACCCTGTCTCCTGTAGATCCCTGACCACTGTAATCTAGTCCTGAGAAGGACCCTGATTACCACCACAGGGAATGGGCAGGTCACAGCTAACACACAGTCTAAGATAAACAAGACAGACAAGGGGTAAAGAAAACACTGCCATGCATACAAAACTTCCACTACAGAGGAACACAAAAGGTTAAGGAGATAAACAATAAGCGAGGAGAGGATAAACCACAACAGGCACTCTTAGCTTAAGTCTTCTCAGAAATGATCCGCTCTGCTGGTCTGAATGAATGCTTTCACCGACAACTTCCCCAGCAGACCAGCAGGTATAAGAAGGAAGCTAATAACAAAACATCAATCGCAGCTGGGCGAGGCTGGTCAGTCCAGCACCGAGAGAGAAAGAATTAACTCCCTCAGTGCTGAAAAACACCCAGCACCAGAAACTCAGCTGTGCGAAGTCAGGGTGTGCAATCGCGACGATCTTCGCCGCGACACACCCGTGACAGTACCCCCCCTTCTACGAGGGGCCTCTGGACCCTCAGGGCCTGGTCTATCTGGGTGAGTAGTGTGGAAGGCCCGAACCAATCGGTCTAACGTTAATATCCGACGCAGAAACCCACATCCTCTCCTCAGGACCATACCCCCTCCAATGAACAAGGTACTGAAGGGACCGGCGATTCAGACGTGAGTCAATGATCTTCGATACCTGAAACTCCAAATTACCATTGACCACCACAGGAGGAGGAGGTAGAGGTGACGGTATAACTGGTGCCACGTACCTCTTAAGCAACGATTTGTGGAACACATTGTGGATTTTAAACGTAGGAGGGAGGTCAAGACGGAAAGCCACCGGATTAATTATTGAACTGATCCCGTATGGCCCGATGAATCTGGGACCGAGTTTCCAGGAGGGAACCTTAAGTTTTATATTCTTGGTAGACAACCATACCAGATCGTTCACACTTAGGTCCGGACCAGACACTCTCCTCCTATCAGCCATACGTTTGTATCGGTTCCCCATAGTGCTCAGATTATTAAGAACTCCTCTCCACACTGAAGCAAGTGACGACGAAAATCGTTCCTCCTCAGGAACCCCAGAAGAGCCCCCCCCATTGAAAGTACAAAACTGGGGGTGAAACCATATGCCCCAAAAAACGGGGACTTACCAGTGGACTCGCTCCGCCTATTGTTAAGAGCGAACTCTGCCAGAGGCAAGAAAGAAGACCAGTCCTCTTGGTTCTCTGAGACAAAACACCAAAGATATGTCTCTAAGCTCTGATTCAGACGCTCTGTCTGACCATTAGTCTGCGGATGAAAAGCCGAAGAAAATGACAATTGCATCCCCCGACGAGAACAAAATGCCTTCCAGAATTTGGACAACAAACTGAGACCCCCGATCCGACACCACATCGGAAGGCAACCCGTGAAGTCTCACAATCTCCCCAATGAACACCTGCGCCAGAGTTTTAGCATTAGGAAGAGCAGGAAGAGCAATAAAATGTGCCATTTTGCTGAACCTGTCAACTACAACTAGTATGACAGTTTTACCTGAAGACGGAGGGAGGTCCGTAATGAAGTCCATAGACAGATGGGTCCATGGACGCTCCGGGATTTTCAATGGTAAAAGGGCCCCAGACGGACGGGTATGTGGGGTCTTAGAGCGCGCACATACCCCACAGGACGCGACAAAAGTTACCACCTCTTTATTTAAGTTAGGCCACCAAAACCGGCGAGAAAGGAGATCTACAGTTGCTTTACTCCCTGGGTGTCCTGCCAAAGCAGAATTATGATGTGCCTCGATAACCTTTTGTCTTAACTGATCTGGAACAAACAGTTTCCCTGGAGGTCCTACAGGGGCGTCCCCCTGAGCCTCCAATACCTCCTCCTCAAGCTCAGAGCATACAGCCGACACCACAACTCCCTCCTGAAGAATAGGAACCGGGTCATCCGTCCTCCCGGCCCCCGGGAAACTACGAGATAAGGCATCAGCCTTTACATTTTTTGACCCAGGACGATATGTGACGACAAAATTAAACCTGGTAAAAAACAACGACCATCTAGCTTGTCTGGAATTCAGATGTTTTGCAAACTCTAAATACAGCAGGTTCTTGTGATCAGTAATGACGGTGACCGGGTGGACTGCCCCCTCCAAAAAGTGACGCCACTCTTCAAAAGCCAACTTAATGGCCAAGAGTTCCCTATTGCCGACATCATAATTCCTCTCGGCGGACGACAATTTTTTAGAGAAGAAAGCGCACGGATGCCATTTACCAGGGGACGGACCTTGAGATAATACCCCACTCACTCCTACGTCAGATGCGTCTACCTCCACAATGAACAGTTGTGATGCATCAGGTTGGATGAGTATGGGTGCTGAAGCAAAACATTTTTTCAAGGAGGAAAATGCTTGACAAGCTTTGTCAGACCACCTAGAAAAATCCGTCTTTTTTTTGTCATGTCAGTGAGAGGTTTGACAACGGATGAGAAATTACGAATAAATTTCCGGTAGTAGTTAGCAAACCCCAGGAAACGCTGCAGTGCTTTAAGATCCTCTGGCTGATCCTATTCAAGCACAGCCTTCACTTTCCCAGGGTCCATACGGAAACCGGAAGCTGACACCAGGAATCCTAAAAACTGAAGTTCTTGTACGGCAAATACACACTTCTCCCATTTGGCGTACAGTTTATTGTCTCGCAAGATCTGCAACACCTGTCTCACATGCTCCTGATGAGACACAAGATCCGGCGAGTAAATTAAGATGTCATCTAGATAAATGACAACAAACTGTCCCACTAGATGGCGAAAGATGTCATTAACAAAATGTTGAAACACCGCCGGGGCAGTAGTCAGACCGAAAGGCATGACAAGGTTCTCATAATGTCCCTCCGGAGTGTTAAACGCCGTCTTCCACTCATCCCCCTTCTTTATCCTAATCAGATTATACGCCCCCCTGAGATCCAACTTAGAGAACCATTTGGCGCCCACAATCTGATTGAAGAGATCAGGAATAAGTGGGAGCGGATACGGATCTCGGACCGTAATCCGATTAAGCTCACGGAAATCCAGGCAAGGGCGTAGGCCTCCATCTTTTTTCTTCACAAAGAAGAACCCCGCGGCCACTGGGGAAGATGAAGGTCTAATATGCCCCTTGGCCAGACTTTCCGAAATATAATCCTTCATAGCTTGCCTCTCAGGACCAGAAAGGTTATATAACCTAGATTTTGGTAACTTAGCATCAGGAAGCAATTTTATAGCACAGTCATACGCGCGATGAGGAGGTAATTCTTGACACCCTTCCTCTGAAAACACATCCTCAAAGTCCTCCAGAAAAGGAGGTAAGGTTCTAGGCACGACTGCACCGATGACCGTGTTCATGCAGTTACTATTGCAAAATTCACCCCACTGACTTATCTCTCTGTATTGTCAATTAATAACTGGGTTATGTTTAGTTAACCAAGGAAGTCCCAACACAATAGGAGTGGGAAGGCCCTCCAACACATAACAAGACAATAGTTCTTTATGTATTGCCCCCACTCGAAGGTCTATGTTATGCACGGCTTGCACAAAGCTACCTTGACCGAGAGGCCTGGCGTCAATAGAGAATATAGGGATAGGTTTGGCCAATACACTCAGTTGCATACCTTGCACCTGGGCAAACCGAGCGTCCACCAGATTAGCCGCGGCCCCACTATCCAGAAGAACAGAAATCCTTTCAGTTCTCGTACCTACCACCACCTCCGCTGGTACGAGAAACTGAGACGGACTTGGGGATGAAATACATACTCCCAGATTGTCGTCCACCACACAACCTGGGATCAACAGTTTTCCGGTGACTCCTTGCTCAGCAAAGTACGGGATGGACACCCCCCAACAAAATGTCCCTTTCTCCCGCAGAAGTAACACTTTCCTGTCTTGCGGCGCACCGCCGATCCCCTCCCTCGAAACGATGTCCCTCCTAACTGCATAGGCTCCTCAGAACAAACCAGGGGAACCTCAATATAAGGGACTATAGTAGAAGGTGGAGTCATCACAGGGGGCGGAGTTACCTCGCACCTCTCCCGAAGCCGTCTATCGATGCGAATAGCAAGGGCCATAGCGGCCTCCAGTGACGGGGGAGAATCATACTGAGCCAACACATCTTTTAATTTGTCAGATAATCCTTGACAAAACTGGCTCCTAAGAGCTGGGTCATTCCACTGAGTATCTGTGGCCCATCTACGTAACTCAGAAGAAAATTCCTCCGCCGGACGATCTCCCTGCTGTATCTTACGTAACTTCATTTCAGCAAAGGAGACCCGATCCGGGTCATCATATACCAGACCCAGGGCTGTAAAAAATCGATCTACTGACTGGAGAGCCGGGGAGTCCGGAGGAAGAGAGAACGCCCAGGATTGAGGGTCCCCTTGTAAGAGCGAGATGATAATTCCCACCCTCTGATCTTCACTCCCCGAAGACCGAGGCCGTAGCCGAAAATATAATTTACATGCCTCCCGGAAGGTAAAAAATTTATCCCGCCCACCAGTGAACCTGTCCGGGAGAGCTACTTTAGGTTCAGATCTGGTTTGCTCCCGGGGGTACAAAACCTTGGACTTAACGTCCGTCAGCTCCATGGACAAACTCTGCAACTGCTGAGCTAACTGGGCTACTGGATCCATGGTAGCTGGGGAGAATCTTTTAGTGTGGTCGGTGAAAATGTCACGACTAGGGTTGAGCATTCCGATACTGCAAATATCGGGTATCGGCCGATATTGGCTGTATCGGAATTCCGATTCCGAGTTCCGATATTTTCGTCTTATCGGATACCGGAATCGGGATTGTCACTGTCACTGTCAGTGTCCGTCGGTCGGGTCTGTCAGGAGTCAGCGGCACTTACCTGGCAGAAGATCTCCGGCGGTCACGTCCTGGACTGCTTGATGGCCGCAATCTTCTTTCCCCGGCGGTCACATGCAGTTTCTCGCGATAACTGCAGTGACTGCTGGGTAATCCCGGCCGTAAAGCAGTCAGTCCGATGACGTCACCGCCGGGGAAGCAGGTAATCAGCTGTGCTGCGTCGCGATGACAGGCTCTGCCTGTCATTGCGATGTAGCAGAGTTGGATCGTCGTGGGACAGTCGTTATGGACTGCGTCGGACAGGTGGTATACTGTTGGTTTGTTTTTTTCCTTTTTTTACAGGAGATCGATGGCGTCGCAGGAATGAGAGAGTAATAAAAGAAATGAAAACTGTGTTGTCTCTTTTATTTCATTAAAATACTTTTTTCTTGCTTTGTCTTTTTTTATGCATTTAATAACTTTGGGATTAATAATGGATCGGTGTCTTATTGACACCTCTCCATTATTAACCGGGCTTATTGTCACCGTGCAATCAACGGTGACATTAACCCCTTATTACCCCGCTTGCCACCGCTACAGGGCAAGTGGGAAGAGCCGGGTAAAGTGCCACAATTGGCACATCTTTTGATGCGCCAAATGTGGGGCTGCTGTAGCCTGGTATTATCAGGCTGTTGAGGGCACAAATCCATGGGCCTTGACAGTCTTTTAATACCAGGCCGCAGCAGTCTGCATTTTACTTGGCTGGTTAACAAAAATAGGGGGGATCCCCACGCCGTTTTTTTTTCGAGGGGTTCCCCTATTTTTGTTAACCAGCCAAGCTAAGCAGACTGCTGTGGCCTGGTATTATCAGGCTGGCAAGGTCCATGGATATTGGATCCTTACCAGCCTGAAAAACCAGGCCTCAGCGGTCTGCTTCATCTGGCTGGTTAACAAAAATAGGGGGGACCCCACGCCAATTTTTTTCGAGGGGATCCCCTATTTTTGTTAATCAGCCAAGATATGCAGACTGCTGTGGCCTGGTATTATCAGGCTGGCAAGGTCCATGGATCTTGGCTCCTTAACAGCCTGAAAATCCAGGCCTCAGCGGTCTGCTTCATCTGGCTGGTTAACAAAAATAGGGGGGACCCCACGCCAATTTTTTTCGAGGGGATCCCCTATTTTTGTTAATCAGCCAAGATATGCAGACTGCTGTGGCCTAGTATTATCAGGCTGGCAAGGTCCATGGATCTTGGCTCCTTAACAGCCTGAAAATCCAGGCCTCAGCGGTCTGCTTCATCTGGCTGGTTAACAAAAATAGGGGGGACCCCACGCCATTTTTTTTTCGAAGGGAACCCCTATTTTTGTTAATCAGTTCCCTCTGACGTCACTGATTGTGTCCCTGGCTGACCTGAAGTGAAAGTGGAAAGCAATCAATTAAGCTTTCCACTTAAGGGCCCGTCTCACATAGCGATATCGCTACCGAGATCGCTGCTGAGTCACTAGTTTTGTGACGCAGCAGCGAGCTCACCAGCGATATCGCTGTGTGTGACATTCAGCGACGATCAGCCCCCCTGCCGGGTATCGCTGATCGTCGCTGAAATGTCAGGACCTTTTTTTGATCGCTGGTTTCCCGCTGACAGGCACGCATCGCTGCGTGTGACAGGCGGGAGACCAGCGATCCGCTGGTAACCAAGGTACACAGCGGGTTTCCAGGCGCGGGGCTGTGCCTAGAAACCCGCTGTGTACCTTGGATACCAGCGCCCTGATGCAGGGAGCTGGTATCCAAGGTACACAGCGGGTTTCCAAGCGCTGCGCGGTGCCTGGAAACCCGCTGTGTACCTTGGTTACCAGCGGATCGCTGGTCTCCCGCCTGTCACACGCAGCGATGCGTGCCTGTCAGAGGGAAACCAGCGATCAAAAAAAGGTCCTGACATTTCTGCGACGATCAGCGATACCCGGCAGGGGGGCTGATCGTCGCTGAATGTCACACACAGCGATATCGCTGGTGAGCTCGCTGCTGCTCACAAAACTTGTGACTCAGCAGCGATCTCGGTAGCGATATCGCTATGTGAGACGGGCCCTTAAGCGATGTTACCCGCAGTGTCGCTGTCCCAGATCGCTGCCTGAGCTGCCTGTTTGGCAGCTCAGCAGCGATCATGTAGCGATACACCAGCGATCCTGACAAGTGCATATCGTTGTCGGGATCGCTGGTGTATCGTTATGTGACACCCAGCCTTTACTCTCCTGTCAGGCAGGAGAGGAACTCATTCATTTGGGGTTTACTGTGAGGCTGCAGCATTAGCTGCGGTCCCTGCAGTAAACATTAACCCTTTCTGAAGGATTACACCGTGGGACCTGACTGTGCATGGGATAGGTAAGAATAATTTTGCTTTTTTATTTTATTTTTATTACAGGAAATGGTTTTTGCAGTAAAATAAAAGATGGTCAAAAACATGTGTCTTTATTTCATTAAAATGATTTTTAATTAAAGTGTGTGTGTTTTATTTTTATTTCATGCAATAGGATTAATAATTGATAGTTGTCTAATTGACAGCTCTCAATTATTAACCTGGCTTAAGGTCACCTTTCAATAGCAAGGTGGCTTTAACCCCATATTAACCCATTCGCCACCGCTACAGGGCAATGGGAATAGACGGGCAAAGTGCCAGAAAGGGCGAATCTAATTATAGATTTGTCTTTCCTGGGGTGTCTGGGGGCAGATGTTAGTAGCCGGGGGGGGGCAAAAATAATGGTCCCTCTCTGGGCTATTATTATCTGCCCCCACTCACTGGCTTTGTCTGTCTGGTTGCGAAAATAGGGCGGGAGCCCACGCATTTTTTTTCAGCAATTTTACACCTCATATAATATATACATGTCATTGAATTTGTGACACATATATATATATATTTATATTTGTAGTTCATACACTTCTACATAGTATAATAGCCGCTAATTCAATTGCCAGCTTTTGTGAAAATGCAGAACCCGACATGAAATGACACTTGGTGTACATAGGGTTAACCATGTCTTTTCATGTCCTTTGCTATCTAATTTGCACAAACAATTAAATCAGTCTATGTGTGCAAAATTTCACACCTGTAGGGGTTAATTAAAGGTGTAAATTCGTAGCAAAAAAGTCCGTTTTTTTTACAACGAATTTACACCTTTAATTAACCCCTACAGGTGTGAAATTTTGCACACATAGTCTGATTTAATTGTTTGTGCAAATTAGATAGCAAAGGACATGAAAAGACATGGTTAACCCTATGTACACCAAGTGTCATTTCATGTCGGGTACCCGACATGAAATGACACTTGGTGTACATAGGGTTAACCATGTCTTTTCATGTCCTTTGCTATCTAATTTGCACAAGCAATTAAATCAGACTATGTGTGCAAAATTTCACACCTGTAATGGGTGCTAATTAACTAGTAAAGCACGTGATTTAATTTTGCTAGTAGCAGCAAAAAATGTAACCTATCCATGTATTTTATGTTCCCCGACATAATATACATAGTAATCTTCATGATTTCTACTATCACAACATTAATACATTTCAAACCACCTTAGGTATTAAAGTTAATCAGCAAAGTGTTTTTTACAGAATTAACTTAATAACCCTAAGTGTGATTTGCACACATAGACTGATTTAATTGTTTGTGCAAATCAATAGCAAACGACATGAAAAGACATGGTTAACCCTATGTACACCAAGTGTCATTTCATGTCGGGTGCTTCTGTCTTTTCACTGAAGCCGGCTTTACCCGGCAATTGAATCAGAGGATATTTTACTATGTAGAAGTGTATAAACTATACATATATGTATATATATATGTCACAATGACATGTATATATATATATATGTATTCTATGTGTGTATATTTAGTGTTTACAAGGAAAGAATGGGGTTTTTTTAGTTGCGATATTTTGTTCCCATAGACTTACATGGGACTTCCGGTATCGGTATCGGGTATCGCCGATATTTTAGTGATATCGGCGATACCATTCCGATTCCGATACTTTAGGATATCGGAAAGTATCGCTCAACTCTAGTCACGACGTATGACAGATATATTCTATGATAGTAACATATATCTAATGTGACATCATTCTATATTTCCTATAATAGAAAATATCAACATGTATACATAGTATCTGCCAGCAATGTCTTACCTGACATAATATCCTATGTATTGTGGGTCTATACTGTGTACGTGTCACGCTGTCTCAGGATAGAGGTGGACCGGGGTCTATGCTGACCCTGAACTGGGGTCCTGACTAGTCCCTCTACCTGGAGGTACTGTTAATGGTACAGAGGTCCAGGCCGCCAGCGTAACCCTGTCTCCTGTAGATCCCTGACCACTGTATTCTAGTCCTGAGAAGGACCCTGATTACCACCACAGGGAATGGGCAGGTCACAGCTAACACACAGTCTAAGATAAACAAGACAGACAAGGGGTAAAGAAAACACTGCCATGCATACAAACTTCCACTACAGAGGAACACAAAAGGTTAAGGAGATAAACAATAAGCGAGGAGAGGATAAACCACAACAGGCACTCTTAGCTTAAGTCTCTCAGAAACGATCCGCTCTGCTGGTCTGAATGAATGCTTTCACCGACAACTTCCCCAGCAGACCAGCAGGTATAAGAAGGAAGCTAATTAACAAAACATCAATCGCAGCTGGGCGAGGCTGGTCAGTCCAGCACCGAGAGAGAAATAATTAACTCC
The DNA here is from genome assembly GCA_033576555.1 of Oophaga sylvatica. Taxonomy (NCBI): domain Eukaryota; kingdom Metazoa; phylum Chordata; class Amphibia; order Anura; family Dendrobatidae; genus Oophaga; species Oophaga sylvatica. Next base: position 172,012,901 of record JARQOD010000001.1, on the reverse strand, counting down.
CTCAGTGCCGAAAAACACCCAGCACCAGAAACTCAGCTGTGCGAAGTCAGGGTGTGCAATCGGACGATCTTCGCCGCGACACACCCGTGACACCCGCGCCTGGAAACCCGCTGTGTACCTTGGTTACCAGCGGATCGCTGGTCTCCCGCCTGTCACACGCAGCGATGCGTGCCTGTCAGCGGGAGACCAGCGATCAAAAAAATGTCCTGACATTTCAGTGACGATCAGCGATACCCGGCAGGGGGGCTGATCGTCACTGAATGTCACACACAGCGATATCGCTGGTGAGCTCGCTGCTGCGTCACAAAACTAGTGACTCAGCAGCGATCTCGCTAGCGATATCGCTATGTGAGACGGGCCCTTTACATACCAATGACAGCAACACAGGACTAGGAGCTGTTCTATCGCAAGCATGGAATGGGAAGAAAAAGGAATCTCCTATGCTAGCACATCACTCCGACAATCAGAAATAAGCCCCTCAAACTACAGCTCATTTAAGCTGGGATTACTGGCTGTGGTTTGGTCTATAACCCAAAAATTCAAGCATTACCTAGCTGGCTCTAAATTCACTGTGTACACTGACAATAATCCACTTACCCATTTGAATACAGCTTGACTAGGTGCTCTGAAACAGAGAAGGATGGCAAGTATATCTAATTATCAGTTTATGATAAAGTATCAGACTGGCAAGAAGAACAATAATGCCAATGTGCTGACTCGGATGTCGAGTCCTCCTATGTCTGAAGAAGACCCTGTCCTGCTGGAAGTAGAAATGCCAGCTTACTATAACCAGGCTGTGCAGCAAGACTCCTGACAAATTACTGAGAAGCCTCCAGGGTCTAGTAGATTGCCTGCCGACCCCTGCCCATTTCGGGTGGAAGGAAGCTCAAAACAAAGATCTAGTGTTGTGCAGCGTGAAACAGGTATAGGTATAGTACAATGCCAAAGATTTCACTTCTTACATTAGATGAGTGATATAAATAGCTAAGAAACCAGACAGTGTAGTCCTCCATACAATAATATGGGCACCACATAGTCTTCCATACAGTATTATGGGCACCACATAGTGCGCCATATAATGATCCATACACAATAATGAGCCCCATATAATGCACCATACAAAATAATGAGCCCCATATATTGGTGTATACAGTATAATGAGCCCCGTATGTTACTCCATACATTATATAATAGGCCCCATATGTTGCTCCATACAGAATAATGTGCCCCATATAATGCTCCATACAGTATATGATGGGCCCCATATGATGCTCCATATATAATGGGCCCCATATAATGCTCCATATATAATGGGCCCCATATATGATGCGCCAATGTTTGATGAGCCCCCCATATAATGCTCCATATATAATGTGCCCCATATATGATGCTCCAGTGTATGATGGTCCATGCATAAAAAAAAATGAAATACTCACCTCTCCTCGCTGGCTGCTGCTCTGCTGTGGAGTCCTCAGCGTCGTCATCTTCTGGCTCTCTGAACTATGACTATTCAGGCACGGAACAGTCATGGTGCATGGATGTGACGTAATTGCACCCTCTGACCTGAACGCCACAGTCAGAGGATGCAGAAGACACCGCAGCGGTGGAACCAGGAGAGATGAGTATCACAAGTGTCGGGGCCCAACAGCAAGTGGTCTCCCATGCCTGCTCAGGGCCCTGGCACTTGCCAGGGTGCGCTGGGTGCTGGCGCCGGCCCTAGTACTGATGCTGATATATGGCAACTGTATTGGTAAAGCCTAAGCTAACCTGGTACACTCAGCTCATCTGTGGGATCTACTTGTGATGTCAGTAGCCTGCAGCCTGAACTAGGCACTGAAGAATGTGGTTTAATGCCTGCCACACATAGGAAACCAGACGTTGAACCACGAGAGTGAGATGTAACGCATTTCGGGAATGCTGTGTAATCGGACGGGGAATCCCGAAGGCTCACAAAAGAATTAATCATAGGTATAGTCCGAGCTGAATGTAAGCAGATGTACTGTGTTGATGAAACTGGAACTGGAGGTTGCTATGCCAGATACTGCGTGTTAAAGACTGATGGACTTGAACTATCCGGCAAAGTTGATTATTAAAACGAACCAGGTGTCCCCTGATGTGTGTGCAATTGATCCTGCATCTAAGAATGTAGATGCAGCAGAGGCCTCCAGCCTACAAGTGAGTGCAAAGCAAACTTCAGAGCATAACATATATAAGACTGGGACACTGTTTGTAAAGTGCCAGGGTGTGGAGAAGCAGCAGCTCACCCATGGCTACCTACCTTTGCACCTTACAAAAACACAGGTTATACTGAATCTTTTCTCACAAAACTATATATCAATCTAATCAGCTCCCCCTGCTTTACAACATGACTGCAGATTGGACTGGATTTTCATGGTGACAGGCTCACTTTAAGCACTTCTTCCTAACACCAAATATTTATTTATCTCCATATAACATGATTATGTATAAACATTTTTTATATGCATTTTAAAATTTTAGTTTAGATAAACCTTTCATGTATAATTAAATAACTGAAAACAATATTATATAATGCTTATTAATATATGTGTCAGAGGTGAGGAACTGTATTCTGTTTGCAGTGTAGAATGCATTAAGGTTTGTAACACGTCAGTGTCTCTGGTACATGTGGTGACAGTTTTCTCAAGTACCGGAGACATTGACACACGCAGACCCATTCAAATGAATGGGTCTATGTGCATGTCAGTGTGTTTTTGACGGACCCTGTGTCCATGTGCAAAACACAGAGACATGTCCGTTTTCACACGGACCACAAAATGTGCTGCACACGTGCACACGGAGAACAGTGCACACTGTCCTCCATGTGCATGGACGGCCACTGGAGAAGTAGTGCTACTATAAGCCGCTGTCCCCGGCGGCTGGTGCTGAAGCCGGCTGTCATTCTCCCCTGCCTCCCTGCGAGCAGAGGAGAACGATGGCCGTTATATTAAAGTCCAAACGACAGCAGGTGGAGGCTTTTGGGACTATTACCCCATCATCTGACCCTGCTGTCGTTCACACTGTAATATACCGCTCATCATTCTCCTCTGCTCGCAGTCAATCAGGGGAGAATGACAGCCGGCTTCAGCACCAGCCACGTGGGAACAGCGCTTACAGTAGCCGCTTCTTCCCCAGCTGCCGTCCGTGTGGTACTGATACCGCACACAGGTGGCACACAGTTGCAACACGTGTGCCATATGTAGCATACACGGACACGGATATCTCTGGTACCAGTTTTTCCGGTACCGGAAATATACGGACGTATGAAACCGACCTAGCAAACTTTAAAAGTCGAAACCTTAATAACTGAACTACGAGCAAATTCTACCAGGAAGAAATGAACTTCATTGACTCGGGAGCTGCCAGCTTTTAGTCATAGAGTCATGCCAGAGCAGCGTCACTCAGTGCTCACTATACAGTGAATGATGGCTGTAAGCATCTCGAGACATTTTGATTAACAGTTTGCCCTGCTGATCATTTGAGCAAAGCAAGCTATCGATCAAAGTGCTGAGGTTGCAGCTCATTGTATACAGAGCGGTGACTGAAGCCACTCTGGGCCGCGCCTCTATGACTGAAAGTCGGTGGCTCCTGAGTGAATGAACTTCACTATTTCCCGGTAGTCACACTTTCAGTAATGTGCAAGGACAACATTGGGACTCTATTAACCTGTAGATTGACCCTATATCTGCTGGCTAATAGAGTATAGGGACATGACAGGTTCCCTTTAAGTACCACACCTTTTCAGTGCAATGTAATGTAATTGCCAACTGTTTCCTGCTACTGAAAATAATTGTAATTCTAAGCCCTGTCTGAATATTTTATGCAAAGCCTAAGAACAAATAATTAAATGTTAAATATTTTAGGAGGGTAATCATTTGTTTGCTTCAGAACATATCGTAAATGCACATATTTTAGTATAGATAGGATCATTATATCTGAATCATGATATGCTTAGCAAGATAATTTAAAACCTAAAAATCACATGCAAAATTAATGAAATTGCATTTATCAGTATGCAGCAGAAATCCAGGAGAAACAAGAATTTAACATTTCTGTCTTAGATTACAGGAATCCAAGACTCATCCTAAAATCCATGAACTTTACTTCTGTCACATAACAAACAGTTTCTAAACAACAATCGTGTATGCGCCATAAATGAAATTTGCTGTTATTCTGAAATATAATCCATGGATTTTAAGTAGAGTGCAGGACACCTGTAATCAATAGGCCTCATTCAAACGTCCTTTCTTTATCTGTCATGTAAAAAAACATTGTTTTTCTTCACTTTGCTGGATTCAATTTTCATCCATTTTTGCTGTGTGTGTCCATCAGCCTGGCATCTGCTTTTCAGGTATGCAAAAAAATTACAAACTTCTCCTACTGATTACGCAGTATGAAATAGACATCACTAAGATGATATACGAATGCGAAACTTGGTCCACAAAAAATCACTAATACATGAACATAGATTATGGGAACATGCTCTATCTATGAAAACACTAAAAGAAAGATGGACGTATGGACAAGGCGTTAAAAAGAAAGTGTCATTTCCAGGGAGTCAGCCCTTTTTGATTTGTTCATGGAAATCTGCAATACAAGAGGTGTGAGAGCTGAATTCATGCTGATATTGTTTTTAAGAAGTTAACATTGTGTCCACAAGTATTCAGCTTCAGAGTACAGTCATGGCCAAAAGTTTTGAGAATGACACAAATATTATATTTTCACATGATCTGCTTTTCACATGATCTCTGGTTTTTATGTGTGTGTTTGACAGATGTTTTTATCACAGACAGAAATATAATTGCAAACATATCAGTAACAAAAGCTTATATTGATAGTTAGAATGAGTAAATGCAGCAAGTCAATATTTGCAGTGTTGACCCTTGTTCTTCAGGACCTCTGCAATTCTCCCTGGCATGCTCTCAATCAACTTCTGGATCAAATACTGACTGATAGCAGTCCATTCTTGCACAATCAATGCTTTCATTTTGTCAGAATTTTTAGGTTTTTGTTTGTCCACCAGTCTCTTGATGATTGACAACAAGTTCTCAATGGGATTAAGATCTGGGGAGTTTCCAGGCCATGGACCCAAAATCTCTATGTTTTGTTCCCTGAGCCATTTAGTTATCACCTTTGCTTTATGGCAAGGTGCTCCATCATACTGGAAAAGGCATTGTTGATCGCCAAACTGCTCTTGGAGGGTTAGGAGAAGTTGCTCTTGGAGGACATTCTGGTACCATTCTTTATTCATGGCTGGTGTTTTTAGGCAAGACTGTGAGAGAGCCGATTCCCTTGGCTGAGAAGCAACCCCACACATGAATTTTTTCAGGATGCTTAACAGTTGGCATGAGACAAGACTGGTGGTAGCGCTCACCTTGTCTTCTCCGAATGAGGCGTTTTCCTGATGTCCCAAACAATCGAAAAGGGGATTCATCAGAGAAAATAACTTTACCCCAGTCCTCAGCAGTCCACTGCCTGTACCTTTTGCAGAATATCAGTCTGTCCATGATGTTTTTTCTGGAGAGAAGTGGCTTCTTTGCTGCCCTCCTTGAGACCAGGCCTTGCTCCAAGAGTCTCCGCCTCACAGTGCGTGCAGATGCACTCACACCTGCCTGCTGCCATTCCTGAAAAAGCTCTGTGTGTAGCCCTGGTGTGAAGGCACACATAAAACCCTGGAGGATGTGCGGAGAGGTAACAGTTTAATGCTTGATATCCATTCACTCCATCACACACTTGGACACACCCATAGGGTATATAAGTTAGTGTGCTCAGGGAGAGTCGGAAATGCATGCAGTCAGTCAGTCAGTCAGTCTAGTCTGGACTCGGAGGGAGGAGAGTAGATCAGATTGCACTTTCCTGTCAGAGCTAAAGTCAGACAGATAGAGACAGCTTTGGAGAAAGGGAAGTTTGCAGCAGAAACTTCAGTCGCCTGTCCCAAGGACAGTGAAGTTCAGTCGACGTGCTCCTGAACTAGGAGAATACTGAGAATCTGTCAGCAAGCTCCAAGGAAGAAGTAAGAAAGGATTGACTTGTACTATCCTAGGAAGTGTGAAGTGCTTATGTTAAGAGCGCGAACAGGGCGAAGGGCGCAGTGGAAGAAGTTAGAGCAGTGCCTTAAGGATTGGACTATCCTGCATTGATCACCGGTCACTGGGGACCGAAGTGTCGCTACAGCTTCAGGCGTAGTGATAGGAAAAACCAGAGGTTCGCTGGACTTCAAGTCACAGGAACAAGCCTATTGTCGGTACGTAACAGGGGTCAGGTGGAATAGGGACTTTGAGTCAGTGCACGACAAAAGCAAGAACCTAGTTCCATCACTTGGAAGGCTCCGACCACTATGCTGACCGGGCAGTACAGCTACAGAAGAAGCAGGAGTATTCGGAGTTAACGTAGCTCTATGCTAGTTGGACTCATCATATTGAAAGTAAAGGAGGCCTCTAACCTGTTCAGCTGTTATCTCGAAGCACATTCTCCACCCCGACCAGCCTCCCTGGGACCTGCCTAAACATCTGACAAGTAAAAGGTATGGAAAGACGCTGGATGGTGTGAGACTGATTCATTTATCTGCACCCTACATCATTAATACCATAGACTTTGAGGGACCAGTCCCACCTGTGGGGGACCCGTCATCTAGCTGCCATAACATCCCCTCAGAGATCTATAGCAGCGCTGGTCTTAGTGACTAGAAAACTACAGGTGGCGTCACGAACTGTTATATACTAATCCCCTGTAAATAATAATCCCCCCCATCAAACGCCTGACCGCCAGGGACACGGAACGAGTCACGCTACCAGTGACATCCCCTATAGAAATCTACAGGCTCGGCTCCGAGTACCCCATATCCCTGGAAACCCACAATTGTGGTGCGGGTCACACATCTGCACTGCTGGTAGCCCGATCACGCAGCTGAAACACTTTAAAGAGACTGTCCTGGCGCTTGCTGGTCTTTCTTGGGCGCCCTGGAGCCTTTTTGGCAACAATGGAACCTCTCTCCTTGAAGTTCTTGATGATGCGATAGATTGCTGACTGAGGTGCAATCTTTCTAGCTGCGATACTCTTCCCTGTTAGGCCATTTTTGTGCATTGCAATGATGACTGCACGTGTTTCTTTAGAGATAACCATGGTTAACAGAAGAGAAACAATGATGCCAAGCACCAGCCTCCTTTTAAAGTGTCCAGTGGTGTCATTCTTACTTAATCATGACAGATTGATCTCCAGCCATGTCCTCATCAACACCCACACCTGTGTTAATGGAGCAATCACTGAAAAGAGGTTAGCTGGTCCTTTTAAGACAGGGCTGCAGTGATGTTGAAATGTGTTTTGGGGGATAAAGTTCATTTTCTAGCCAAATATTGACTTTGCAAGTAATTGCTGTTAAGCTGATATCTCTTTATAACATTCTGGAGTATATGCAAATTGCCATTAGAAAAAGTGAAGCAGTAGACTTTGTAAAAATTAATATTTGTGTCATTCTCAAAACTTTTGGCCATGACTGTAGATCCAAGTATGATGTAATTGAGTGGGAAAACTTTGCATCAAATCAGTGTGCTGGACATGTGCCTTATATTTTTCTGTGGATTTACCCTATAATTTGCAAGAGGTAACAAAAATGTCATACAGTGGATATAAGGTACATGGAGTCTTTTAGAGAGTGGCATGTCCACTGTGTTTTTGAAGCAGGAAATGCTTCAGGAAAATGCTGGTGGTGTTTTCCTGAAGCTTCTTCTTTGGCATCTTTTTGGATATTTTTGCAGCAGCTTTTTCGCCAGTATCTTTTTATTATTTAACTGTATATATTAACTAGTGAGCAGCCTCCAAACTGTCAGGTCACTTCTTTTAGGCTGTGTTTCCACGCTCAGGAAACACAGCGCTTTGGACGGAGCGGAAAGTCCGCTCCGCCCAAAGCCCCGCCCCTTTTGAACGCGCGGTCAATCCGGATGTGTTCATGGAACACATCCGGAATACATCCGGAATGACCGCAGGGCTACATAGCCATGTGTTATTTCCCTTGCGGCGACACGGCGTCGCCGCAAGGGAATAGGACATGCTGCGGTCTAAAAAGACGCGCCGCATGTCCGTAAACGCAGGTCTTCCGCCTGCGTGTTTTGAAGCATAGTGGAGATGGGATTTCTTGAAATCCCCTCCACTATGCTGTAACATCTGGACGCTGCGTGTTTGACGCTGCGCCAACGCACAGCGTCAAACACGCAGCAAATTCGGACTGTTTCCTGACCGTGGAAACATACCCTTAGGGTGAGTTTCCACAGTCAGGAAACGCTGCGTGTTTGGCACTGTGCGCTGGCGCAGCGCCAAACACGCAGCGTCCAGATGTTACAGCATAGTGGAGGGGATTTCAAGAAATCCCGTCTCCACTATGCGTAACAACACGCAGGCGGAAGACCTGCGTATCCGGACATGCTGCGCGTCTTTTCAGACCGCAGCATGTCCTAGCGCATTGCAGCGACGCTGTGTCGCCGCAACGGAATTTAACACAGGGCTATGTAGCCCTGCGTTCTTTCCGGAGGTGTTCCGGAGGTATCCTGAACACCTCCGGAAAGAGCGCGCGTCAGAAAGGGGGCGGGGCTTAGACGGAGCGGAATGCGCTGTCAAATGCGCTGTGGTTCCGGACCGTGGAACCACAGTCTGAGCCACTTCTCGGCTTTCAAATTCTGAAGCAGTAAAAACAAAGGCCAAAAAATACCGAACATGTGCACAGCCAGTCGTTTTGACATTGCAGTGCAAATGTTCATTCATTTCATTCGTATTGAACTTTTTAGCTTTTCAGGCAGAATCTGAATGAAAAAGATGCAGCTTGCACATACCCTTAAAATTCTCACAGCAGTTCAATTGCTGCATTGTTTTTGACCATTTTTTATGTAATGTGAGGATTTGGTAAAATTCCATCCACTTTGCTGCAATGGTAATATGCTTCTGACAGGGAAAAAATAACTAGAAAACTTGCATCCTAAGTCTAACTGCTCTGTGTGCACAAGCCTCCACACTTGGCAGTATTTATGAAATGTTTTTCTCAAAGAACATTAGGCTTCATTTATTTAATCACAAATCTATCTACCAAATAAAATATGACTTTTTACTTGTTTTAAGATTCAAAATATTTTATCAGTTCTTCTGTCCCTGCACACACCTGGAGGTAGAAACAATAGCACAAAGATCAAAGAAAATGTTTGGCATATTTTTCACTCAGTAGACTTCAGGGAGGTGATCATGGCCTGACACAGACGAAAACAGGACTGAATAATTCAGATATGGAACTGAAAAGCGGCTTTGTGTGCTGTCACATTCAATAACACTGATACAATATTTTGTGAGACTGACACAAATTTTGGTTTTCACAAAGTTTTCTGCTTCAGTGTATTTAAATCTTTTAGTCAGATGTTTCTATGCTTAATGAAGTTCAATCATAAGCATTTCATAAGTTGTTATGCGTTACTACTACAAGTAGTTAATAAGTTATTACGGGTTATTATAAGCATTTCATGTAAAAACTCAATAGCTACAGTGTTGACCCAATTGTTGTTCCCAATTCGCCCTGTGATGCTGGACATTAGCTTTTCTTTGCCAAATCCTGAATGAGGACAAACCAATCTTGTCTAATTAGTTCTGGAGTTTTTCAAAATGTATGTCTTTGCTCGTCCTTTCGCTTTTTCAGAATTGACTTCAGCTTCTCCATGGGATTGAAACCTTAGCAGTTTCCTGGTCATGAACCCAACATTTCAATGTTTTCCTCAAGAAGCCACTTGGGTATCACTTTTGTGACCTGTTCCTCCATCATGCTGGCAATCTGTTCATCACCAAATTACTCCTGATCATTGAGAGAAGCTGCTCTTGGATGAGGTTTACATACAATTTTGTTATCCTTGGCAGTGTTCTTAGGCTAAATTGTGAGTGAGCCCACTCCCTTAGATGAAGAGCAACCCCACACATGAATGGTTTGAGGATGCTTTACTGCTGGCATGACACAGGACCCATGTTAGCGCTCACCATTTGTTCTCCATACAATCATTTTTCGGATGTCCCAAATAGCGTGAGGGGACTTCTTAAAAGAAAATAACTTTACTCTGGTGTTCTCCATTCCAAACCCTGTGCTGGTTGCATAATGTTAGTCTGTCCTTGATGTTTTTCTTGGAAAAAAGTGGCTTCTTTGATTCCTTTTTGGCACCAGACCAGCCTCCAAAAACCTTTGCCACACTTTGCATGCAGATGCACTGAGACCTACCAGCTTCCATTCCTGAGCAGGCTTTGCACTGTTGAACAGATCCCATAGTTGAATCCACTTTAGGAAATATCCACTTGCTGGACTTTCTTGGGTGCCCAGACGCCTTCTTCACAGTTATTCAACTTTCTCTCTGTAAAGATCAGGATTATATGATAATTTTTTTTATAGACAGGCAATATTACATGCAGTACTGTCCTTTTTTGTAAAGTTTATGCAAAGCAATGATGACTGTGCATGTTTCCTTGGAGGTATCCATGGTTAAACAGAAAGAAACAATATTTTCAAGCACCAGTCCCCTTTAATAGTAATGAGCCTGCTTTTATGAATCAATCACCATGACAGAGTGATTATTAGCTGCTATGCCCTTGTTAACACCTTCTCGTGAGCGAGTGAGAAGATCACAAAAGAGATGTAGACAGGTCATTTTGAAGCAGGGCTGAAATTCAGTACAATTGATTTTTTATTAAGCTTTCCAATTTTTTTCATTTGATCAGATCACTCTTCAAAACAATCTGGAGTTAACCCTTTTCCGACATCAGGCGTAATAGTACACCAATGTCGGACTCCCCCTGTTTGGTGCTGGCTCCAGCGTTGAGCCCGTACCTTTCCAGGCACATGACAGCTGATCTGTACAGCTATCATGTGCCCACAACAGCTGCGGGTGATTGACGATCCACCCATGGCTGTTAACTAGTTAAATGCCGCTGTCAATCTCTGACAGCGGCATTAAACTCACTCTTACTGGAAGCGTGTCGTAAATCCCGCCCATCGGTGACCCCATCACATGACCGCAGGTCATCGATGGGTTGGCAAAACAACCAGAGGTCTCCAGCAGACCTCTATGGTTGTCATTGCCAAATTGCTATGAGCAGCGCTCATAGCAAGTGAGCATTTCTGCTACACACAGGCGATCTGATCATCGCCTGTGTGTAGCAGAGGAGATCAGAGTACTGCAGCTTCAAGTCTCCCATGGAGAATATTGAGGCATTCAAAAAGGAAAAAAAAAGTTTTTAAAAATTAAAAAAAAAAAATATAAAAGTTAAAATCACCCCCCTTTTGATCAATTCAAAATAAAACAATAAAAGAAAATCAAATATACCCATATTTGGTATCGCTGCATTCAGAATCGCCTAATCTATCAATATAAAAATAGAATTAACCCAATCGCTAAACAGCATAACGAGAACAAAATTCAAAACGTCAGAATTGTGTTTTTTTGGTCGCCGCTACATTGTAATAAAATGCAATAATGAGCAATAAAAAGTTTTTATCTATACATCAAAATGGTATCAATAAAAACATCAGCTCAGAACACAAAACAAAGCGCTTACCCAGCCCAAGATCACGAAAAATGGAGACACTACAGGTCTCGAAAAATGGCGCAATTTTTTTTTTTACCAAAGTTTGAATTTTTTTCGTCACTTAGATAAAAAAGAACCTAGACATGTTTAATGTCTATGAACTTGTAATGACCTGGAGAATCATAATGGCAGGTCAGATTTAGCATTTAGTGAACATGGTAAAAAAAAAATCAACTGTGGAGTTGCACTTTTTTTGCAATTTCAACGCAGTTGGAATTTTTTTCCCGTTTCCAGTACATGACATGCTAAAACAAATGGTGTAGTTCAAAAGTACAATTTGTCCCACAAAAAACAAACCCTCACATGACTATTTTGACTGAAAAATAAAATAGTTATGGCTCTAAGAAGAAGGAGGGGGCAAAAAGAAGGGGAGCAAAAAATGAAAATGCAAAAACCAAAATACTTCTGGTCGTGAAGGGGTTAATGGAAATTGTCACAATAAAAACTGAAGTTGCAAACTTTCTGAAATCCAAAATTTCTGTCAGTCAAAAAACTTTTGGCCACGAGTGTATGTAAAATGCAGAACTGAACTAAACTATTATCATTTTTAATTTCTGTGTACACTCTACACTAAGTATTAAGAACCAACCACATGTAAAAGAGTCACTGAAGGAGGTTACCTCGGGAAGTACATGATGAGCAATCATACCCTTCATTTGCTCTTTAACTTGGAAATTTTTTTATCTGGTGTACAGCTTTTCCAAATAGGTATACATCTCATATGTTATCCTATGTGAATTTGAATGGATTTATTTTATTTAAAGTTTGTCAGTGAGCGGCAAGCATAGGATAGAAGAGAAACTGAGTTTACAATTTTTCTCTTTTTTTAATTTGATTTAGAATTTTCATGTGAAAAGTTAGTTCCATTTTCCCTATAAAACCCATCTAAAAATTAGAGACATAGGCTATGCCCACATAACATACGATTAGAAGTGAAGACACGGGCTAGATATCCGACACAGTTCACCCACTGTAATTATTTTACTTAGTTATGTGCATGACTCAACCAGAAAACAGGAAACATTCAAAACATTATACAGACAATCAACCGTTAGGCTAAAACCGTTGTGCTGTGCAGCATGGCGCCCAAACAATTTGTACCTACTATCCTTTCTATAAATATACCTACTGACAGTGTCGGACTGGCCCACCGGAGAACCGGAGGATTCTCCGTGGGCCCTGGCATCTGGGGGGCCCTGGCACCTGCTGGCATACAGGGGCCAGTTGCCTAGGGCCCCCGCTGCTCCAGGGGCCCCCAGCCGGTGGGTGTCGCTAATAGCGGCACACCACGCAGCTGCCATGGGGGCCCCATGCCAGCGGAGCAGCAGCGGGTGACAGGAGGCAGGAGCCCCTGTCCCCACTGCTAAAGAGAAATGAATATTCACTGCTTCCCACGCCCACATGGGCATGGGAAGCAGTGAATATCATTACTTACCTGTCACCCGCTCCAACCGCTGAGCGCCGCTGTCCTCGGGTCCTCTTGCTGCGATGTTCAGGCAGAGGGCGCGATGACGTCATTAGTGCGCCGCGCCCCCTGCCTGAGCATTCACTGCCGGAGGACCGAAGACAGTGGCGCTCAGCAGTGGACCCGGTGACAGGTAAATATCGCAGGTGCCGGGGCCCTGAGCCAGCGGAGACACCGGCACCTGTCCCCCATAGCGCGCCGGTGTCCCCGCCTGCTCAGGACACCAGCACCTGGCCCCCAGCGACGAGAGGTGAGTATGTCTTTTTTTTTTTTTTTTTGCAGCATCTATGGGGGCATAATCTATGGGGGCATAATCTGTGGAGCATCTATGGGGGCATAATCTATGGGGGCATAATCTGTGGAGCATTTATGGGGGCATAATCTATGGGGGCATAATCTGTTGAGCATTTATGGGGCATAATCTATGGGGGCATAATCTGTTGAGCATTTATGGGGCATAATCTATGGGGGCATAATCTGTGGAGCATTTATGGGGGCATAATCTATGGGGCATAATCTGTGGAGCATTTATGGGGGCATAATCTATGGGGCATATAGGGCAATCTATGGGGGCATAATCTAAGGAGCATCTATGGGGCATAATCTAAGCAGCATTATAGGGGCATAATCTATGCACAATCTATAGGGCTTATTATGGGTGCATAATCTGTGGAGCATTTATGGAGGCATAATCTATGGAGCATTTATGGGGGCACAATCTATGGAGCTTCTATGGGGGCACAATCTATGGAGCTTCTATGGGGCACAATCTAAGGAGCACTTATGGGGGCACAATCTATGGAGCATCTATGGGGGCATAATCTATAGAGCATCTATGGGGGCATAATCTAAGGAGCATTTATGGGGGCACAATCTATGGAGCTTCTATGGGGGCATAATCTAAGTAGCACTTATGGGGGCATAATCTATGGAGCATCTATGGGGGCATAATCTATGGAGCATCTATGGGGGCATAATCTAAGGAGCATTTATGGGGGCATAATCTATGAGCATCTATGAGGGCACAATCTGTGGAGCATCTATGGGGGCACAATCTATGGGGTCATAATACATGGGCAGCATATGGGGCACAATCTATGGAGCATCTTGTGGGGCATAATACATGGGTCAGCATATGGGGCATAATCTCATTTTCCACCCTAGGCTTATACTCGAGTCGATAAGTTTTCCCAGTATTTTGTGGCAAAATTAAGGGGGTCGGCTTATACTCGAGTATATATGGTATCTATCTATTATCTATATATATATATATATATATATATATTAGCATTATACCCTATGAGGGGGGGCAGCATTATCCGCTATGAGGGGGCAGCATTATCCCCTATGGGGGGCAGCATTATCCCCTATGAGGGGGCTGCTTTATAATCTATGAGGGAGGCTACCCCAACTCCTGCTACATAATTAAGACATGTACTACCTTATATTATACCCTGATATTAGTGTGTTTTACTGCACAATTTGTGGTCTTGTATTTATTTCTATGTAGCTACATAGTGGGCCCCAAGAATGATTTTCTCTGGTGGGCCCAAGGTGTTCCAGTCCGACGCTGCCTACTGACATGCCTGTCTATATCGGCAACCGGTTACTTGTTACCACGCTGGGAAATGGGAAAATTATATGAGTGTAACGTATGGGTGGCCTGAGGTACAGCACAACAGTTTTCAGTCTTACAATCAATTACCTTTATCACCATATCAAATATCCCTCTCCCATCCCAGAGTGACTACAATGAACTCACAGGAAAATGTGGGAGCAAATGCGGAAGTTCCAGACTCTGATTTTGGCAATAACCATGGCCTGAAATAGTCACTATGACTATCTTAGTCTTGAGTATTTTGGCGCCAGAAAGGATTGAGGTGTGTGCACGGTTACCCACTGTGGTGGTGCAGTGGGCCTTAGTTTTCTTACCGACCCGGGTTTGCTTCAGACAAACAATTGGTGTAAATGGACGAATGCGGGGTCCCTCCAGCAGGTGAACTGTACCATTGATGACTGTGACTTAACTCCTCAGCAGCGTACAACACCTCTTACACTAGGTCCTGGCCTTTCTGTTTCTCATCAACATTCTTAGCAGAAATCTCCTCACATCTGGACAGGTTCTGGTCACGGAAACAATCAGCTCCACTTTGCCACTGCTCTGGTCTAGTTGGGATGCTTCCACAAGAGGATGTCGTTTAATTCCCCTCCGGCATGTCCTCTCTTTGTTCTCAATAATTGCAGACTGTCCTTAAGATGGCCGCACTTCCTATTCCTGTGTTTCACATCACCTTAGATTGTAGCTCCACCTGTGAGTAATTGTGGAGCCCAGCTGCGACTGAATCCATATCTCCCAGAAGGGTGCACTGAAAGAATATACCACTAGAGGTCATTATACACATTCACACACGTTCATTTATCCCCAAAGACCACCAGAGGGAGCTGTTTTAGACATATAAAAGAGCTGAACATAGGAAGTGCAGCTCAGTTCTGCTCAGTCATCTCAGAGAGAGCAGTTCAGTGCAGCCACCTCAGAGAAGTCAGACTGCAGTAAGGTGAATTGCAGAGCTGAGGTTAGAGAGGCTGCAGAGCTATTCAGTTCATAGAGTGGAGTCTAGTAAAGAGTGGAATAGAGACCACTCCAGCCTAGTCAGAGCTGAAGCTAGGAGTACAGCTCAGTGAGAAGCGTGCCGACGCTTAGAGAGCGGTGAAGAGGCAGCCCACCAACTGCCAGTGTGTGATCGTGTGAGGATCCAGGTAGGCCGAAGGCGAGTGGAGAGTTAATGAGACAATGGAGCCTCTACAGCTCATCTCAGCAAGCATTACCGGACACCGGGGTCCGAGCCTATAGGGATCTCCACGACCCATTAGGAGAACACCGGAGTTCCTGGAGGACTACAAGTCCCAGGAGTACCACAGAGCTGATACGTAGCAGGATCAGGAGGACGGAGTTAGGCTGGTACCGGCCAAGGGACCCTGTTCTTTCAGAGAATGTCCAACCACAAGGTCAGCCAGGTACAAGACGGAGACTAAGCTAGGCCCAGCTACACGCAGGCCAAGACTTCATTACAAAAAGGCAGAGAACAGGAGGCCACACACCTACTCAGTGGAGGAATCTGGATGTGCACCCTTCACCCTACAGTGCTCCGGGGAGTGCCTGCAACATCTTCAGTAAAGGTACCAAAGTGACTTATGTGTGTGTCTCCCTTATTACTCCTGACTGCCGGGTCCCCATCTGTCCTGCATCCCCACACATCTATCTGCCCTGGAGGAGAACTCAGCCTTACTTGTGGAAGGCTTAACATCTAGCTGCATAATATTAACCCTTCAGTGGATCTGCATAGCAGCGCTGGTCATCCTGACCAGGTACCACAAGTGGCGTCACGAGTCCCCATTTCAATATTCTATTCACCTGTAAATATCCCACATTTCAGTGAGCCCCAGGGCCACGGACCGAGCCGTGTGCTGCCCGTGACATCCCCTATAGAAATCAACGGGCTCGGTGCCGAGTACCCCACGGCCCTGGTGGGTGGCTCATTTCTCTGGCATCACGAACAGGATTTTGTGCCCTGCAGCAACGGAGTAACTTGTGCCCGTTGCCACAGGGTACTGTGTGCCTCACTAAAAGACTGTGTTTTGTATGTGGTGAAGATTTCCCGCCATTTGACCGCCATTTACAGCGCCACGGCGCAAAAACTAGTGGGGCGTACCTGCAAAAGCGTGCTGAGTCCTGGACACGCCCCCAATGCTGACGCGGCGGCAGGTTCCTGTGAGAGCTTCAGTGAATGCTCTGACGTCAGAGCGCCGGCGACGCAGGTCCTTCTACATCGCTGTGCCCTGCAGAGCTGCAGCCTTCAGAGAAGGTAGGCCACGCTTAACTAGGGGGGTGCAGACATGACAGCGCGGCCGAGGGCGACCGCCCAAGACTTACCCACCGGCGCTGCCGCACAGGCTGGAAATGCTGGCCCCTCACCTGGTCCTGTGGCCCCGATAGTACCGCTAACGCTGCATACATGCCTGGAGCGAAGTGGCTCCCTCAGTACAGCGGCAAGTCAGACACCCCTGTCAGGGTTCAAGCGAAAAATATGCAGCGTAATGGACATGTACCCTATGACAGAAAAGCAGAGAGCTGCAGTGGAGTGGGACAATTGACTGGTGCTCGAAAGGGAAGTAGAGACATGGACAGCTGCAGACCAGAGTCAGTGCTTGCAATTTTCTTAAAGCACAGACTATCTTTGAGGACCGCACTGAAACAGATCTCAGGATGAGGTTTTAACCAATGCTCCCAGAAACCAGATGACAGCATAGGGACTATGCCTGCCGACTACAGGGGCCCTGCGAGCACTTCAAACAGGTTAACCCCATAAGTGTCACCAAAGAGAATAAAATGTTAAAAAAACATTTTGTACGAGGACTGAGGTCCCAGCTGAAGAGCAGGACTGTGCACTGGTGGTCCTTGGATCATCCGATGCTACCTTTGATGCCCTTAAGGATATGGCTATAAAAGGACTGCGACCCCTGGAACCACCCGAGATGGCAACCCAGTGTCACCCAAGTGAAGCCACCCTAAAGCCAGCAGCATCCACCTTTTCCCGCTGGTTGCGGAAGCCAAAACGCAGGTGGCGCCCCCTACTGAGCTGGACTGTCTGCGCTCAGAATGCGCCAGCTGACCAAAAACTGGTCACTGTAATGAGTGCCCTGCAACTGCGACAGAGGAAGAAGGAAAGATCCTGCTAGTTGACTGCCCAGAGATGTCCATTGATGCGCCCGGAGGACATCGCCCACCGGAGGAGGACAAACGCCACCCCCAGGAAGGACCCGCGACCAGCATCATCCTCGCCGAGAGATCATCTGCTACCGCTGCCACAGAGAAGGTCACCCAGCCGTCGGTGTCCTTTAAACGAGCAAATCCTGGGTCCGAGGGCCAACAACCCAGGAATAGACTCCTCAGGCCCCCTCAGACTGGAACCGCAGGTTTGTGGGAGGAAGGCCATACCGGTCCCAACATACTGGACGGGATCGCAATCCCTGCCCGCTGGACACTGGATCTCAGGTAACCGTCATACCTGATGTTGTTTACAATAGATACTGGTCCAGTGACGGTCTCCAACCCCAAAAACCCCGACTTTGCCGTATACGCCTCTAATGGCCACCCTCTTGACTTACTGGGGGCTAAAAACGTAGACGTAAAAGTGGGGAGAGTGGAGCTAAGGATCAGGGACTTCTTGTAGTGAAGACTGTTAATGAGGAAAATGGGTTGAATGTGGTTTAGCACTAACATTATTAGTACTGTTTGGAGGAGGTTGTGTTTTTACTCCCAACAGCTCGCCGATTTGCCA
>JARQOD010000001.1:171952809-171994381 GCA_033576555.1 Oophaga sylvatica | reverse complement strand
CCAAAAAAAGGCTGCACTCAAGCATACTAAAGCATGTTTTACATGAGGGTAGCTCCCTTTGGTTTGCACCTAGTTCACATTAGTCTGGAAGTGCCAGTCAGGTTTTTTGTCTTTTGAATGTTAGCTTGCTGACCGAGCACTCCGCTCCCACCAGGTGGTGATTTTAATTACACCGGCTCCCTACTTTACCCATATATGCAGGCATTACTGACAGAGGTGCATATTCGCCCAGAAATTCAGATATCAGCCGAATAGAGGTATGTTCACATTAGGTTAGGGACTCAACAGAATTGAGACCACCTTGACGATGGTTGTTGAGCTTTAAAATGTTTGGCCAAATGTTTATACTAAGCGTCTCAAATTTTTCCTTATATTCCAAAGCCATATTGCTATTCAAAATTTCATATATTCTATGTTGTCATGCTTTAGTATGCTTGAGTGCAGCCTTTTTTTGGATGTTTTACATGAGGGTAGCTCCCTTTGGTTTGCACCTAGTTCACATTAGTCTGGAAGTGCCAGTCAGGTTTTTTGTCTTTTGAATGTTAGCTTGCTGACCGAGCACTCCGCTCCACCAGGTGGTGATTTTAATTACACCGGCTCCCTACTTTACCCATATATGCAGGCATTACTGACAGAGGTGCATATTCGCCCAGAAATTCAGATATCAGCCTAATAGAGGTATGTTCACATTAGGTTAGGGACTCAACAGAATTGAGACCACCTTGACGATGGTTGTTGAGCTTTAAAATGTTTGGCCAAATGTTTATACTAAGCGTCTCAAATTTTTCCTTATATTCCAAAGCCATATTGCTATTCAAAATTTCATATATTCTATGTTGTCATGCTTTAGTATGCTTGAGTGCAGCCTTTTTTTGGATGTTTTACATGAGGGTAGCTCCCTTTGGTTTGCACCTAGTTCACATTAGTCTGGAAGTGCCAGTCAGGTTTTTTGTCTTTTGAATGTTAGCTTGCTGACCGAGCACTCCGCTCCCACCAGGTGGTGATTTTAATTACACCGGCTCCCTACTTTACCCATATATGCAGGAATTACTGACAGAGGTGCATATTCGCCCAGAAATTCAGATATCAGCCTAATAGAGGTATGTTCACATTAGGTTAGGGACTCAACAGAATTGAGACCACCTTGACGATGGTTGTTGAGCTTTAAAATGTTTGGCCAAATGTTTATACTAAGCGTCTCAAATTTTTCCTTATATTCCAAAGCCATATTGCTATTCAAAATTTCATATATTCTATGTTGTCATGCTTTAGTATGCTTGAGTGCAGCCTTTTTTTGGATGTTTTACATGAGGGTAGCTCCCTTTGGTTTGCACCTAGTTCACATTAGTCTGGAAGTGCCAGTCAGGTTTTTTGTCTTTTGAATGTTAGCTTGCTGACCGAGCACTCCGCTCCCACCAGGTGGTGATTTTAATTACACCGGCTCCCTACTTTACCCATATATGCAGGCATTACTGACAGAGGTGCATATTCGCCCAGAAATTCAGATATCAGCCTAATAGAGGTATGTTCACATTAGGTTAGGGACTCAACAGAATTGAGACCACCTTGACGATGGTTGTTGAGCTTTAAAATGTTTGGCCAAATGTTTATACTAAGCGTCTCAAATTTTTCCTTATATTCCAAAGCCATATTGCTATTCAAAATTTCATATATTCTATGTTGTCATGCTTTAGTATGCTTGAGTGCAGCCTTTTTTTGGATATTATACACATTCACACACGTTCATTTATCCCCAAAGACCACCAGAGGGAGCTGTTTTAGACATATAAAAGAAGCTGAACATAGGAATTTGCAGCTCAGTTCTGCTCAGTCATCTCAGAGAGAGCAGTTCAGTGCAGCCACCTCAGAGAAGTCAGACTGCAGTAAGGTGAATTGCAGAGCTGAGGTTAGAGAGGTTGCAGAGCTATTCAGTTCATAGAATGGAGTCTAGTAAAGAGTGGAATAGAGACCACTTCAGCCTAGTCAGAGCTGAAGCTAGGAGTACAGCTCAGTGAGAAGCGTGCCGACGCTTAGAGAGTGGTGAAGAGGCAGCCCACCAACTGCCAGTGTGTGATCGTGTGAGGATCCAGGTAGGCCGAAGGCGAGTGGAGAGTTAATGAGACAGTAGAGCCTCTACAGCTCATCTCAGCAAGCATTACTGGACACCAGGGTCCGAGCCTATAGGGATCTCCACGACCCATTAGGAGAACACCGGAGTTCCTGGAGG
The DNA here is from genome assembly GCA_033576555.1 of Oophaga sylvatica. Lineage (NCBI taxonomy): Eukaryota > Metazoa > Chordata > Amphibia > Anura > Dendrobatidae > Oophaga > Oophaga sylvatica. The sequence goes on along the minus strand of JARQOD010000001.1, from coordinate 171,992,154 downwards.
ACTATAAGTCCCAGGAGTACCACAGAGCTAATACGTAGCAGGATCAGGAGGACAGAGTTCGGCTGGTACCGGCCAAGGGACCCTGTTCTTTCAGAGAAGGTCCAACCACAAGGTCAGCCAGGTACAAGACGGAGACTAAGCTAGGCCCAGCTACACGCAGGCCAAGACTTCATTACAAAAAGGCAGAGAACAGGAGGCCACACACCTACTCAGTTTAGAATCTGGATGTGCACCCTTCACCCTACAGTGCTCCGGGGAGTGCCTGCAACATCTTCAGTAAAGGTACCAAAGTGACTTATGTGTGTGTCTCCCTTATTACTCCTGACTGCCGGGTCCCCGTCTGTCCTGCATCCCCACACATCTATCTGCCCTGGAGGAGAACTCAGCCTTACTTGTGGAAGGCTTAACATCTAGCTGCATAATATTAACCCTTCAGTGGATCTGCATAGCAGCGCTGGTCATCCTGACCAGGTACCACAAGTGGCGTCACAAATCCCCATCTCAATATTCTATTCACCTGTAAATATCCCACATTTCAGTGAGCCCCAGGGCCACGGACCGAGCCGTGTGCTGCCCGTGACATCCCCATAGAAATCAACGGGCTCAGTGCCGAGTACCCCACGGCCCTGGTGGGTGGCTCATAATGCTTAGGCAACAGCAACATCTTGTTACCACAATACAACATTGCTGCAGATGATCAAGCCTATTTATAACAGGTATTATATTGATTTGGACATAAGTCTTCACATTTATACCACTCTGGTGAGCCGACTCACATTTCACAAGAGTTCCATCATAAATAGTGCCCCCAATACACATTGCTGTAGGCATACTACAGTCATAGAGGAAAGACTGTCAATTACTAAATACGCCCGACGCATTGTACTGCAAAGCACAGAAAGAACAGGGAATTAAAAAAAAATAAAAGTTATATTCAATTTTTTTCACACCAAATATCCATCTGCTCAGTTCTTTCTTCTTTATATCATTTTGCTCACAAATCAGACTGCATGTTCTACATGAAAAGTTTGCTGCAAAAGAGTTGAATGCAATTTTGTCTGCTTCCTTCTGGAGAAGCTCACTATTTTTGTGTTAACAGAGTTCCCATATTAAGATACTCCTTAGATTAGTAGACTAATGGTCCATTTACACTAGACAATTTGCCCGATGGGCATTCATTTAATAGCCTTTTTCACACTTCAGATACGCACTGAACGGATCTGTAATACATCATTCAGTGCACATAGGCTGCCATTGTTCTCATAGCGCAGAGTCTATTTACACAGGATGTTGCGCTACTGAGAACAATCATTTTTTTGTGCAAGCCAAAACTTCATTTCACTTGATGAACGAGAATGTTGGCAATTGTCATGTGATCGGAAGCCTGTTTAGACTGTAATATTATTGAGAAGCAAACTTCCATAGAAACACATATCCACTTGAGATGAGCAAATAAATTCGAGTTAAATTGAATTCTACTCAAATTTTACAAAAATCTGCATTCACCAAAATGCTGATATTTTTTAATTGGTTGGACTGGTTGGTTTCTAAACCATAAAGGGCCATCAAAAGGTGAAAAAAATGAAAAATAGTTTTAGTCATCTCACTGCTCACCTTTCTGGCCCTGCTGTTCTTCACTGCCACCTGTGTGGTCCTCAGCACATCTTCTGATCTCCAACTTTCATGCTAACTTCACTGGGCCTTTTACACTGAACCTGGACTTCCAGCTTTGAAGAGACCTGGTAGGATTCTGTGCATGCACCCTACTAGGTCTCATCAGAGCTGGAAGTAATGGCTCTGTCCGGAGATTTCAGCACAAGCAGTGGGTATCATAAAATGTGTAAGGAGGAAGACTGGGATGCGGGTACCTGTATCGATCCGGGTCTGGAACTGTTGAGGCTGCCTCCCGCGTTGCCTGGAGGAAGAAATGAGGGACTGGACCAACCCCATGACCCAGGTAGGAGAGGCAAGAAAAAAAGAAATGCACACACAACAGCGGGCAGTTTGGTGGGAAGCAGCAGCAGCAAGCAGCCAGGTAAGGATTGAGCTCCGTCCCCTGAGCACCGGCGCTGTGACAAGATGCGTTTGTTGGCTCCTGCAATCTCTAGTGGGACTGCTGAGGAGAGAGGTGCCGTGCACTCAGTGACCATGAGTACCGCGCATGTGCGGAGGAGAGAGTGCCGAGGACCGGACATATTCTTGCGGCCGTCCCTGCCGGTTGCTGTACGCCAGCTCACGTTTGACTCTAGAAACGCTGCAGCATTGTTTGCTCCGGCCACACAAGTTCATGGATTAGGGGCTCAGCGGAAGGTACCGGAGACCGACCGCTGCCGTCCACCAGAAGACGGAGCATTGTTCCAAGGACCCCTTCTGTGGAAATTTCCCCCACCTCTGCCGGAGCTATAACCCCTGCGGGATCATCTGCTGTTGAGGAGCATAAAGGACACAATAGGTACCTTAACTGGACTGCTATTGTTTTCTGCATTTGTTGATTCTATTCTCCATCCCTTAGCTATTTATCTTTCTGCGAGAATTAAATGCCTTGTTAATTAAATTGTTAAGTTTTAATAAGCCTTGCTCTGCCTCCTATGATTATAATAATCTTTATTTTTATATAGCGCTAACATATTCCGCAGCGCTTTACAATTTGCACACATTATCATCACTGTCCCAGACGGGGCTCACAGTCTAAATTCCCTATCAGTATGTCTTTGGAATGTGGGAGGAAACAGGAGTACCTGGAGGAAACCTACGCAAAAACGGGGAGAACATACAAACTGCTTGCAGATGTTGTCCTTGGTGGGATTTGAAACCAGGACTCCAGCTCTGCAAGGCTACAGTGCTAACCACTGAGCCACCGTGCTGCCTTCTTGTCTGTCACTGCATCACGCAACCTGCTTATACTTGGCGTAGTCGGCAGGAGGCAGTCTACAAGCACAGAGGTGGCAAACCAAGCAGCCGTGGGTGTCCCAAGAGCCAGCTTGCCGCTAGGGGCCATGCTCAGCAATATCCCAAAGTTTACAGGGAGCAATTCACTGTTATGGGACTGGCCCGAGCGGATTAAGGCATGCTAAGAATGCACCCCATGATCCCCGCTATGCAGGCAGAGATTGCTGTGATGGCCCTGAACGGGGAGGCTAGATGCTCTGTCATGTTCTGGCCCCCGCATGAGCGGAACATGTTCACCAAGGTATTACAGATCTTGGAAGAGATTCAAGGGGACCCCATGGATGTCTGTGAATTGCGGATGAGCTTGTTTAGCCATGTCCAAAGGGAGGGGGAGTCTGTGACCCAATATATATACCCAATGGGCCTCCTGATGTAATTTTGAGAGATCAACTAATGGCAGGTCTCAGAGATGTGTTGCTTAAACAGGCCTTGCGGGAGCGTTTGCGGGTCAATCCGCATATGTCTCTTCTAAAAATCGGGGCAGAAGCACGTGCACGCGAGCAAGAGCAGGGGATTGCAGCCTCAACAGGGAAGGTCTGGAGCGGGGAGATATCTATTCCGCCAGCAGCTGAAACAGGTTGGGTTAGAGAAATCTGGATGGAAATACAGGACATGCGAGAAGAGTGGTCAGGCCTGAGAAAACCCCCCCTGGAGGTGCCGAACTCTTCTGGAGGCAGAACCAACCCCAAACCCTGTCCAGAAATGGGGCAATCCCAAGAAGAGAGACAGCCAATTTGTTTTAGATGTGGGGACACTGGACGTTATGCCCGAGGATGTGCAAGATGGGGTAGGCCACTGACCCGCTGGCCGTTAAACTAGTGGGCTCCGTGGCTAGGGGACACTGCCACTGCCGGTAGCCTGAGCTGCCAAGAAGGAGAGAAGGAAGTCCCGCAATTATAGTTTGCAGCAGTACAGGACTGGTCCACCCCGAAGACAGTGAAGGACGTGCGGGCCTTTCTGTGGCTTACTGGGTTCTATCGTGAAAGACTTCACTCGTATTGTTAATCCATTGCTGGAAGTGTTGAAAGGAGTGCTGTCTGGGGAGAAGAATCGGACCATTCAGTGAGGGGATAGTCAAGAATAAGCTTTTCGAGCCCTGAAGATGGCCCTGACTGAAGCGCCCGTACTGGCCTATGCAGACTTCTCTCAACCTTTCCTTCTTCACACTGATGGAAGCCTACAGGGACTAGCAGCTGCATTGTCACAGATGTAGGGCGAGAAAGTTACGAGTGACTGCCTATGCGAGCCGGTCTCTCCATGACTCAGAAAGAAACCCAGACAACTACAGTTCTTTCAAGTTAGAATTACTTGCATTAGTGTGGGCAATGACTGAGAAGTTTACCGAGTACCTGTCAGGATCCGAAGTCTTGGTACGCACTGACAACAATCCTCAAGCCCAGATAGAGAATGCGAAACTGGGAGCCTTGAAGTAAAGATGCGAGACAAGTTATACTTTTCAATGACACCATTGGCTTTAGTATATCATGCACTGGAAAACGGGAAAAAAAATTCCAAGTGCATTGAAATTGCAAGCATAGTGCAATTCCACAGTTGTTTTTTTTTTTTTTTTACAACGTTCACTAAATGCTAAAACTGACCTGCCATTATGATTTTCCAGGTCATTCCGAGTTCATAGACACCAATCATGTCTAGTTTCTTTTTTTATTTAAGTGGTGAAAAAAAATCCAAAGTTTGGTAAAAAAAAAATGGCGCCATTTTCCGAGACCTCTAGTGTCTCTTTATTTTTCGTGATCTGGGACTGGGTGGGGGTTTAGTTTTTGCACGCCGAGCTTACGTTTTTATTGATACCATTTTGGTGGAGATACGATCTTTTGATCGCCCGTTATTGCATTTTATTTCAATAAAGCAGCCACCAAAAAAAAGTAATTCTGACATTTTTTATTTTTTTCTAATGCTGTTTAGCAATCGGGTTTTTTTTTATATTGAGAGATTGGAAGATTTTTAACACGGCGATACCAAATATACGTTCATTATTTTGAATGGAGTGAAAGGGGGATGATTTGAACTTTTATATTTTTTTTATATTTTTAAATACATTTTTTTTACTTTTTTCATGTTTCAATAGTCTCCATGGGAGACTAGAAGCTGCAGTACTTCAATCTCCTCTGCTACACACAGGCGATGATCAGATTGCCTGTGTGTAGCAGAAATGCTCACTTGCTATGAGTGCCAACCACGCGGCAGCGCTCATAGCAATCCGGCAATGACAACCATAGAGGTCTGCTACACATCGGTTATCCATGACCATGTGATGGTCACAGAAAGGCGGTAAGCACGAGTTAAATGCGGCTGTCAGAAATTGACAGCGGCATTTAACTAGTTAAATTAAGTGAATGGATCGTGATTCCACCCGCGGCTGTTGTTGGCACATGTCAGCCATATAGATCAGCTGTTATGTGCCTGCAAAGGTGTGCTCTCAGGGCCGAAGCCCGCACCAAACAGGGGGAGTCTGACATCAGCGTACTATTACGCCCGATGTCGGAAAGGGGTTAAGTCCGATGAGCATATGAAAATTTGATTTTCATTCAGAAAACTTGGATGATCTCCATTTCTATTGTCATACGTGTGGTATCCATGGCCATCCTTGTGTCCATTTCTTACATCTGTGTGACATCTGAGTGATGTACAGTACCTCTATGTGATATCCAAGTATCTGTGTTAAAAAAGTGCAGCATGCACTATTCTCTAATGAGTCTCTGACCCGCATCAAACCAGGGGAGGAGTCCCAAGGAGATAATTTGCATATTCCCAGTGCCTTCTGGGATAAGTGAAGAGTCTCCGCGAGCTCAAGGAACACTGGATTTTGGCTGTTGCAGCTGAAAGGAGGACATCAGTAAACCAGGGGAGGAGTCCCGAGAAGATAATTTGCATATTCCCAGTGCCTTCTGGGATAAGTGAAGAGTCTCCGCGAGCTCAAGGAACACTGGATTTTGGCTGTTGCAGCTGAAAGGAGGACATCAGGTAAATCCAGGGGAGGAGTCCCGGGAGGATGATAATTTGCATATTCCCAGTGCCTTCTGGGATAAGTGAAGAGTCTCCGCGAGCTCAAGGAACACTGGATTTTGGCTGTTGCAGCTGAAAGGAGGACATCAGTAAACCAGGGGAGGAGTCCCGAGGAGATAATTTGCATATTCCCAGTGCCTTCTGGGATAAGTGAAGAGTCTCTGCGAGCTCAAGGAACACTGGATTTTGGCTGTTGCAGCTGAAAGGAGGACATCAGTAAACTGCGCGCCGCTAGGCGCGCGAGTTTTGGCTTATATTTCACCGCTTGATTATCTCTTGAACAATAAGAACATGGAAGAGGCTAGGAGTAGTGTTGAGCGATATTGCTCGATATCTAAAAATATCGTATCGAAATTGTATCGCCGATAGCACTAAATATCGTCGATATCCGATTTCGATACCGGAAGTCCCATGTAAGTCTATGGGAACAAAATATCGCAACAAAAAAAACCCTTTTTTGTTGTAAACACAAAATATACACACATAGAATACATATATATATATATACATGTCATTGTGACATATATATATACATATATTTATAGTTTATACACTTCTACATAGTAAAATAGACTCTGATTCAATTGCCGGGTAAAGCCGTGACATACCCCATAGAAGTCGACGGGCTCGGTGCCGAGTACCCCCAAAACCTCTGGCTCTGTGCGACTCAACTTGGCGTCACGAACAGGATTCTGTAGCTCGCTATAAGCGAGTCCTGTGTGCCTGAATTGAACTGGTTTTGTGCTTGAGAATTGCTCTTCATGGGTGTACACTCACTCAGTGACGTGAAAACGATGGCTCTAAATGGTACTGCAATGTAAGATCGTGCCCCACAGCTCTTCAGTTCCGCCTCCTCATCCTCCTCAGTGTGCGGAAACTAACACGAAGGTCCCGCCTCCCTACAAAAGAGGGGCCCTCTCCAGATGCTAATGACACATGTGACTTGGCAGAGATGGCTAATGGACACGAGCAGAAGTGTGAAGGGATGGAGCAGTCAGACTCAGAGCTCTCCCCCCACGGAAGCGACCCGATCGCCACGGAACCACCGTTGGGCACCCGGCCTGGAAACCCTCCTACGCTGCAAGAAGCGGAGGATACCCTAAGAGGCCTGGCCCGGCACCGGGAGGAGGTCGCCAGGATGGAAGCGAGCTGGCGTGCCCTAAAAATAAACTTGGAGCGGCGCCAATCCCTCTTACCTGAAGTGTCTGTACCGGAAGGTGAGGCACCCGTTCTAGTAGAGGAGTCCTTGCAATGTGATCCGGTTGACGTTGTCGCAGTGGAGGCACCCGTTCGTGCAAAAAACGCTGCACCGGCAGCACCCCAGATCCCGCTGTCTGCCCCCGTCGCTGAGACAGAAGAAGCGACACCCGTCCTCATGGAGGAGGCCGCGCAGGCACCAGAGCACTACCTGCCTGTACCGGAGCCCCGACTGTCATCTGTTCCAGAGCCGGCTGCTTACTCCGCAGGTGAGCGCCGCCAGGACTGGGGGGCGCCAGGAGAGCTGCCGCAAACCGGACACTGTAAGCTGCAGTTTGATGGTGGAGACATGGAGCAGCTGGTGGAGGAGAATTTCAACCGGCGTCAGGAGGAAGAGTGGAGACGTTGGGAGCGGGAAGCAGAGCGACAAAGGGAGCAGCGAGAATCCCAAAAACTTCGGCAACGTAACATGGAGAAGGACCGGGCAGATAAGGGCCGGATGAGAAAAGATAAAGGAACCCTGTGTGAGCCGCGGCGTAAGGGTGCAGTACGGAGCTTTAAATTGAAAGGTGGTTGGGGCTTCATCCAGGAGCCTGGACTTTATTTAGAAGTTTTTGTGAACCGGCGGGACGTGGAGGCTCACCTCCCAGAAGGACACCCGGGGAGGGACCTGTTGCCAGGAGACTTGGTGACTTACACCCGACACTGGGGTTACAATGGATGGTACGCCCTAAATGTTACCAGGTGCGACCCCTACTCCCCAGAGTGTCAGGAACCTGTGAGACCCTCGGAGCCTTCAGCCTCCCACATCCAGGCCTCTGCAAAAGTGCCCACCCCACGCCGTAAATCTCCCAAGCCTCCCTCAGTGGTCTCCTCAGCAGCCCCAGCTATGGACATGATAAGTATAGCTGGCCCGTACCCGGCGCCTGTTAGGCCCCCTGGGGTTCGTTCAGTCCGGGACATAGGGTTCCAGACCCGGAGGGAGATGAAAGAGGTGGCCACACAGACCCAGATAGCGGGTCACGACTTGACTGTACAGGCCACACGACGTCATCAGGTCCTGGTGGTCCTTGGTGCCTCGGATGTTTGGCAAGCATCAGAAGAGTACCAGGTGGTACCTGGAACACCCCTGCCAAAGAATTATAAATAACCCGGACAGGGTCCCTGTATGTAAATAGTTAAATTGTTTATGTACCCGGACGGGTGAACGTTAATAAAAAAGTTTTTTAATTTAATAAAAAAAAACAAAACACAGTTTTCATTACTTTTATTACAGTCTCATCCTGCGACGCCATCGATCTCCTGTAAAAAAATGAAAAAAAAAAAGTATACCACCTGACCGACGCAGTCCATAGTAACGAGTGTCCCACGACGATCCAGCTCTGCTACATCAGAATCCCGGCGCAGCACAGCTGATTACCTGCTTCCCCAGCGGTGACGTCATCGGACTGGTTTACGGCCGGGATTACCCTGCAGTCACTGCAGTTATCGCGAAAAACTGCATGTGACTGCCAGGGAGAAGATAATGGCGGCCATCAAGCAGTCCAGGACGTGACCGCCGGAGATCTTCTGCCAGGTAAGTGCCGCTGACTCCTGACAGACCCGACCGACGGACACTCACAGTGACAGTGACAAATCCGATTACGGTATTCGATAAGACGAAAATATCGAAACGAATTATCGAAAGGCCGATAGAGCTAATATCAGCCGATATTTGCATTATCGTATCGCTCAACACTAGCTAGGAGCCATGTGGTGAGCTGCATTTCTTGCTACATGTTCATAGACTTACCAGTGGAAAAGCCAAACTTCACATGCCAGAAATGCAAGCTTGTGTCCCTGTTGGAGGAAAAGTTGCAAAATCTGGAAGAGAGGTTATCTACATTGAAGACCATTAAGGAAGGTGAAGAGTTCTTAGACAGAGCAGAATTATCTCTTCATGGTACAGAAAGAGAAGAAATTTGAAGTGCAACTGAAGAAACAGAGGAATGGAAGCATGTGACCCAGAGAAGCAGGAGGATCAGGAGGCAGTCAGCACCAATTCTGCTCAGGAACCAATACCAGGCTCTTACACAGGAGAACGATGAAGAAATACATCAGGAAAAGACTTTGCCCACAAACAACCTTGTACGCCCTCAGAGTCCTCCTGAATGGAGAAAGAAAACTGTTGTGAAGAAGAAACGGAGAGTTGTTGTCATGGGCGATTCCCTGTTGAGAGGAACAGAGGCCGCTATCTGCAGACCGGATATAACCTCAAGAGAAATGTGCTGTCTTCCAGGTGCAAAAATTAAAGATGTGTCTGACAGGATATCAGGACTCTTCAGACCTAAAGATGACTACCCATTCCTGCTAATACATGTGGGGACAAATGACACCGCTAGAAACGACCTGGAAACCATCTGCAGTGACTTTGAAAACTTAGGTAAGAAAGTGAAAGAACTGGGAGCGCAGGTGGTCTTCTCTTCCATCCTCCCAGTGGATGGCCATGGAACAAGGAGGTGGAATAAGATTCTGCAGGTGAACAACTGGCTACGTCGATGGTGCCGTCAGCAAGGATTTGGATTTCTGGATCACGGAGTGAATTACCTATACGATGGACTACTTGCTAGAGATGGGGTGCACCTTACGAAGACTGGAAAACATGTATTTGGAAGTCGCCTTGCTACACTCATCAGGAGAGCTTTAAACTAGAACAATGTGGGAAGGGAAGCAAAACGCCAGCAAAAGCCATACACTTGACAAATACTATTGAGATTTCTGCTATTAGAAGTGAAGGGGAAGAACAAAGACAAAAAAATTTACATAATAAAAATATTGAAGGAAGAGAAACCAATCACAAACTAAAGTGTTTCTATACGAATGCACAAAGCATGGGCAACAAACAAGGAGAACTGGAGCTACTAACGCAGGAGAAGAAATATGATGTCATTGGAATCACTGAGACTTGGTGGGACGATACACATGATTGGAAACAAGGCTAGAAGGATACAACTTATTTGCAAGAAACAGACTTGATAAACGAGGAGGAGGTGTCGCATTGTATGTTAGAAAAGCGTATATCTGCACAGAGATTGACGCTTCAGAGACTGGGAGTTCTGTGGAAACTGTTTGGGTAAGAATACAAGGACAGAACAATGGAAAGGACACCATTGTAGGCATTTACTACAGGCCGCCTGTGCAAGCTGAAGATATGGATGAACTCTTTATGCATCAAATGGCCAAGTTCTCCAAAAAATATGACATAGTGGTCATGGGAGATTTCAACTATCCAGACATTTGTTGGGAATCTCTCTCAGGCAAAACTAACAGGTCCAGGAAATTCTTATCCTCTCTTGCTGACAACTTTATCTTCCAAAAGGTAATGGAGAAAACAAGGGGATCTGCTACCTTGGATCTAATCCTCATAAACAGGGAGGAAATGGTGGAGGAGGTAAGAGTGGCTGGGACTCTAGGAGGTAGTGACCATGCTATTTTAGAATTTTGGATAACAAGAGGAGGAAGACCTGTGAAGACTCAGACGTCAAGGTTAGATTTCAGAAAGGCAGATTTTAAGGAACTCAGAAAGAGAATTGGAGGGATCCAATGGCTGGATATCCTTAAGGACAAAAATGTCCAGGAAGGATGGAAAATCTTGAAAAATGAGATTCTCAAAGCACAATCGTTAACAATTCCGAAAAGAGGGAAGAATGGGAAGCATTTAAGGAAACCAGGATGGATGAAACATAGAACTTAAACACATGCTAAAAAGGAAGAAAGAAATGTTTATCAAATGGAAAGAGGGAGGCATATCTAAAGAAGAATATAATGCTGTCTGCAGAACCTGCAGGGCACAAATCAGATTCTCTAAAGCTGACAATGAATTAAGGCTTGCAAGTGACGTCAAAAGCAACAAAAAAGGATTTTGGGGATACGTCAAAAGTAAAAGAAAAGTCAAAGATGCTATAGGATTTTTACAGGATGAAAATGATGAAATGGTAAGTCAGGATGTTGAGAAGGCTGAACTTTTAAATTCCTATTTTGCATCTGTTTTCTCTCAGAAAGGAAATGTAACATCAACTGATCTTCACTGTCCTATTAAAGGAATAGAAGAATCCAGGATATCTATAAACAGAAAGACAGTGAGGAAACACTTAGCTAACATAAATGAATTCAAGTCTCCAGGTCCAGATGAATTACACCCCAGGGTACTGAAGGAGATAGCAGAAGAAATTCTTGAACCACTGTCCATAATCTTTGAAAATTCTTGGAGAACAGGAGAAGTCCCAGAAGACTGGAGAAGAGCAAATGTTGTTCCTATCTTCAAAAAGGGGAAGAAGGTGGACCCAGGGAACTACAGGCCGGTGAGTCTGACTTCTATACCAGGAAAGATCTTTGAACAAATTATTAAAGAACATGTATGCAAGTACCTGGATAAGAATGAAGTGATTAAACAGAGTCAGCATGGGTTTGTAACTAATAAGTCATGTCAGACTAACTTAATTTCCTTCTATGACAGAATCACTGACTGGGTGGATCAGGGAAATGCTGTAGATATAGTATATCTTGACTTCAGCAAAGCATTTGACAAAGTATCTCACACAATCCTTATTGAAAAAATGACTAAGTATGGAATGGACAAGGCAACTGTTAGGTGGATTCATAACTGGCTTAGTGATCGGACCCAAAGAGTGGTTGTAAATGGCTGCACATCCAGTTGGAAGAATGTCTCAAGTGGGGTACCACAAGGCTCTGTTTTGGGCCCTGTATTGTTCAACATCTTTATCAATGATTTAGATGAAGGAATTGAGGGTAAACTGATCAAATTTGCTGATGACACAAAGCTAGGAGGGGTAGCTAATACTAGAGAAGAGAGAGAGAGGATTCAAAAAGATATACATAAACTGGAGCAGTGGGCAGCAACTAACAGAATGGATTTTAACAGGGAAAAATGCAAAGTACTACATCTGGGCAATAAAAATGAAAAAAGCATATACAAAATGGGAGGAATAGGGCTAAGTAACAGCACATGTGAAAAAGACTTGGGTATACTAATTGATCACAGACTTAACATGAGTCAACAGTGTGATGCAGCAGCAAAAAAGGCAAATGCAATTCTAGGATGTATCAACAGAAGCATACAGTCTAGATCACGTGAGGTCATTATTGCCCTCTACTCCTCTTTGGTCAGACCTCATCTGGAATACTGTGTCCAGTTTTGGGCACCACATTTTAAAAAAGACATCAACAAACTGGAGCAAGTTCAGAGAAGAGCCACCAGAATGGTGACCGGTCTGCAAACCATGTCCTATGAGGAACGGTTGCAGGATTTGGGAATGTTTAGCTTGCAAAAAAGAAGACTGAGAGGAGACTTAATAGCTGTCTACAAATATCTCAAGGGCTGTCACATTGTAGAAGGATCATCTTTATTCTCATTTGCACAAGGAAAGACTAGAAGCAATGGGATGAAACTGAATGGGAGGAGACACAGATTAGATATTAGAAAAAACTTTTTGACAGTTAGGGTGATCAATGAGTGGAACAGGCTGCCACAAGAGGTGGTGAGTTCTCCTTCAATGGAAGTCTTCAAACAGAGGCTGGATAGACATCTGTCTGGGATGATTTAGAGAATCCTGCTTTGAGCAGGGGGTTGGACCAGAAGGCCCAGGAGGTCCCTTCCAACTCTACCATTCTATGATTCTATGATTCTAAGACTCGCCTATTCATGCAACATCCATATTACATTACATTTTCACAGATATATCGCCATTACTAATATAGAAAACAGTATTTGATAATGTCAATTTTAAAATGTCATCTGAACAGCCCTATTGAATAACATTGGTCAGTGTCCTGTCAGATTTTTACTTGGACAGCACACGTCTGTATTATGTGAACGAGTTCTAAAACTGGGAATAAATCCTTGGAAGAAGAGAAAGGAAAGGAAAAGGTTCCCCAATCAATGCTTTACAATTCCCTTTATGCTGTCTGTTTTTTTCCAGTAGCAAATAGAAGAGAAATCTGAGATGCTAAGTATCAATCCAACATTAACATTGCTGCATCTGACTAGGAACAAAAAAAGGCAAAGTGCAGCACTGCATAACCCGGAACACTGGTTCTCCCTATCTGTAATATTGTTCATAAATTATTATAATGTCCATTTCTAAAGAAAGAAATCGACATTTCAATCAGTTTTCTATTCTGATTCCTCAAAATAACCTCACTAGCAGGCAGACAGCATCATTGCTGATACATCGTAGGATATATTCTAGGAAGCTGATTTCACTCACTTTGTTTAAATTGAACACTTTCTGAGGTAACCTCCTTGTATTCGTCTTGATATTCAGACACTTACCTCTGACATTTTGGATGAATTACTTGCAAGGAAAGCTATAAAGGTACGAAATACATTATGCAAATAAAGATGTCCAGATAAGAGGGACAGAGATGAACATATATATAATGGCCATGGATAATGCATTTAAAGTACATTTTTTTCTTTTTTTCCCATCATAGTCAATAAACCTGCAAACAAAGCCTTTCCCCTCAATTGTCGGCAGAAGATATTCATATGATAATAGACTGCAGAAAATTACAGATAATGTGACAACTTCAACAGAAAACACTTTTCATGATGTCCAAGAAATATGGGAGTCTAGCAGAGCACAATCAGATAAGTGTGCCGAGCTGATGTGTTATTTCACAAAGAAAAGATGAAACTTCAACTATTTAATGATAACTCCACTAAAAGCCATAAGTTCAGATATTAGTACAGTTAATTCCAGTATCCCTGTCCACATCCATTACATTCAAGCAGAGATTGAGTAGTGGGAAGTCATCACAATGGAGAGCGGCTTCTGCCGTGAACATCAAATGCACTTGCAGCCCCCGAAGCCCTTCCAACCTGTTTTGTTTATGACTTCTAAATTATATTTCTCATGACTGGCACATCATTGCTGTACAAAAATGGTATAATTTTTATTAAGGGTTAAACACAAAATTAAGCCATGCTGCTAGTTCCTGTAAAAACGTTCTGACAGTTTATCTTTAAAGTAGTTTCGTAGTGTAACTGTAAGGCCGGCATCACACTGCCGAATTTGATGCGAGTTAGTCGCACGACTTTCTCGCATCAACACCCGGCACGGCCGCCCGCTCTCGGACCCGAGTGCGCGGCGGCATAGAAATACATGCAGCCGTACACTCGGGTCCGAGAGCGGGCGGCCGTGCCGGGTGTTGATGCGAGAAAGTCGTGCGACTAACTCGCATCAAACTCGGCAGTGTGACGCCGGCCTTACAAGGGCAACCGGGGTGGTAGTCTTGACCGAGCTTGCCCACTAAACACAGTCTGAAGACACTCCGGCCCCTTGCACACAGAACACAGGACTGACACAGCCTTTCCCCTCAAGTTACCTTTTCTTCCTCTGGCCACAGTAGTCCAAGCAATTGAAGTCCACGAACGCAGCTGTAGTCAAACAGGGAATAACTTTTAGGGTATGTGCACACGTTGCAGATTAGCCTGCGGAATTTTCTGCACAGAATTCGCACCTCTTGGCAGAAAATGCAGGTGCGTTTTTGATGCGTTTTTTCTTGTGTTTTTTTCATGAGGATTTGTATGATTTGTATGCGTTTTTGTAAGCTAAATAAAGATATGTTATTTAACAAAAAAAAAGATTTGTGATATAATTTCTTGCCCAACCTCCTCTTTTACATTTGTCCAACCCATACTCCACTACACACAGATAGATAAGATATGATAGATAGATGATAGATAAAAATGTACATAAATAGTTAAAGACACACACACACAAAATCTTCACGCAATAGCTTTAATTTAATAAAAAATGGGAAAAAAATGGCGTAGGCTCCAGCGCAATTTTCTGTGCAAACGGGGAAAGCCAACAGCCGGGGTCAATATTTCTAGCCTGGGAAGGGGTTAATACCCATGGAGTTTCCCAGGCTATGAATATCAGCTCGTAGCTAGCCTTTACTGGCTATTAAAATGGGAGAGCAACAAAAAATGACGTGGGGTCCCCCTCTAATTTATAGCCAGAAAGGCTATGCAAACAACTGCTGGCTGATATTCATAGCCTAAGAAGGGGCCATGGATTTTGGCCATCCTGGATTAAAATACCAGCACCCAGCTGCTCCAGAATTGGCCCATCTGTACGATGCACCAATTCTGACACTTAGCCCCTCTCTTCCTATTGCTGTGTAGTGGTGGTATATGGGGTAATAAGGGGTTTATGTCACCTTGCTATCTCCATTATTAATCTTATAGTTTGAAAGGGTTAAAAAAACCACACACATAAGAATAAAGTATTTTAATGAAATAAAACATGACACGGTTTTTCTTAATTTTTATTGTACGCCTAAATCCATTTGAAGCCATCGATCACCTGCAAAAAATGTAAAAAAACAAATCAACAGTATACTCCCTGTCCAACGCAGTCCCTCTTTAAAACAAGTGTCCCACTGACGATCTCCCCTATAAAGTGGTCACATCAGCAGATATGACCACTCTATAGGCCTCCAATGACACACTGACCGAAGATAACCCTCCCGCAGTGTATCATTGGAGTTCACTTTACGGCACTACAGTCGTGAGAAAATTCTCATGGCTGTAGTGCTGCAAATGACAGGTGAACTCTGGTGACCTGTCGGCAGCGGAGTGATACAGTGTGGAGGATTATCTCCATCACTTATCACCGGAGCCACTGGAGAGCAGTTGCATCTGCTGATGTGACAGTCTCCACAGGAGATCGTCGTGGGACAATCGTTATTATTGGGATTATGTCGGATATGAGTATATTGGTTGTTTGTTTTTTTTATTTTTTTTCAGGTGAGCGAGGACTTCAGGGATTAGCAGATTATGGTGAGTATGGACTATATATGTGTGCATGTGTTTTTTTTTATTTTACATTCAACACATTAGGGCTCCTTTCCACTTGCGAGAAATACGTCTGATTCTCGCAAGTGAAATCCCAGCTCTGGTCCCGACACTCGGGAGTGGAGTGCGCGGCTGCATGTATTTGTATGCAGCCGCTCGCTCCACTCCCGAATGCCGGCCCCAGAGCTGGGATTTCACATGCGAGAATCGGATGTATTTCTCGCAAGTGGAAAGGAGCCCTTAGCCGGATGATGGGACAACTACTGTCCCATCATTGACTAATTGTCTCACTATAGCAAGCATAGCAGGATGGGACTAGTAGTTCCATCGGACGATGCCTGCACACACACACACAGACATACACACAGGCCCCCAGACCGCCGCACAGCCCCGCAGACCCCTGCACATACACAGATCACGCAGACCCCGGCACACACACTACACGCAGACCCCCATGCACACAATACACGCACACAGTCACCGCCCACACACTATACACGCACATAGTCACCGCCCAAACACTTCCCTCCTCCCAGTCCGCAGAGTTTCATCCACAGCAAATCCGCAGATCGTTTTTACATCTGCGGTTTTGTGCCCGACTCAATTCAAGTCAATGGGTGCAGAAACGCTGCAGATCCGCACAAAGAATTCACATGCTGCGGAAAATAAAACGCCGAATCCGCACATTTTTTTCTGCAGCATGCACACAGCAAATTTTTTTTCCATAGGTTAACATTGTTTTGTTACACACTTGCGGATTTATTGTGGATACACAAGGGAAAATCCACTGCGGATCCGCAATAAATCTGCAATGTGTGCACACAGCCTAAATAAACGATGATGAAATAAAGGAAAATACAACACTGCCTTGCTGTTCTCTCCCTGACACTTTCCATGGCCCTACCCACAACGGCCATGGCAGCCGAAGTTCGTAGTAGTCCACTCGCTGGGATCTGGGCGCTTAAAACTTTCAGAGTCCTGGGGCCCATGTTGGGGTCCTTCAGTCCTTTTGACTCCTTAGTCCGGGGCAACAGATCTCTCTCATCCGGGAGTCTGGCAGTGCCCTGTCTAAAAACACGTCTGCTCTGGCCAACGTACCTGGGCTACTGACTGGGGAGCAGCAGCTTCCTGTGCCCTCTCTGTCGCTGGCCCAGCCCATAATATTAACTCTCGGCTGTCCTAACTATAAACAATAATTAAAGGGGAACATCTCCCATTACATAATACAATACATAGGAAATACAGCACATACATTACATTAAGACCAGACAAACAACGAGGGTGGTTTGCATGTTAATGACCGGGCCAATTTTTACAATTCTGACCACTGCCTCTTTATGAGGTTATATGTTGTGAATGTTTTAGAAATGAATTCTGAGCAGAAGCTCCCTCTGGTGGTTACAAACAGTACTGAACCATTCAATGAGGATTGGCAATCAGGAATCACAGACTGGCTGGATATAAGGGAGGTTCCCTCCCATCATGGTTGCCGGTGATCAATTGTTCTTGTCTCAATGTTGTTTCCTGGTTCACTTGGAAGCTTGCTGAGTCTTGCCTCTTCTCCTGCTCTCAGATAGGATATTTTCTGTTTTTTTGTTTTTGTGCTTACCATTTACATATTTCTCTGCATTTCTGTGAGGTTAGCCAGGTTCCCCTCCCCGGGGGGCTTGGGCTCCTCTCATTTCCTCTGGAGCCACTGTTATTTGTTCATTTGCCTTTTCCAGTTTTTTCAGTGGCTGCGGCTTAGTTTTGTTACACCAGAGAACTAATTTAGGTGGTAGAGGTCGTGTGATCTCAGGTGTTTTTGCAATTAGTAGCGTTGGCATTTTTTAGGGTTTTTTTTTGGATTGCAGTAAGTCCTTCCTATCCTTTTCTGTCTAGGCAGATTGGGCCCCAACGTTTGCTCATACTATTTTCTGTCTATGTCTGTATTGCCTCTTGTCTAACCGCCATTACATGTTTGGGGGCTTCCTATGGTCTTTGGGGATCTGCTCCGGGGCAGATAGCTTTCCTCTTTCTATCTTTAGGTGTAGTTAACCTCTCAGGCTGTGACGAGGCGTCTAGGACCAACGTAGGAACGCTCAACGGCTGCCTTTAGTTGTGGTGGTTAGTCAGGGTACTGCAATCCAGTAGATTCCAACCTCTCTGGTGTATTGCCGTTTTTGCCTGCTCTCCTCAGCTACCAAATCATAACAGTATCACCGGCCAAACTGAAAATTATATGGTACTCACAGAAGGGAAAAATAGTAAAAGGAAAAAAAAAAAGGGGAGTTGTCAGAATTTTTTTTTTCTCTGTTTGTTGCACTTTTTCCCTCTTTTTCTCTGGGTGCTGAGGAGGAATTTTTTTTTTCTCTCAATGGAGTTTGCACAGTTGTCTGGCCGTGTGGATCAGCTTGCCACTGAGGTTCGGAGTATTGCTACCTATCTTGCAGGGTTGTCGGTTGTGGAACCTAGGATCCCCATGCCAGATTTGTTTTTGGGGGATCGAGCTAAATTTCTGAATTTCAAAAATAACTGTAAGTTGTTTTTTGCCTTAAAACCTAAGTCCTCAGGGAACGCAGCACAGCAGGTTCAAATTGTCATCTCTCTCCTGCGCGGCGATCCTCAGGATTGGGGTTTTTCTCTGACACCTGGGGACCCTGTTTTGAGTAATGTTGATGCATTTTTTCTGGCTCTGGGGTTATTGTACGATGAACCTAATGTCACTGATCAAACTGAAAAAACCTTGTTGGCATTAAATCAGGGGCTTGAGGACGCTGAGTTGTACTGTCAGAAATTCCGAAAGTGGGCAGTCCTGACCAAATGGAATGATGATGCTTTGGCAGCCCTTTTTCGGAAGGGTCTGTCAGAGATTGTAAAAGATGTTATGGTGGGTTTCCCTGCTCCCTCTGGTCTCAATGATTCTATGTCATTAGCGATTCAAATTGACAGACGTTTGCGTGAGCGTAGAGGTATGCGTGGAATAGTGTTGCCTTGTGAACCAGCTTCTGAACCCATGCAGTGTGATAGAGTGGCTTCTGGGGCACAGCATCATGAGTTTCGAAAACGCAATGGGTTATGTTTCCACTGTGGTGATGCCTCTCATGCTATTTCAGTCTGCCCTAAGCGGGGAAGACGTTTTGCACGCTCAGTTGTCTTGGGTAGTGTTCAGACTAAATTTCTGTTGACTGTTACCCTGATTTGCTCCCTGTCCACATTTTCTGCTCAGGCTTTTGTTGATTCGGGAGCAGCTATTAACCTAATGGATTTTGATTTTGCTAAACGTTGTGGGTTTCCCTTGATACCCCTACGGAAGTCTATTCCCCTACTGGGGATTGATTCTACCACTTTGGCTGAGAATAAACCCCAGTTCTCTACTCAGGTGATAATGATTGTTGAACCTGATCATCAGGAAAGTTGCAAATTTTTGGTGCTGTATAATCTGCATGACATTATTGTACTAGGTTTCCCTTGGTTACAGTCTCATAATTCTGTTTTAAATTGGAAATCTGTGTCTGTAACCAGTTGGGGCTGCCAATGTGTTAATGCCAACACTCCTGTTTTTTCTGCCTCTCCCCAGGCTCAGGATGTTCCTTTTTGACTGATTTTTCTGATGTGTTTAGCGAAAGTAAATCTGCATCCTTGCCCCCCCATAGGAGCTATGACTGCGCTATTGAATTAGTGCCTGGTAGTAAATTCCCTAAAGGTCGCCTTTTTAACTTGTCTGTACCTGAACATGACGCTATGCGGTCTTATATCAAGGAGTCATTGGAGAAGGGTCATATCAGACCATCCTCTTCACCCTTGGGTGCCGGTTTTTTGTTTGTGGCCAAAAAGGATGGTTCATTAAGGCCGTGTATTGATTATCGTCTCTAGAACAATATCACTGTGAAATATCAATATCCGTTACCTTTGATTTCTGACCTGTTTTCCAGGGTGAAAAGTGCTACTTGGTTTACCAAGCTTGACCTCAGGGGGGCGTATAACCTTATTCGCATTAAGCATGGGGATGAATGGAAGACGGCGTTTAATACCCAGAGGGGCATTTTGAGTACCTAGTGATGCCCTTTGGGCTTACTAATGCTCCTTCCGTCTTCCAGTCCTTCATGAATGACATTTTCAGGGATTTTGTGGATAGATTTCTGATTGTTTATTTGGATGATATCTTGATTTTTTCCAGTGACTGGGACTCTCATGTGAAACATGTTTGGACTGTCTTCCAGATTTTGAGAGAGAATGCTCTGTATGTGAAGGGATCAAAGTGTCTTTTTGGTGTACAGAGGATCTCATTTCTGGGATTCATTTTGTCTCCATCTGTTATTGAAATGGACCCGGTCAAGGTTCAGGCCATCTGTGATTGGGTCCAACCTACTTCATTAAAGGCTCTTCAGAGATTCTTGGGTTTTGCCAATTTTTATCGTAAATTTATTGGTAATTTCTCTGTTATTGTTAAACCATTGACTGATTTGACCAAAAAGGGTTCTGATGTGGTGAATTGGCCTCCTGAGGCAGTCTCTGCGTTTCAGGAACTTAAGCAGAGATTCACTTCTGCTCCTGTTCTATGACAGCCTGATGTTTCTCTGCCATTTCAGGTGGAGGTTGATGCCTCTGAAATTGGGGCAGGTGCCGTTTTGTCCCAAAGAGATCCTGAGACCTCTAAAAGTAACCCTTGTGCCTTTTTCTCTCGAAAATTTTCTCCAACTGAACGTAATTTTGACGTGGGTAATCGGGAGTTATTGGCCATGAAGTGGGCTTTTGAAGAGTGGAGACATTGGCTGGAGGGAGCCAAACATCAGGTGCTGGTCCTCACGGACCATAAGAATCTGGTTTATCTGAAATCAGCCAAGTGACTTAATCCTAGATAGGCCAGGTTGGCCTTGTTTTTCACACGTTTTAATTTTGTGGTTTCCTTTCTTCCTGGCACTAAAAATGTTAAGGCGGATGCCCTCTCGAGGAGTTTCCTTGCGGACTCTCCTGAGTTATCTGATCCTGCTGTTATTTTGAAAGAGGGTGTAGTTCTTTCCGCCATCTCGCCCAATTTGAGACTGGCTCTGGAAGGGTGTCAGGAGGATAAACCCGAGCGCTGCCCTATTGGGAAATTGTTTGTCCCAGACCGGTGGGAAAAGAGTGTGATGTCTGAGATTCATTGTTCCGCATTGGCCGGTCATCCCTGAATTTTTGGTACCAGAGACTTGGTGAGTCGGTCCTTTTGGTGGCATACTTTGTCTCGTGACGTCAGGGAATTTGTGCAGTCCTGCGGGACTGGCTCTCGCTCCAAGCCTTGCTCTCGCTCTAGTGGTTTGTTGATGCCATTGCCTGTGCCCAAGAGACCATGGACCCATATCTCTATGGATTTTATTTCCGACCTCCCTGTTTCTCAGAGAATGACCGTTATCTGGGTGATTTGTGATAGGTTTTCCAAAATGATACATCTTGTGCCATTACCTAAGTTGCCTTCCTCCTCCGAATTGGTGCCTTTGTTCCTTCAGCACGTGGTTCGTTAACACGGCATTCCTGAGAACATTGTGTCTGACAGAGGAGTCCAGTTTGTTTCCAGATTTTGGAGGACTTTTTGTTCTAAACTGGGTGTTCAATTGTCTTTCTCCTCGGCTTTTCATCCTCAGACCAATGGACAAACTGAGAGAACAAACCAGACATTGGAGACTTATCTGAGATGCTTTGTGTCTGCTGATCAAGATGACTGGGTCTCTTTTTTGCCTTTGGCTGAGTTTGCTCTTAATAATAGGGCTAGCTCTGCCACTTTGATGTCTCCATTTATCTGCAATTTTGGGTTTCACCCTCGATTTTCTTCGGGACAGACGGAGGCTTCTGTCTGTCCAGGTGTTGACTCTGTTGTGGAGCGTATGCAGCAGATTTGGGACCAGGTAGTGGAGAGGTTGTCCCTCTCTCAGGAGAGGGCCCAGCGGTTTGCCAACCGGCATAGGACTGATGGTCCTCGGTTTGAAGTGGGGGACTTGGTCTGGTTGTCCTCAAGAAATATCCATATGAGAGTTGCATCTCCTAAGTTTAAGCCTAGGTTCATTGGACCTTATAAGATCATGGAGATTCTTAATCCTGTTTCCTTTCGTTTACTTCTTCCAGGGACATTTAAGATCCATAACGTGTTCCACAAGTCCTTATTGAAGAGGTTTGTCGAGCCAGTGGTTCCTATGGCTGCGCCTCCTGACCCTGTTTTGGTTGAGGGCAATCTGGAGTATGTGGTTGAGAAAATATTGGATTCTCGTTTTTCTAGACAGAAACTCCAGTATTTGGTTAAGTGGAGAGGTTATGGTCAGGAGGACAATTCTTGGGTGTTTGCTTCGGACATCCATGCTAGGAGACTGATCCGTGCGTATCACAGAGCTCATCCTGACTGACCTGGTTGCACAAATGAGTGTTCGGTGACCCCTCCTCAAGGGGGGTACTGTTGTGAATGTTTTAGAAATGAATTCTGAGCAGAAGCTCCCTCTGGTGGTTACAAACAGTACTGAACAATTCAATGAGGATTGGCAATCAGGAATCACAGACTGGCTGGATATAAGGGAGGTTCTCTCCCATCATGGTTGCCGGTGATCAATTGTTCTTGTCTCAACGTTGTTTCCTGGTTCACTTGGAAGCTTGCTGAGTCTTGCCTCTTCTCCTGCTCTCAGATAAGATATTTTCTGTTTTTTGTTTTTGTGCTTACCATTTGCATATTTCTCTGCATTTCTGTGAGGTTAGCCAGGTTCCCCTCAGCGGGGGGCTTGGGCTCCTCTCATTTCCTCTGGAGCCACTGTTATTTGTTAATTTGCCTTTTCCAGTTTTTTCAGTGGCTGCAGCTTAGTTTTGTTACACCAGAGAACTAATTTAGGTGGTAGAGGTCGTGTGATCTCAGGTGTTTTTGCAATTAGTAGCGTTGGCATTTTTTAGGGGTTTTTTTGGATTGCAGTAAGTATCCTTCCTATCCTTTTCTGTCTAGGCAGATTGGGCCCCAACGTTTGCTCATACTATTTTCTGTCTGTGTCTGTATTTCCTCTTGTCTAACCGCCATTACATGTTTGGGGGCTTCCTATGGTCTTTGGGGATCTGCTCTGGGGCAGATAGCTTTCCTCTTTCTATCTTTAGGTGTAGTTAACCTCTCAGGCTGTGACGAGGTGTCTAGGACCAACGTAGGAACGCTCCACGGCTGCCTTTAGTTGTGGTGGTTAGTCAGGGTACTGCAATCCAGTAGATTCCAACCTCTCTGGTGTATTGCCGTTTTTGCCTGCTCTCCTCAGCTACCAAATCATAACAGTTATAACTCTGGAACGCTTCAACGGATCTTCGCGTTTCTGAGAATGTTTTCTCGTGACATATTGTACTTCATGACAGTGGTAAAATTTCTTCGATATAACTTGCGTCTATTTATGAAAAAAATGAAAATATGGCAAAAATTATGACAATTTTGCAATTTTCAAACTTTGAATTTTTATTCTCTTAAAACAGAGAAATATGTCGCACAAAATAGTTACTAAATAACATTTTACACATGTCTACAATTACATCAGCACAATTTTGGAACCAACATTTTTTTTTGTTAGGAAGATATAAGGGTTAAAAGTTAACCAGCGATTTCTCATTTTTACAATAAAATGTACAAAACCATTTTTTTAGGGACCACCTCACATTTGAAGTCACTTTGAGGGGTCTAAAGTTAGGTCCATATATATTTGGACAGAGACAACATTTATCTAATTTTGGTTCTAGACATTGCCACAGTGAATTTTAGGCTGTGTTTCCATGGTCAGGAAACACAGCGCATTTGACGGAGCGGAAATTCCGCTCCGTCCTAAGCCCCGCCCCCTTTCTGACGTGCGTTCTTTCCGGAGGTGTTCAGGACACCTCCGGAACACCTCCGGAAAGAACGCAGGGCTACATAGCGCTGTGTTAAATTCCGTTGCGGCGACGCTGCGTCGCCGCAATACGCTAGTA
This sequence comes from Oophaga sylvatica, assembly GCA_033576555.1. Lineage (NCBI taxonomy): Eukaryota > Metazoa > Chordata > Amphibia > Anura > Dendrobatidae > Oophaga > Oophaga sylvatica. Next base: position 171,968,192 of record JARQOD010000001.1, on the reverse strand, counting down.
CATGCTGCGGTCTGAAAAGACGCGCAGCATGTCCGGATACACAGGTCTTCCGCCTGCGTGTTGTTACGCATAGTGGAGACGGGATTTCTTGAAATCCCCTCCACTATGCTGTAACATCTGGACGCTGCGTGTTTGGCGCTGCGCCAACGCACAGCGCCAAACACGCAGCAATTCCTGATGGAATACTGATCGTGGAAACTCACCCTTAAACAAAACAATTCAGATGCAGTTGAAGTTCAGACTTTCAGCTTTCATTTGAGGGTATCCACATTAAAATTGGATGAAGGGTTTAGGAGTTTCATCTCCTTAACATTTGCCACCCTGTTTTTAAAGGAACCAAAAGTAAATGGACACATTAAATCATTGTAAATAAAATGATCATTTCTAGTACTTGGTTGAAAACCCGTTGTTGGCAATGACTGCCTGAAGTCTTGAACTCATGGACATCACCAGACAGGGCCGGCGTCAACACCCGGCATCCCCGGGCAAGTGCCGGGGCCCTGAGCAGGCAGGGGGGCCCACTCGCCGTCGGGCACCTCGGCGCCCGTTAGCGGAGGAGAGTGGTGTCAGCGCCGCCACTGGCCCCCCCCACTTGCTCAGGGCCCCGGCAGCAGCCGGCGCAATACTCACCTCTCCCCGTGCCTCCGCTGCCGCAGCTCCGGTCTCCAGGGGGTGCCTGCGCTTCCTCTCACAGCAGCGCCGCTGAATGACGTCATCATTCAGCGGCCGGCTGTGGCAGAGAGTGCGCGGACGCCGGACAGGTGAGGTGTGTGTGTGTGTGTGTCTGTCTGTGTGTATCAGTGTGTGTGTATGTAGTGCGATGCTTTCTGTGTGTATGTGAGAGAGTGCTTGTGTGCTGCGGTGCTGTCTGTGTGATGGTGGTGGGGGGAGGGCAGTGATGATGATGGGGAGGCATTGATAATAATGGGGAGGCATTGATGATAATGGGGAGGCAATGATGATGATGGGGAGGCGATGATGATGATGGGGAGGCGATGATGATGATGGGCAGGCATTGATGATAATGGGCAGGCATTGATGATGATGGGGAGGCGATGATGATGATGGGCAGGCATTGATGATAATGGATAGGCAATGATGATGATGGGGAGGCAATGATAATGATGGGGAGGCAATGATATGATGAGGAGGCAATGATGATGATGAGGAGGCAATGATATGATGAGGAGGCAATGATGAAGATGGGCAGTCATTGATGATGATGGGGAGGCCATGATGACGATGGGGAGGCAATGATGATGATGGGGAGGCAATGATGATGATGGGGAGACGATGATGATGGGCAGGCATTGATGATAATGGGCAGGCATTGATGATGATGGGGAGGCGATGATGATGATGGGCAGGCATTGATGATAATGGATAGGCAATGATGATGATGGGGAGGCAATGATAATGATGGGGAGGCAATGATGATGATGGGGAGGCGATGATGATGATGGGGAGACAATGATGATAATGGGGAGGCAATGATGATGATAATGGGGAGTCTTTCCACAGCGCCCTTTCCTGAGCCGTAACAGTGCAGAACGCAGCACAGCGCAGAGGAGAGCTCCATATTTTGTATGGAGCATTATATGGGGACCAGTATCCTGTATGGAGCATTATATGGGGACCAGTATCCTGTATGGAGCATTATATTGGGTCCAGTATTCTGTATGGAGCATTATTTTAGGTCCAGTATTCTGTATGGAGCATTATATGGGGGATGAGGGGGTGACATCCTGCATGGGATATTATATGGGTGATGAGGGGGAGACTATGTGGTGCCCATAATATTGTATGGAGGACTGTACTGTCCAGTCTATACTGTGCGCTGCGAGGATTTGGTGGTTTTTGAGCTATTGTACAATTTACAATAGATATCACTCATGTAATGGAAGAAGTGAAGTATTGGGCATTGTACTGTACCTATATTTCTCTGCTGTATCTGTGCATCATGAATCGTGGTCTGTGTTAAAGGGGCCCACTGAGGCTCTTTCGCCTGGGGCCCATAAAAACCTGGAGCCGGCCCTGTCACCAGATGCTGTGTTTCCTCCTTTTTGATGCTCTGCCAGACCTTCACTGCGGAGGTTTTCAGTTGCTGTTTGTTTGTGGGCCTTTCTGTCTGAAGTTTAGTCTTTAACAAGTGAAATGCATGCTCAATTGGGTTGAGATCAGGTGACTGACTTGGCCATTCAAGAATATTCCACTTCTTTGCATTAATAAACTGCTGGGTTGCTTTGGCTTTATGTTTTGGGTCATTGTCCATCTGTAGTATGACACGACGACCAATCAGTTTGGCTGCATTTAGCTGGATCTGAGCACACAGTATGGCTCTGAATACCTCAGAATTTATTCGGCTGCTTCTGTCCTGTGTCACATCATCAATAAACACTAGTGACCCAGTGCCACTGGCAGCTATGCATACCCAAGCCATCACACTGCCTCCGCCGTGTTTTACAGATGATGTGGTATGCTTTAGATCATGAGCTGTACCACGCCTTCGCCATACTTTTCTCTTTCCATCATTCTGGTAGAGGTTGATCTTGGTTTCATCTGTCCAAAGAATGTTCTTCCAGAACTGTGCTGGCTTTTTTAGATGTTTTTTAGCAAAGTCCAGCCTAGCCTTTTTATTCTTGATGCTTATGAGTGGCTTGCACCGTGCAGTGAACCCTCTGTATTTACTTTCATGCAGTCTTCTATTTATGGTAGACTTGAATAATGATACGCCTACCTCCTGGAGAGTGTTGTTGACTTGGTTGGCTGTTGTGAAGGGGTTTCTCTTCACCATGAAGAGTATTCTGCGATCATCCACCACTGTTGTCTTCCGTGGGCGCCCAGGTCTTTCTGCATTGATGAGTTCACCAGTGCTTTCTTTCTTTCTCAGGATGTACCAAACTGTAGATTTTGCCACTACTAATGTTGTAGCAATTTCTCAGATGGTTTTTTTTCTGTTTTTGCAGCTTAAGGATGGCTTGTTTCACTTGCATGGAGAGCTCCTTTGACCGCATGTTTCCTTCACAGCAAAACCTTCCAAATGCAAACACCACACCTCAAATCAACTCCAGCCCTTTTATCTGCTTAATTGAGAATGACATAACAAAGGGATTGCCCACACCTGTCCATGAAATAGCATTGGAGTCAATTGTCCAAATACTTTTGGTCCCTTTAAAAACAGGGTGGCACATGTTAAGGAGCTGAAACTCCTAAACTCTTCATCCAATTTTAATGTGGATACCCTCAAATGAAATATATATGGACCGAACTGTATATGGCAGAAAATACCCAAAAGTGACACCATTCTAAAAACTGCACCCCTCAAGGTACTCAAAACCACATTCAAGAAGTTTATTAACCCTTCAAGTGCATCACAGGAGCTGAAGCAACGTGGAAGGAAAAAATGAACATTTAACTTTTTAGTCACAAAAATCATCTTTTACAAACAATTTTTTTATTGTAACAAGGGTTAAAGGAGAAAATGGAGAGATAAAGTTGTGCAATTTCTCCTGAGTACACCAATACCCCATATGTGGGGAAAAACCACTGTCTTGGCGCACGGCAGGACTCGGAAGGGAAGGAGTGCAGTTTGACTTTTTCAAACCAAAATTGGCTGGAATTGAGATTGGAAGACATGTCGCTTTTGTTGAGCCCCTGATGTGCCTAAACAGTGGAAAACCCCCACAAGTGACACCATTTTGGAAACTAGACCCCTAAGGAACTTATCTAGATCTGTTGTGAGCACTTTGAACCCTCAAGTGCTTCATACAAGTTTATGACGTAAAGCCGTAAAATTAAAACATTTTTTTCCACCAAAATGATCTTTTCACCCCAATTTTTAATTTTCCCAAGGGTAACAAGACCTCAACAGTTATTGTGCAATTTGTCCTGAGTACGCTGATATTCAATATGTGGGGGTAAACCACTGTTTGGGTGCATGACAGAGCTCGGAAGGGAAGGAGCGCTGTTTGACTTTTTCAAAGCAGAATTGGCTGGATGCCATGTCTCATTTAGAGAGCCCCTGATGTGCCTAAACAGTGGAAACCCCCACAAGTGACACCATTTTGGTAACTAGACCCCCTAAGGAAGTTATCTAGATCTGTTGTGAGCACTTTGAACCCCTAAGTGTTTCACTAAAGTTTATAATGCCTGGGTATGAAGAAAAAAAAAATTCCACAAAAATGGACGCCATGTCGCGTTTGGAGAGCCCTTGATGTGCCTAAACAGTGGAAACCCCCACAAGTGACCCCATTTTTGAAACTAGACAACCAAAGGAAATTATCTAGATGTGTGGTAAGAACTTTGAACCCCCAAGTGCTTCACAGAAGTTTATAACGCAGAGCCATAAAAATAAAAAATCATTTTTTTTCCACAAAAATTATACTTTCGCCCCAATTTTTATTTTTCCAAGGTTAACAGAAGAAATTGGACCCCAAAAGTAATTGTGCAATTTGTCCTGAGTACACTGATACTCCATATGTGGGGGAAAACTACTATTTGGGTGCATGGCAGAGCTCAGAAGGGAAGAAGCACGGTTTGACTTTTTCAACGCAGAATTGGCTGAAATTGAGATCAGATGACATGTCACGTTTGGAGAGGCCCTGATGAGCCTAAACAGTGGAAACCCCAATTCTAACTCCAACCCTAACCCCAACACACCCCTAACCCTAATCCCAGCCCTAACCATAACCCTAACCATAACCACACAACCTAACCCTAACACACCCCTAACCCTAATCCCAACTCTAACCCTATTCCTATTTTTAGCCCCAACCCTAACTTTAGCTCCAACCCTAACCCTAACGCTAACCCTAATGGGAAAATGGAAATAAATACATTTTTTAAATTTTATTATTTTTCCCTAAGGGGGTGAAAAATGGCGGTTTGATTTACTATTTATAGCGGGTTTTTATGATTGGCAGCTGTCACACGCTAAAGATGCTTTTTTTTTCCAACATGTTTTATTGATTTAAAGAGTATTACATTACAATATATTCATATAAATCATTAAAGTTACAAGCTTGTTTGACAGGTGTGAAACTCAAGATAATGATTTAAGGAACAAAACTACGAAGTAGGTCATACAAAATTGAAGATAATAAGCTTGTAAACTCTTGTTTAAAAGGTACAATACTCTTAAATGTCCCCCCCACCTACCTCCACCCTCCCACCCCCCAACATATAAATCCCTGAAACATTCCCGCATTCGATTAGCAATCAACAAGCTTAAGGAATAGGATCATGTCCACTAATTTTCTGAAGAAGATACCACTGAGTGTTTTCAAACTGTGTCCTAAGTTTGTCCCTAGTGTCTTGAGATAATGAAGGGATAAATAATGACCATGTGCTTAGAAATTTCCCGGTCAATTTCTCTTTATTTGTCAAAGTATCTAGCCAGTCCATTCGAAAGATATACGTTAATTTAGAGTATATGAGAGACTTGGGTGGTGGCAAAGGATCTAGCCAGTGCTGTAATATACTTTTCCTGGTAGCTGAGGCCCATATTATCAACATGGCCTTAACATGCTTGGGGAATTTGTGTTGAGAACTGTCTATAATGTTAAATATTGCCCATTGCGGAGTCAGAGGAAACACTATCCCGCCAAGATTCTGTAGTTCGGCATGGATAGATTGCCACAATTTCTTCACTTTGGGACATCCCCACATGTGATGAAGTAGGTCTGTGTTTCTTGTCCCACATTTGGAACAGGCGAATGTGCCCTCTGGAGACATCCTAGACTTAATGTGTGGAGTAATATAAGCTCTATGAAGAAGTAATAAAGACATGTCTGTATAACTGCTGGAGGGGATCACCTTCCGTTGCAATAATGTGGCGTCTAAGATTTCCCCGACTGTGATGTTCTGTAGATCATTAACCCATCATGCTGGACCTGTCATTTTGCCTTCCCAAGATCCATGCTTACGCAACAGTGTGTATATACTGCTTGTCGAGGCTAATTGCATTCTGGCGGTCCTAATGAAACCATCCAAAACGTTCCTCACTCCCTCTCTACCCCCCACGGCCATGCTCTTCAAGATTAAACTTCTTGCTTGAAGAAAAAGGAATGGCTTGTTAACAAATGATGGGTAACGTTGTGCTGCTATGTCAAATGTGAGCATAGAGAATCTATCATCTAGAAGATCAGCAGCCAATATGCAACCCTGCCCAGCTAGTTCAATGTAGGGTAAGGGTGGTTTACCTCCCATAAAGCCCGGGTTACCCATAAAGGGCACAAAAGGAGAGATATTGCCTCTCAGGTGACAACGTTTTCTACACCTCCTCCACGTCTGTATTGTTTGCCATAAGGTGGGATGGATTCTTATGTCCACAATAAGGTCCTCGTTGGTCATATGTAATAAAGCTGGTAATGAGATATGGGGACTTAATTGTTGGTCTAAGAGTATGTTTGCGAAATGTGAGTTGCCTCTCAACCAATCGATAATATATCTGAAATTTGCTGCTAGATTGTACTTTGCAATGTCTGGGAAATTGATGCCACCCTCCTCCTTAGGGGCTTGTAGTTTGATAAGACCTATTCTTGTACGCTTTTTGTCACCCCAAATGAAATTCCTAAAAGCAGTTAGAGTTTTAACATCAGCACGTGTCAACAAAATAGGAAGTGTTTGGAAAATATACAATAATTTTGGAAATATTATCATCTTAATTAAGTGATATTTACCGGAAAAAGATAAAGAAAAATGTTTCCAGGAGTTTAGAAGGTGCAGTATGGATGTGATTAGGGGTCTAATATTAATGTAATATAAGGACGTTAAATCTGCCGGGAGATGGACACCCAAGTATTTGATAGATGTTGTGCTCCATTGGAAGGGAAGTGTTGAGTTATTTAATTTTCCTTGCTCAAACAAGGCCAAGGCCTTTGATTTATTATAATTTATTTTAAAACCTGAGCACTTGCCAAAATGATTTAAGGCCTCCATGATAACTGGAATTGCCGCTTTGGGATTGGAGATAAATAGGAGTATGTCGTTGGCAAATGACACAATTTTGAGTGAGGTGGAGCCTACCTCTATGCCCTTATATATTGCAGAATTTTGGAGGGTTCTGAGTAAAGGATCTAAAGCAAGGTTAAAAAGCAAAGGCGACAAGGGGCAGCCCTGACGTGTTCCTCTTTGGACTTCAAACGTGGAGGAGAATATGCCATTTATGGCCAGCCTGGACACCGGGTTTTTATATAACAACTTTATCGCCTCACAGAACCATGGGCCAAAGTTTCTAAATTCCAGGATGTCGAAAAGATAATCCCATGCGACCCTGTCAAACGCTTTGTCAGCATCCAGGCTGATCACAATAGACTCTAGACAACCATGAGATTTGCCATGGGAAATAACTCCCAAAGCCGTCCGTATGTTGTATGTTATGGATTTACCGTGGACAAACCCAATTTGTTGAGGCAATATTAGGTTAGGGATTATTTTTTGCACTCTATTTGCTAATATTTTTGTGAAGATTGTAAAGTCAGAATTTAAAAGCGATATTGGTCTATATCCTTCCACTAGTGAAGGATCTTTGCCCGGTTTGGGGAGCACTATTATGTCTGCTTCATTGAAATGATCCGGGAGCTGCCCCGACCGAACCAACTGGTTAAAGACGTCACAGAGATGTGTCCATATCTTACCACCCAATATCTTATAGTATTCATTACTATACCCATCTGGGCCAGGGGATTTAGCGAGCTTTAAGGAGCTGATAGTTTGGATTACTTCTGAGAGGGATATGGGAGCATTAAGAATTTCTCTGTGCTCCTCTAATATTAGGGGTGCCACCTCTGTTTGCATAAAATTTAGAATATCATCCCCTTCTCTCTTCTCCGCTTTGTACAAGGAACCAAAAAAAGATCTAAACTCCTCTATAATCTCCTCGTTCTCTGTCGACACTCTGCCCTCTTTGGTCCGAATTTTGTGAATCCTTGTGGCTTTTCTGTATGGTCTTGTAAGGGATGCAAGTAATTTGCCAGGTCTATTGCCCCATTTAAAAAATTTGTGCTTTTGAAGATCAATACTATAAGTGGCCCACTCATGAGCCAGTGCCTCCGCAGACTCCTTTGCTTCAGTATATTGTTTTTTCGTGAGGGGTGTATTGTTAAGTTTAAAATTTTTATATGCTAGGGTTAAAGCCCTCTGCGTTGCCAAGGTCCGCTCCTGCAACTGGTTTTTTTTATGGCTTATATGCGCAATAATTTGCCCTCTCAACACAGCCTTAGAGGTATCCCAAAAAAGAATTGGTGTTTCACAATGTATTTGGTTGTCTGATTTGTACATGTCCCATGAGGATTGTATGAATTTTTTTAAATCCTCTGAGTGATATAGATATGACGGGAACCTCCACTTCCTGTGGGAATAGATTGGTTTAATTAGTTTTAGGCTGAACGTTATCGGTGCATGGTCCGAGATGTACATGTTCAGAATTTTGGTGTATGTGATTCTTGACAAAAGTGAGGGGCTCAACAACCAATAATCAATTCTAGCATGAGAGTTATGAACATGTGAATAATGGGAGTAGTCTCTTTCAACAGGGTGTTGCACTCTCCATACATCTATCAATCCCAAATGATCTAACAAAGATTGTATTAGTTTCCCTTACATATGAGGAGATTGAGAATTAGATCTATCCATCTCGACGTCGTGCACCTCATTAAAATCACCACCCACTATCATATGAGAGGTGTCCCATCCCGCAATTTTTTTAAGTACATTGGCTCGAAAGAGCGGATCCGATGAATTTGGTGCATAAATATTTATTACACTGTAGGTTATCCCCTCTATAACCAGCTTGACGCAGACAAATCTCCCCGAAGGATCCTCAAACACATCCATTACTTCATGGTCAAGACCCCTATTTATCATAATAGCGACACCCCTCTGTTTTTTAGTAAAGGAAGCCTCTGCACATAACATAAATTTCTTGCTAGAAAACCCCGGATGATCACCCTTCATCCAATGTGTCTCCTGCAACAGTACAATATGAAATTTTTTTTGATGTAGATGATTTAAAATTTTTTTCCTCTTGACCGGGGAATTTAGGCCATTGACATTCCAGGAACACCATAGTAGAGATGTCATAGCGGACATTTTTTGCTTGTTGATATTAGCCATTAACCCACTCCAGTGATGGACTTATGATAGGATATGACCTTTTCATGAAAATAGGATTCCTGCCTATCCCAGTGAGTAGGCATAAGAATCCCTAAAGCATTGAATACTTGAAATCGAATGCAGAGACTCCCTCCCCAAAAAACCTCCCCTTCCCAAAAAACCTGTAACTGTGTAACACATTCAATATTACCCTCAAACCTGCATCCTAACTCTAAATGCAGAGATAATAATGCAGCAAAAAAGAACAACATAACCAACGGATGTCAGTTGACATCACCTTATAAGATTCATGGTATTGTCGCTAAGTAATCCACTCTATAACTTGCTCATGGTGGTTGGGAAATATCCCGGACAATCTCCAGAGCCTTCACCGGGTCATCGACAGCCCAATTTTTTCCAGATGGATTGAAGCGCAATAGCGCTGGGTATTGTAGGCAAACCTAATATTTTTGTTCGGCCAGCAATTTACACACCGGGTTGAAGGCCCTACGTTTGGTCGTCACCATGGCCGAATAGTCCTGAAACATCAGAACTTTGTGCCCTTCGTATGATAAATGCGTTTTCTTCCTGTAAGCATTTAGTAAACGAATTTTATCTTGGAAGTCAAGGACCTTGAATATCACCGGTCTGGGTCTGTCATTGTCCCTACCCCTCTGTGGGCCTATTCTGTGAGCTCTCTCTATTGCCATTGATCCAGATGTTAATTGAATGTCCAGGGCTCCTGGCAGCCACTCAGAAGTTAATTTTAGCAATTCAGAGGGAAGAATGGACTCAGGTAGTCCTATCAGTTTTAAGTTATTGCGTCTAGATCGGTTTTCCAGATCATCCACTTTGGATTGGAGCTCTATGATGGCTTTTTCTTTACCCTCTAGACGCTCTGCCATTTCCTTGGTAACCTCCTCCAAATCAGAGATACGTTGCTCAGCTTCGTCTAGGCGGGTGCCCTGACTATTAACTTGTGATATTATTGAGTCTATTGAAGTTTGAAGAGTGGCGAATCTAGAATCTATTTCGGGAATGAGGCGGTCCATGATGGCATCCGCTATTGAATGAGAAGTTTCGCTGCTAGTATCTGAGGTTGATTTAGGCGAGGATGAGCCTTGTTGGTTTCGGGTAGAGGCACGGCCTCCTTTAGAATTTTTGCCCACAAATTTATCCATACTCAGCGACATTAGTAAGAAGGTAGAAGGCGGTGATGTCTCAGTTCAGAATTGCTACATTAAAATCTGCTGTGTAGCATGTATCTTCTGTGTGAAGCGTATAACGCAGCTGACACTCGGCCTGTGTCCTACTGCACGGCGTCCCCCACGCCCAAAGCCTCCCGAGGAGCCTGGAGAGGTGGGCCCGATGCACAAGCCTCCCGTCCAGGTATTCCCCCCGCTGATAGAGGCTATATCTCCTCTCACAAATTGAGGTATAGCCAACAGTGAAATTAGGCCAACGGGGAGTTCCGTTAAAAAGCAGCCAAACCTTGGCTCCGCCTCCCGGAAATCTTTGCTTAATACTTTTGAAAAAGCGTAGGGGGTAGACCATCCAGTCTAACAGACCAGGCCTATCAACTGCAGGTTCTCACCAGTCTGAACGACTATGTATATGCAATAATAAATATTATTCCTGAACAAAATAGTGATGTGTCATCAGTGAGTGTTCGCCTGCTGCTGGGGTCGTGACGACGGCGCTGCCCTACTGTGGAAATATTTCTGGCCCAAAGTGGCCCAGGTGCGCTGAGACAGAGGTTTGTATATGAAATCCGAATCTAGATATGGGCCGCTGCACAGCCTCCCAAGAACCAAACGATGAGCCGGAGCCACCCCGAGCAACACCGCCAAACACTGAGCCGATTCCTGGACTGTGTTGAGAGATGCGGATGATTGAAGGAGGGAGCACCTGTGTGTCCTCGGCCGCTGCTGCAGAGCTCCTCACCCCAGTCCCAGTGCGCGGTCAGCAGCCAGAGGTATCCGGGTCCCCGGCAACTGGGGAGGATCTCAAAGGTGAGTTAGTTATCTCATGAGAGTTTGCCTTGCTGCAGCAAACCCCCTCCAATCTATATGAAAGAATTTTAGGATGATTGATTGATTGATTGATTGATGGGGGACGTGAATCAAGATTTTCAGTCCCTTTCACAGAAGATTTTGTATGGAAAAATATCTACTATTCCAGGTATCACCACTGGATGGCACTAGAGTCACAATAATGATTTAAGGCTGAAGCTGTAGATATAGATTTTTCCCCAAAGGACCACTAGGTGTCTCCCTTGTCTTTCTGATGGGGACTGAGTTTAGAAGCTGTGTTTATGAATCAGTCTCAGTTTTGATGCCACCAACATTTGTGAGACTGTCCCTGGTCCCAATTTCCTTTATGTCAGGCAGAGTACACTGTCCTTGTGTGACCCAATTTCCCCAGCCTGTTAATAGTAGTAAGCGGCTGTGTAGCTCACCAGCCCCCGAGGAGAAGCTGCTCCCCCGACCACAGCTCCACTCTCCCCCACGCTCCCCCTCCAAGATGGCGCAGAACACAGGAGAGGTCTCCGAGGTGACAGTAACCCCCGCTCAGTCCAATGGCTCTAGCTCCCCAGGGACAGGCAGAGAGACGCGCTGCACTCCCGGCAGCACTGTGAGCTGACACAGCTCCCAGGTACAAATAACTTCTTCAGCGTGTGGGGGGGAAGGGCAGCAATGAGTCGGCAGGATGCCAGGCAGATCCTGGGTCACACCAGAGCCCTCAGAGGGTAGATGCGAGAGGGCGGCTCCAGGTGTAGCAGACAGCGATGCCTTACCGGGTCTTCAGGCGGGACACGGCCCCAGCAGCAGAGGAGCTCTCTAAAGATGCTTTTTATTGCAAAAAATAGCTTTTGCACCACCACATTTTGAGAGCTATAATTTTTCCACATTTTGGCTCATAGAGTCATGTGAGGTCTTATTTTTTGTGGGACGAGTTAACGTTTTATTGGTACTATTTTCGGGCACATCACATTTTTTGATCGCTTTTTATTACGATTTTTGTGAGGCAGAATGAACAAAAAACAGCAAATCATGAATTTCTTTCGGGGGGGGGGCCTTTTTACCATTCCGCATGTGGTAAAATTGATGAAGCAGTTTTATTCTTCGGGTCAGTACGATTACAGCGATACGTCATTTATATCTTTTTTTCATGTTTTGGTGCTTTTATACAAAAAAAACAATTTCATATAAAAAATAATTATTTTTGCATAGCTTTATTCTGCGAGCTATAACTTTTTTATTTTTTTGCTGATGATACTGTATGGTGGCTTGTTTTTTGCGGGACAAGATGACGATTTCAGTGGTACCATATTTTTTTATATCTGTCTTTTTGATCTCGTGTTATTCCACTTTTTTGTTCGGCTGTATGATGATAAAGCATTGTTTTTTTGCCTTGTTTTTTTTTTAAGGGGTTCACTAAAGGGGTTAACTAGTGGAACAGTTTTACAGGGTGGGTCGTTACAGATGCGGCGATACTAAATATATGTACTTTTATTGTTTTTTCTTTTTTTTATTTACATAAAGAAATGAATTTATTTGGGAATTTTTTTTTCTTTATTTAGAATTTTTTCTACACATGTTAATTTTTATTTTTTTACATTTTTACTTTGTCCCAGGGTGGGACATCACTATATGTTGTCAGATCGCTAATCTGACAGTTTGCTTAACACTCTGTCAGATCAGGCACTAAGAAGCCACCTCCCTGCAGGACCCGGAAGGACCCCACGTGTTGTGAATGGGTTTGAGATGAGTTCTGAGCAGAGGCTCCCTCTGGTGGTTACAAGCGGTGCTAGTCTGTCCAGTGAAGATTGTGAGGACTGGGAATCAGGTGTTACTGACTGGTCTTATATAAGGGAGTCACCTTCCCATCAGGGTTGCCGGTGATTAATTGTTCTGGTCTGAATCCTTTATTCCAGTTTCCCTTGTAGCCTGCTGTGTCGTGTCTGCATCTCCTGCTAACAGATAAGACATTTTCTTCTTTTGTGTTTGTGCTATATTTTTGCATTTTGTCCTGCACTTCTGTGGGGGCCTTCTGGGTCCCCTCCGGGGGCTTCTGCCCTCTCAGTTTTGTTCAGCCACTGATGTTTGTACTTTTGCTTTTTCCAGTTTTTTCAGTGGCTGCTGTTTTGATTTTGTTACACCAGAGAACTAATTTAGGTGGAAGAGGTCGTGTGATCTCAGGTGTTTTTGAAATTAGTAGAGTTGGTGCTTTTCAGGGTTTTCTGGGATTGCAGTAAGTACCCTTCCTATCCTTTTCTATTTAGTTAGTTTGGGCCCCAGCGTTTGCTCATACTATTTTCTTTCTGTGTCAGTATTTCATCTTGTCTAACCGCCATTACATGTTTGGGGGCTTTCTATTATCTTTGGGGTTCTGCTCCGGGGCAGATAGCTTTCCTATTCTATCTTTAGGTGTAGTTAGTTTCTCAGGCTGTGACGAGGCGTCTAGGACCAACGTAGGAACGATCCACGGCTGCCTCTAGTTGTGGTGGTTAGTCAGGGTACTGCAATCTCATAGATTCCAACTGCTCTGGTGTATTGCCTTTTTTACCTGCACTCCTCAGCTACCGAAACATAACAGTATCACCGGCCCTAAAAATTGAAAATTGTATGGTACTCACAGAAGGGAAAAAATATTGTCAGAGTTGTCAGAGATATTTTTCTGTTTGTTGCATTTTTTTTTTTTTTCCCTCTGTATCTCTGGGTGCTGGGGAGGATTTTTCTCTCAATGGAGATTGCACAGTTGTCTGGCCGTGTGGATCAGCTTGCCACTGAGGTTCGGAGTATTGCTATCTATCTTGCTGGGTTGCCTGTTGTGGGACCTAGGATTCCCATGCCAGATTTGTTTTTAGGGGATCGAGCTAAGTTTCAGAATTTCAAAAATATTCAATTCCTCAGGGTTCAAATTATCATCTCTCTCCTGCGCGGCGATCCTCAGGATTGGGCTTTTTCCCTGATACCTGGGGATCCTGTTTTGAGTGATGTTGATGCATTTTTTCAGGCCTTGGGGTTATTGTTCGATGAGCCTAATGTCACTGATCAAGCTGAGAAAGCCTTGTTGGCATTAAATCAGGGGCTTGATGACGCTGAGTTATACTGTCAGAGATTCCGTAGGTGGGCAGTCCTGACCAAATGGAATGACGACCCTTTGGCAGCCCTTTTCCGGAAGGGTCTGTCAGATAATGTAAAGGATGTTATGGTGGGATTCCCTGTCCCCTCTGGTCTCAATGATTCTATGTCATTAGCGATTCAAATTGACAGACGTTTGCGTGAGCGGAGAAGTATGCGTGGAATGGTGTTACCTTGTGAACCAGCTTCTGAACCCATACAGTGTGATAGAGTGGTGTCTGGGGCACAGCGTCATGAGTTTCGAAAGCGCAATGGGTTATGTTTCTACTGTGGTGATGCCTCTCATGCTATTTCAGTCTGCCCTAAGCGGGGAAGACGTTTTGCACGCTCAGTTGTCTTGGGTAGTGTTCAGACTAAGTTTTTATTAACTGTCACTCTGATATGTTCTCTGTCCTCATTTTCTGCTCAGGCTTTCGTTGATTCTGGAGCAGCTATTAACCTGATGGATTATGATTTTGCTAGACGTTGTGGGTTTCCCTTGATACCCCTACAGAAGTCTATTCCCCTACTGGGGATCGATTCTACCCTTTGGCTGAGAATAAACCCCAGTTTTCTACTCAGGTGATAATGAGGGTTGAACCTGATCACCAGGAGTGCTGCAAATTTTTGGTTCTGTATAATCTGCATGACATTATCGTGCTGGGTTTTCCTTGGTTACAGTCTCATAATCCTGTTTTGGATTGGAAATCTGTGTCTGTAACCAATTGGGGCTGCCAATGCGTTAATACCAACACTCCTGTTTTTTCTGCCTCCCCCAGGCTCAGGATGTTCCTGACTTTTTGATTGATTTTTCTGATGTGTTTAGCGAAAGTAAATCTGCATCCTTGCCTCCCCATAGGAGCTATGACTGCGCTATTGAATTAGTGCCGGGTAGTAAATTCCCTAAAGGTCGCCTTTTTAACTTGTCTGTACCTGAACATGACGCTATGCAGTCTTATATCAAGGAATCATTGGAGAAGGGTCATATCAGACCATCCTCTTCACCCTTAGGTGCCGGTTTTTTCTTTGTGGCCAAAAAGGATGGTTCATTAAGGCCGTGTATTGATTATCGTCTCTTGAACAAAATATACTGTGAAATATCAATACCCGTTACCCTTGATTTCTGACCTGTTTTCCAGGGTGAGAAACGCTACTTGGTTTACC
>JARQOD010000001.1:171833453-171952709 GCA_033576555.1 Oophaga sylvatica | reverse complement strand
CGCTCCCCCCCTTTCTGACCCCTTCCGGGGCCCAAAACAGGGGTTTTAAAGACCACAAAAGGGGTATCTGTGTACTCAGGAAAAAATTGCCCAAAAAATTTAAAGGATCCAATTTATACTTTTGCCCATGTGAAAATAAAAAAAAACTGAGGCTAAAAAAAAATTTTTTTGTAAAAAAAAAGAAACTTTCTTTTTTTTTACGGACCCATTTGTGAAGAAACCGGGGGTTTTCAAAGTGCCCACATTTTTATAAAAGTTCCTTGGGGGGGTTCTATTTTCCAAAAGGGGTCCCCTGGGGGGGAAGCCCCAAAGTTTGGGGCAAAACGGGGACCCCCCAAATCCCGACATGGCAACCGCTAAATATTCCGCATTTTTTCCATTAAAAAAGTCAAAGGGCGTTTGTTTCCCCTTCGGGCCCCTTTCCCAAAGGCCCCCAAACAGGGGGTTAAAATGCCCAAAATTATGGGTTATCTGTGTATCAGGAAAAATTTGGGGCCCAAAAAAAATTTTTAAAGGACCCAAATTTAAAACGGGTTCCCCATGTGAAAATGAATAAACTGAGGCTAAAAGAAAAATTTTTTTTGGGGAAAAAAAAAGCCCTTTCTTTTTTTTAAGACCCAATTTGTGAAGCACCGGGGGGTTTTCAAAATGATCACATCATCTAGTTTAATTTCCTTGGGGGGTCTTTTTTCCCCAAAATGGGGTAAAACTTGGGGGGGGAGCCCCAAATTTTTTAGGCACCCCGGGACTCCCCAAATGGCCCATGGAAACCCCGCTAAATATTCCGCATTTTTTCCATTCAAAAGTCAAATGGCGTTTCCCTTCCCTTCTGACCCTGCCCATGCCCCCAAAATTGGTTTATGCCACTTTTGGGTATCGTGTACTCGGGAAGAAATTGCCCAACAAATTTTGGGATCCAATTTTATACGTTACACTGTAAAAATGAAAAAACTGGGGGCTAAAAAAAATTTTTTTGTAAAAAAAAAAAGTACTTTTTTTTTTTTCAGTTCAATTTGTAAAGGGCACCGGGGGGTTAAAAATGTTTCCCTATGAAATCTAAAAATTTTCCTTGGGGGGTCAAAGTTTCCAAAATGGGGTCACTTGGGGGGGAGCTCCAATTTTTGGGCACAAAGGGCTCCCCAAAATTGACAGGGAAAAAACCGCTAAATATTCCGGGCAAAATTTTCCTTTAAAAAAGTCAAATGGCGCCCCTTCCCTTTGAGCCCTGCCGTGCGCCCATACAGTTTTTAAAGACCAAAAATTGGTATTGTGTATCGGGAGAAATTGCCCAACAAATTTTAGGTTTCCTTTTTAAACCCTAAATCCCCATGTAAAAATAAAAAAAATTTGATCCCTAAAAAAAAATTTTTTTTTGGAAAAAAATTAAAAATTTGTCCTTTTTTTTCCCTTACACTTTGCTTTAGTTCCGTAAACCCCCTTTAAAGGGGTTAATAATCTTCCGAATGTTTTTTTGAGTAGCTTGGGGTGCAGTTTTTATAAAGGTTCATTTTTAATTTTGGGGTTTTTTCTGCCATTAGCCCCCTCAAAAGTGATTTAAAAAATTGAGGGGGCCCCAAAAAAAAATGGTTTTAAAAAATTTTTGCTGTAAAAATGAGAAATCGCTGGTCAACTTTTAACCCTTAAAATTTCTAAAAAAAAAAAAAAGGGTTTTTCCCCAAAAATTTGTGCGTGTAAAATAGACATGTGGGGAAAAGTTTTTTATTAAAAATTTTTTGGGCACTAACTCTCTAGTTTAAAAAGAAAAAAAAAATTAAAAATTTGAAAATTACAAAAATTTTAAAATTTTTTAAACCCAAAATTTTCCCTTTTTTTTCCCCAAAAAAAACGCAAAAATTTCGACTTAAAAATTTCCACTAACAAGAAGCCCAAATTTTTTCACGAAAAAACAATCTCAGAATGCAGGTCCGTTGAAGCGTTCCTGAGTTATTACCCATTAAAAGGGGCACTGGTCAAATTGCAAAAAATGGCAAGGTCCCTTTTAAAGGGGAAAATAGGTTGGGGCCCTGAAGGGGGTTTAACCCATTTTTTTTCTTCGTTTTTCTACTTCTTCATCTTCTTCCCATTCATCTTTTCTCATAAATTAAATTTTTGGGCAGAGATTTTTGTACTTGTAATCTGAAAAAATATGGGAATTTTTTTATTTCCCCCCGGGTTTTTGCGGGCACCAAAGGGTTTAAATTTTCAACAGTGTTTTTCCCGTTCAGTTTTGCCTTTCAGCAGCAGCAGGCCTTTTTTCCCGGGGGCCCCCGAGGAGGAACGGAAACCCCCCCCATCACGCTTAGTCTTTTTTTTGCTTATAATTTTGGCATATATTTAGCTCTTAATTTTGGTCTTTTTAAAATTCATGTTTTTCTGCTTTTTTTATCTTCTGCTTTTTGTTCTTCCCTTTTTCTTGTTTTGTATCTTTTAGTTTTTTCCTTAACCCTTTTTGTCCTGTTTGGGGATTTCTTCCCGGGTAAATCTTTTAAATTTTTTATTTTTGATGGTGTTTTAGGGTGGGTTTGGGTTGATGCTCTCGTCCTTGTGGCGTGTTTTTCTTCGGGGTGGTCCCTCTTTGGGCGTCGTTTTTCATTGTTGGAAAAATATTTGTGTTTTCCCAAAAAAAAAATTTTTAAAAAAACCTTTTAATTTAAATTTTGGGAGTTTAAGGGCAAGAAGGCTGAAATAAATTCCGGAACCATGCACTGGAACCCGGACGGGGATCAGATGGTTCAAGAGGCCCCTGGGAAATAAAAGAGGCCCGCGACGGGGGCTGGAAAACCCGGGGGGGCAGCAGAAGGAAAAAAAAGCCAATGGCAAAAACCCAGGGCCCGCTGACGTTTTCTGGGATAAGGTTTTCTAAGCAGGAGGTACCTGTTCTCCAAGCACTACCAAGGAACCCCCCGCGACGTTTCTGGAAACTTAAAAACCGGGGATGGAGGGACCAAAGGGCCCAAAAGGGACTGGGAGAACCGTTTACGGGACTGGAACCCCCGGGCGGGTTGAAAGGAAAAGAAGGAAAAGTAAACCCAGGACCAGCTGACTTACTGGGAAAAACCCAAGGGCAGGAAAAGGAAAGGCCCCAAAAAAAACAACCCAGGACCGCAACGTTCCCGGAAAAAACAAAATAAACCTAAAAAAGGGGGAGGAACCAGTGCTCCAAAGGTTTTTTTCCCAAATTTTTTTTGAAAAAAAAAATTTTTTTTTTTTAAAAAAAATTTTTCCCCCCGGGGGGGGGAAATTTCAGGGGGAATTTTTTAAAAAAAAAAAAAGGGGAAAATTTTTAAAAAATTTTTTTTTAAAAAAAGGTTTTTTTTTTTTTTTTTAAAAAAAAAAATTTTTTTTTTTTTTTTTTTTTTTTTTTTAAAATTTTTTTTTGGGGGGGTTTTTTTTGGGGGGGTTTTTTTTTTTTGGGGGCCCCGGGGGGCCCCTCCTTTTTTGGGGCCCTTGGGGGGGTTTTTTGGCCCCCTTTTTTAAAAATTTTTTTTTAAAAAAAAAAAAAAAAAATTTTTTTTTTTTTAATTTAATTTTAAAACTTTTAAATTTTAAAATTAAGGCCCCCCCCGGGGGGGGCCCCTTTAAAAGGGGAAAAAAATTTTTTTTTTTAAAAAAAAAGGGCCCGGGGGGGCCCGGGAAAAAAAAAGGGGGGGAAACCCGGGCCCCTTCCCTTTGGGGGAAAAAAACAAAACCCTTTTTAAACCCCGGGGGGCCCCCCCCCCTTTTTTCCCCCCCCGGGCCCCCAAAAAAAAAAAAAGGGGGAAAAAAAAAGGGGGGGGAAAGGAAACCCCGGGAAAAAAACCCCGGCCCAAACCCCCCCCCCCAAAAAAAAAAAAACCCCCACCCCAAAATGGCCCCGGGGAAAAGGAACCGGGGGGGCCCGGGGCCCGGGGGGAAAAGGGGGTTTTTTTTTTTCCCCCGGGGGGAAAAAAAATTTGGGGGGTTTTTGGGGGGGGGGGGGGGAAAAAAAAAAAAATTTTTTTAAAACCCCCTTTTTTTTTGGGGGGGGGGAAAAAAATTTTTTCCCAAAATTTTTTTTTAAAAAAAATAATTTTCCCCCTTTTTTTTTTTTTCCCCCCCCCAAAAAAAAAAATTTGGGGGGTTTTTTTTAAAAAAAGGAAAAAAAAATTTTTTTTTTTTTAAAAAAACCCAAAAAAAAAAAAAAAGGGGGGGTTTTTTTTTAAAAAAAAGGGGGTTTGGGCCCCAGGGAAATTTAAAAAGAACCCAAAAAAAAAAAAACCCCCCCAAAAAAAGAGCCCCGGGGTTTTTGGGTTGGGAAAAAAAAACCCCCCGGCCTTTTTGGGGCCCCCCCCCAAAATGCTTTTTTTTGGGCCCCAAAAAAAAAGGGGGGGTTTTTTCCCCTTTCCCAAAAATTTTTTTTTTAAAAAAAGGGGGGGGGGGGGGGTTAAAAAGGGGGGGGAAAAAAAAAAAAGAAAAAACAAAATTTTTGGAAAAAAAACCCCCCCTTTTTTTTGTAAAAGGGGGAAAAAAAAAAAAAAGGGGGGTTTTTGGGGAAAAAAAAAAGGGGTTTTTTTAAAAAACCCCCCCTTTTTTAAAAAAAATTTTTTTTTTTTGGGCCGGGGAAAAAATTTTTTGGGGGTTTTTTTTTTAGGTTTTTTTAAAAAACCCCCTTTAAATTTTTTTCCTTTTTTTTCCCGGGGGGGCCCCTCCTTAAAAAAATTTTTTTTTGCTTTTTTTAAATTTTTTCCCCCTTTTTTTTTTTTTCCAAAAATTTTTTTTCTATTTTATCTTCATTTAATTTGCTTGCAAGGAAAAAACACAAAAGAAATGAAGCAAAAATCAAATCCTTGATCATTTCACACAAAACTCCAAAAATGGCCAGACAAAAGTTTTGGCACCCTCAGCCTAATACGGGGGTTTGTACGTACCTTTAAGCCAAAATAACTGCAAACAACCGCTTCCAGTAACCATCATGAGTTTTCTTACAATGCTCTGCGGGAATTGTAGACCATTTTTTTTTTGGGCAAACTGCTCCAGGTCCCTGAAAATTAAAGGGGTGCCTTCTCCAAACTGCTAATTTTGAGATCTCTCCACAGGTGTTCAAATGGATTCAGGTCGGGACTCATTGCGGGCCACTAGAGTTGAGCGATACTTCCGATATCAGTAAGTATCGGATGGGAAAATGGTATCGCCGATACCCAGAAAGTAGGGCGATACCCGATACCGAAATCCAATGTAAGCTATGGAACAAAATATGGGAATGAAAAAAAACCCATTCTTGCCTTTTTGGTTAATGTACATAAAGGGAAAACAACAAAGATAATGTAGAATGAAATTGGGGGGTTGAGGAGACATTAAAGGCATAGATTTTAAACCCAATCAAATGGAATAGCTTTAAATATTCTTTTTTAAAGAGTTGGGATTGACAAGAAATTGAAAAATGTTGTTAACCTTTTTTATATTTAGCCAAATAATATGTTTCACAACTTCCATGCACTTCACCTTTTAAACTTTGCCACACTTCTCCTTCATAATCTTCAGCAGCATCATTTTTTCATCAAATTATTCTTCATCTTCACCTCTTTATTTTCTTTAAACTTCTTGCTATTGATCTTTTTGTTAACATTACTCATATTCTTCTTAATTAACCCCTTCCCGACCCATTACCCACGTAGGGGTCATGAAAACCTGTGCCAATCCGACCCATGACGCCTATGTGGCTCATGAAAGGATCTCGTCCCTGCGGCCGGGAGACCGGGTCACTCAAAGTCACCCGACCCCCAGTACAGGACCCTTGTGTTCACCACAGGGGGTTGGCTTAACCCCCCCGTGCCACGATCGCTCCTATTGGCTGTTAAAAGTGAAACAGCCAATCAAGCAAAAGTTTAATATTTCACCAATTAATTTGGGGAAATAAAAACAAAACCAGCCATGGTCGATGCTGCAATAAACATCTGCCATGGCTGGAGACCGAGCCCCGACCCCCCCTACACCGAGTCACGGCGGTGATCGCCGCCGCCACCGAAAGATGGGAGCGATCGGGGCCCGCCGTCACTTACAGCTCCCCTCCTCTTTTGTCCACTCCCCCACTTCCTATCCCCCCCAGCCTTTCCACCCCCCTACTCACCTCTCCGATCCACCGATGTCCCACGATCGGCCCAGCGTCCGCCCGGCCTATTAAATGGCGCCGCCATATTGGAAAATGGCGGGCGCATGCGCAGGGGCCTCCGCCGCCGGCGCATGCCGCAGTGCGCCCCCCAGTGTTCAAAAATTTATTTTGATCACTGTGATAAACTGTCACAGTGATCAAAATAAAAAAAGTAAATTAACCCCCCCTTTATCATAGGTAGGGACAAATAAAAAAAATAAAGAATTTTTTTTTTTTCCCTAGCGGATTTTGCTGCTGATCCGCAGCTGATTTGCTGCGGATCCCGGCGTCGCGACCCGGCCTTTCGGCGATCCGCGCGATTTCGCTGCTGATCCGCGGCGGATTTCGCTGCATCCGCGCGATTCGCTGCGCCGCGGCGGATTCGCTGCTGACCGCGGCGGACATCGCTGCTGACAATTCGCTGGGATCGCTGCTGATCGACGGCGGATCGCTGCTGATCCGGCAGTGATTTCGCTGCTGATCGTGGTCGGATTCGCTGCTGATCCGGCGGATTTTCGCTGCTGACCTGGCGGATTTCGCTGCTGATCGCGCGGATTTCGCTGCTGATCCGCGGCGGATTTCGCTGCTGATCGGCGGCGGATTTCGCTGCTGATCCGCGGCGGATTTCGCTGCTGATCCGCGGCGGATTTCGCTGCTGATCCGCGGCGGACTTCGCTGCTGATCCGCGGCGGACATCGCTGCTGATCCGCGGCGGATTCTCTGCGATCCGCGGCGGATTTCGCTGCTGATCGCGGCGGATTTCGCTGCTGATCCGCGGCGGATTTCGCTGCTGATCGGCGGGACTTTCGCTGCTGATCCGCGGCGGACTTCGCTGCTGATCCGCGGCGGATTTCGCTGCTGATCCGCGGCGGATTTCGCTGCGATCCGCGGCGGATTTCGCTGCCGATCCGCGCGGATTTCGCTGCCGATCGGCGCGGATTTCGCTGCTGATCCGCGGCGGATTTCGCTGCTGATCCGCTGAGGATTTCGCTGCTGATGGGCAGCGGATTTCGCTGCTGATCCGCGGCGGATTTCGCTGCTGATCCGCGGCGGATTTCGCTGCTGATCCGCGGCGGATTTCGCTGCTGATCGGCGGCGGATTTCGCTGCTGATCCGCGGCGGATTTCGCTGCTGATCGCGGCGATTTCGCTGCTGATCGGCGGCGGATTTCGCTGCTGATCGCGGCGGATTTCGCTGCGATCCGCGGCGGACTTCGCTGCTGATCCGCGGCGGACATCGCTGCTGATCCGCGGCGGATTTCTCTGCGATCCGCGGCGGATTTCGCTGCTGATCCGCGGCGGATTTCGCTGCTGATCCGCGGCGGATTTCGCTGCTGATCCGCGGCGGATTTCGCTGCTGATCCGCGGCGGATTTCGCTGCTGATCCGCGGCGGATTTCGCTGCTGATCCGGCGGCGGATTTCGCTGTTGATCCGCTGCGGATTTCGCTGCTGATCCGCGGCGGATTTCGCTGCGGATCGACGGCGGATTTCGCGCTGATCCGCTGAGGATTTCGCGCTGATTGGCAGCGGATTTCGCTGCTGATCCCGGCGGATTCGCTGCTGATCCCGCGGTTCGCTGCTGATCGGCGCAGATTTCGCTGCTGATCCGCGGCGGATTTCGCTGCGGATCCGCGGCGGATTTCGCTGCTGATCCGCTGCAGATTTCGCTGCTGATCGGCGGCGGATTTCGCTGCTGATCCGCGACGGATTTCGCTGCTGATCCGCGGGGATTTCGCTGCTGATCCGCGGCGGATTTCGCTGTTGATCCGCTGCGGATTTTGCTGCTGATCCACGGCGGATTTTGCTGCTGATCCGCGACTGATTTTGCTGCTGATCCGCGGCTGATTATCTGCTGATTCATCTGCGCTAGCGGGTATAGCATAACGCGATCGCGTTATGCTATACCGTTACCAGCCGGTCAACGCTACGTGTTGAACGGGCTGGTAAAACGCAATATGAACCCAGCCTTAGGGTTAGAACTAGGGTTAGGGTTAGCATTAGGGCTAAGGTTAGAATTACGGTTAGGGTTGGAATTTGGGTTAGGGTTGGAATTAGGGTTAGGTTTGGAATTAGGGTTAGGCTTGTAGTTAGGTTTATGGTTAGAGTTGGGATTAGGGTTAGGGGTGTGTTGGGGTTAGGGTTATGATTAGGGTTTGTATTAGGGTTAGGTGTGTGTAGGCGTTAGGGGTGTGTTGGGGTTAGGGTTGGAGTTAGAATTGAGGGGTTTCCACTATTTAGGCACATCAGGGGGTCTCCATACGCGACATGGCGCCACCATTGATTCCTGCAAATTTTGCGTTCAAAAAGTCAAACAGTGCTCCCTTTATTCCAAGCCCCGACGTATGCCCAAACAGTGGTTTATCCCCACATATGAGGTATCAGCGTACTCGGGAAAAATTGCACAACAACTTTGGGGGTTCTAATTTCTCCTGTTAACATTGGGAAAAAAAATTTGGGACTAAAAATTATTTTTGTGGAAAAAAAATGATTTTATATTTTCACGGCTCTGCGTTATAAACTTCTGTGAAGGACTTGGAGATTCAAAGTGCTCACCACACATCTAGAGGAGTTCCTTGGGGATCTAGTTTCCAAAATGGGGTCACTTGTGGGGAGTTTCTACTGTTTAGGCACATCAGTGACTCTGCAAACGTAACATGACGCCCGAAGACCATTCCATCAAGTGGGCATTTCAAAAGGTCACTACTTCCCATCCGAGCCCCGACGTGTGCCCATACAGTAGTTTTCTCCCACATATGGGATATCAGCATACTCAGGACAAATTGGACAACAACTTTTGGGGTCTAATTTCTCATGTTACCCTTGCGAAAATAAAAAAATTGGGACTAAAAGATCCTGATTGTGGAAAAAATATGATTTTTTTATTTTCATGCCCGGGCGTTATAAACTTCTGTGTAGCCCTTGGGGGTTCAAAGTGCTCACCACACATCTAGATAAGTTCTTTGCGGTGTCTAGTTTCCAAAATGGGGTCACTTGTGGGGAGTTTCTACTGTTTAGGCGCATCATGGGCTCTGCAAACGTAACAAGATGCCCGCAGACCATTCCATCAAGTTGGCATTTCAAAGCGTCACTACATCCCTTCCGAGCCCTGACGTGTGCCCAAACAGTGGTTCCCACCCACATATGGGGTACTAGTGTACTCAGGACAAACTGGACAACAACTTTCGGGGTCCAATTTCTCCTGTAACCATTGTGAAAATAAAAAATAGTGGGCTAAAAAATCATTTTTTGAGAAAAAAAAATGATATTTTATTTTCACGTCTCTGCGTTATAAACTTCTGTAAAGCACCTGGTGGGTTCAAAGTGCTCACTATGCATCTAGATAAGTTCCTTAGGGCGTCTAGTTTCCAAAATGGGGTCACTTGTGGGGAGCTCCAATGTTTAGGCACACAGGGACTCTCCAAATGCGACATGGCAACCGCTAAATATTCCAGCATATTTTCCATTCAAAAAGTCAAATGGCGCTCCTTCCCTTCTGAGCCCTGCCGTGCGCCCAAACAGTGGTTTATGACCACATATGAGGTATCTGTGTACTCAGGAGAAATTGCCCAACAAATTTTAGGATCCAATTTATACTGTTGCCCATGTGAAAATGAAAAAAACTGAGGCTAAAAGAAAATTTTTGTGAAAAAAAAGTACTTTCTTTTTTTTACAGATCAATTTGTGAAGCACCTGGGGGTTCAAAGTGCTCACTATGCATCTAGATAAGTTCCTTAGGGGGTCTAGTTTCCAAAATGGGGTCACTTGTGGGGAGCTCCAAAGTTTAGGCACACAGGGACTCTCCAAATGCGACATGGCAACCGCTAAATATTCCAGCATATTTTCCATTCAAAAAGTCAAATGGCGCTGCTTCCCTTCTGAGCCCTGCCATGCGCCCAAACAGTGGTTTATGACCACATATGAGGTATCTGTGTACTCAGGAGAAATTGCCCAACAAATTTTAGGATCCAATTTATACTGTTGCCCATGTGAAAATGAATAAACTGAGGCTAAAAGAAAATTTTTGTGAAAAAAAAGTACTTTCTTTTTTTTACAGATCAATTTGTGAAGCACCTGGGGGTTCAAAATGATCACTATGCATCTAGATAAGTTCCTTAGGGGGTCTAGTTTCCAAAATGGGGTCACTTGTGGGGAGCTCCAATGTTTAGGCACACAGGGACTCTCCAAATGCGACATGGCAACCGCTAAATATTCCAGCATATTTTCCATTCAAAAAGTCAAATGGCGCTGCTTCCCTTCTGAGCCCTGCCATGCGCCCAAACAGTGGTTTATGACCACATATGAGGTATCTGTGTACTCAGAAGAAATTGCCCAACAAATTTTAGGATCCAATTTATACTGTTACACATGTGAAAATGAAAAAACTGAGGCTAAAAGAAAATTTTTGTGAAAAAAAAGTACTTTCTTTTTTTTACAGATCAATTTGTGAAGCACCTGGGGTTCAAAATGATCACTATGCATCTAGATAAGTTCCTTAGGGGGTCTAGTTTCCAAAATGGGGTCACTTGTGGGGGAGCTCCAATGTTTAGGCACACAGGGACTCTCCAAATGTGACATGGCAACCGCTAAATATTCCAGCATATTTTCCATTCAAAAAGTCAAATGGCGCTCCTTCCCTTCTGAGCCCTGCCGTGCGCCCATACAGTGGTTTATGACCACATATGAGGTATCTGTGTACTCAGGAGAAATTGCCCAACAAATTTTAGGATCCATTTTATCCTGATGCCCATGTAAAAATGAAAAAATTGATGCTAAAAGAAAATTTTTGTTGGAAAAATTAAAATGTCCATTTTTTCCTTACACGTTGCTTTAGTTCCTGTGAAGCACCTGAAGGGTTAATAATCTTCTTGAATGTAGTTTTGAGTAGCTTGAGGGGTGCAGTTTTTATAAAGGTGTCACTTTTGGGTATTTTCTGCCATATAGACCCCTCAAAGTGACTTAAAATGTGAGGTGGTCCCTAAAAAAAATGGTTTTGTAAATTTTGCTGTAAAAATGAGAAATCGCTGGTCAACTTTTAACCCTTATAACTTCCTAACAAAAAAAAATGTTGTTCCCAAAATTGTGCTGATGTAAAGTAGACATGTGGGAAATGTTATTTATTAACTATTTTGTGTCACATAACTCTCTAGTTTAACAGAATAAAAATTAAAAATTTGAAAATTACAAAATTTTCAAAATTTTCACCAAATTTCCATTTTTTTTCACAAATAAACGCAAAAATTATCGACTTAAATTTACCACTAACATGAAGCCCAAAATGTCACGAAAAAACAATCTCAGAATCGCTAGGATCCGTTGAAGCGTTCCTGAGTTATTACCTCATAAAGGGACACTGGTCAGAATTGCAAAAAATGGCAAGGTCTTTAAGGTCAAAATAGGCTGGGTCATGAAGGGGTTAAACTATTATTCTTCTTCGTATTCTACTTCTTCATCTTCTTCCTATTCATCTTCTTCATCATATTCTTATTTGTGACAGAGATTCCTGTACTTGTAATCTGTAAAAGTATGAATTTTTCATCCTTCCGTTCTTGCTGTCACCAAAGATTTAAATTACAACAGTGTTTGTCCGCGTTCAGTTTAGCCTGCAGCAGCAGCAGGCCTTTTCCAGGGCACCACGAGGAGGAACGGACTCACCCCATACACTGCTTAGTCTTCTTCTGCTTATAATTTAGAGCATATATTTAGCTCTTAATTTTGGTCTTATACTTCATGTTCTTCTGCTTTTTGATCTTCTGCTTATTGTTCTTCTGTCTCTTGTTCTGTATCTTGTAGTTTGTCTTAACCTTCTTTTGTCCTGTTGGTGATCTTCTTCTGGGTAATCTTTTATTTGTTATTTGTGATGGTGTTCAGGCTGGTTGGCTTGATGCTCGTCGTCCTTGTGGTCGTCGTCTTCTTCGGGGTGGTCATCAGGGTCGTCGTCTTCATTGTTGGAGATCCATAGTGATTACCCAAAAAAACATTTAAAAAATCTTCAATTTGGAAATGTAGCTGAAGGTACAAGAAGGCTGACTAACTTCCGAGAACCAGCTGACGTTACTGGAACCCGGACGGGTATCAGATGGTACAAGAGACAATGGAAGTAACGAGGACCAGCTGACTGTGCTGGAACCCGGAGGGCAGCAGAAGAAAGAGCCAATGCACAACCGAGACAGCTGACTTACTGGATACGTTTACTAAGCAGGAGGTACCTGTCTCCAAGCACTACCAAGGACCAGAAACGTTGCTGGAACCTATACGGAGATGGAGCACCTAGGCCAAGGCTGGGAAACCAGTTGACGTACTGACCCCGACGGTAGCAGAAGGAAAATAGGCAATGTCAAACCGAGGACAGCTGACGTTACTGGGAACGTTTACTAAGCAGAGTACCGTGCTCCAAAGCACTACCAAGGACCAGCAGACGTTGCTGGAACTCTGATACCGAGATGGAGGCACCTAGGCCAAAGGCACTGCGGAGAACCAGCTGACGGTACTGGAACCCGGACGGGTAGCATAAGGTACAAGAGCCAATGGAAGTAACGAGGACCAGCTGACTGTACTGGAACCCGGAGGGACAGCAGAAGGAAAAGAGCCAATGGCACAACCGAGGACCAGCTGACGTTACTAGGACACGTAACTAAGCAGGAGGTACCTGTGCTCCAAAGAACTACCAAGGACCAGCAGACGTTGCTAGAACTCGGATACCGAGATGGAGGCACCTAGGCCAAAGGCACTGCGGAGAACCAGCTGACGGTACTGGAACCCGGACGGGTAGCAGAAGGTACCCATGGAAATTTAAGTTGACAGGCCGCGAGCCGCCGAGTACCGAATCCCACAGTCCTACAGTGGGTGATTGTCCTATTGTCACAACGGAAACAGCCTTTATTTACATATCCCGCAGCACACATAGGAAGCACCTAAACTGCAGGCACCATACAGTCGGCTAAACCGACCGCAACACGACAGGACAACTTATTGGAGGCTAAGTGACGTTTACACTGACAGGAAACAGCTGGCATGCTGTAACCAGTCTGGGCAGGAGTGAGTACCCGTGCCAATTACACTTCCGAGCAACAACTGGCGGTGTTGTAGCCCAGGGATGAGAGGAGAACAGAGTGGAGGCAGCAGGACTTTTTGCCGTTCACACAGCAGGGGAACAGCTGACATTACTGAACCCCAGTAACACAGGAGCAAGTGTTGTCTGTGCTAACAGCACTTCCGAGCAACAACTGGCGGTGTTGGAGCCCAGGGATGAGAGGAGAACAGGGTGGAGGCAGCAGGACTTTTTGCCGTTCACACAGCAGGGGAACAGCAGACATTACTGAACCCCAGTAACACAGGAGCAAGTGTTGACTGTGCTAACAGCACTTCCGAGCAACAACTGGCGGTGTTGGAGCCCAGGGATGAGAGGAGAACAGAGTGGAGGCAGCAGGACTTTTGCCGTTCACACAGCAGGGGAACAGCTGACATTACTGAACCCCAGTAACACAGGAGCAAGGGTTGATTGTGCTAACAGCACTTCCGAGCAACAACTGGCGTTGTTGGAGCCCAGGGATGAGAGGAGAACAGAGTGGAGGCAGCAGGACTTTTTGCCATTTACACAGCAGGGGAACAGCTGACATTACTGAACCCCAGTAACACAGGAGCAAGTGTTG
This sequence comes from Oophaga sylvatica, assembly GCA_033576555.1. Lineage (NCBI taxonomy): Eukaryota > Metazoa > Chordata > Amphibia > Anura > Dendrobatidae > Oophaga > Oophaga sylvatica. Next base: position 171,938,954 of record JARQOD010000001.1, on the reverse strand, counting down.
ACTGTGCTAACAGCACTTCCGAGCAACAACTGGCGGTGTTGTAGCCCAGGATGAGAGGAAACAGAGTGAGCAGCAGACTTTTGCCGTTCACACGCAGGGGAACAGCGACATTACTGAACCCAGTAACACAGGAGCAAGTGTAGACGTGCTAACAGCACTTCCGAGCAACAACTGGCGGTGTTGGAGCACAGGGATGAGAGGAGAACAGAGTGGAGGCAGCAGGACTTTTTGCCGTTCACACAGCAGGGGAACAGCTGACATTACTGAACCACAGTAACAGGAGCAAGTGTTGTCTGTGCTAACAGCACTTCCAAGCAACAACTGGCGGTGTTGGAGCCCAGGGATGAGAGGAGAACAGAGTTGAGGCAGCAGGACTTTTTGCCGTTCACACAGCAGGGGAACAGCAGACATTACTGAACCCCAGTAACACAGGAGCAAGTGTTCACTGTGCTAACAGCACTTCCGAGCAACAACTGGCGGTGTTGGAGCCCAGGGATGAGAGGAGAACAGGGTGGAGGCAGCAGGACTTTTTGCCGTTCACACAGCAGGGGAACAGCATATATTACTGAACCCCAGTAACACAGGAGCAAGTGTTGACTGTGCTAACAGCACTTCCGAGCAACAACTGGCGGTGTTGTAGCCCAGGGATGAGAGGAGAACAGAGTGGAGGCAGCAGGACTTTTTGCCGTTCACACAACAGGGGAACAGCTGACATTACTGAACCCTAGGGTTGAGCATTCCGATACTGCAAATATAGGGTATCGGCCGATATTGGCTGTATCGGAATTCCGATTCCGAGTACCGATATTTTCGTCTTATCGATACCGGAATCGGGATTGTCACTGTCACTGTCAGTGTCCGTCGGTCGGGTCTGTCAGGAGTCAGCGGCACTTACCTGGCAGAAGATCTCCGGCGGTCACGTCCTGGACTGCTTCATGGCCGCAATCTTCTTTCCCCGGCGGTCACATGCAGTTTCTCGCAATAACTGCAGTGACTGCTGGGTAATCCCGGCCGTAAAGCAGTCAGTCCGATGACGTCACCGCCGGGGAAGCAGGTAATCAGCTGTGCTGCGTCGCGATGACAGGCTCTGCCTGTCATTGCGATGTAGCAGAGTTGGATCGTCGTGGGACTGTCGTTACTATGGACTGCGTCGGACAGGTGGTATACTGTTGGTTTGTTTTTTTTCTTTTTTACAGGAGATCGATGGCGTCGCAGGAATGAGAGAGTAATAAAATTAATGAAAACTGTGTTGTCTCTTTTATTTCATTAAAATACTTTTTTCTTGCTTTGTCTTTTTTTTATACATTTAATAACTTTGGGATTAATAATGGATCGGTGTCTTATTGACACCTCTCCATTATTAACCGGGCTTATTGTCACCGTGCAATCAACGGTGACATTAACCCCTTATTACCCCCTTGCCACCGCTACAGGGCAAGTGGGAAGAGCCGGGTAAAGTGCCACAATTGGCACATCTTTTGATGCGCCAAATGTGGGGCTGCTGTAGCCTGGTATTATCAGGCTGTTGAGGGCCAAAATCCATGGGCCTTGACAGTCTTTTAATACCAGGCCGCAGCAGTCTGCATTTTACTTGGCTGGTTACAAAAATAGGGGGATCCCCACGCCGTTTTTTTTTCGAGGGGATCCCCTATTTTTGTTAACCAGCCAAGCTAAGCAGACTGCTGTGGCCTGGTATTATCAGGCTGGCAAGGTCCATGGATATTGGATCCTTACCGCCTGAAAAACCAGGCCTCAGCGGTCTGCTTCATCTGGCTGGTTAACAAAAATAGGGGGACCCCACGCCAATTTTTTTCGAGGGGATCCCCTATTTTTGTTAATCAGCCAAGATATGCAGACTGCTGTGGCCTGGTATTATCAGGCTGGCAAGGTCCATGGATCTTGGCTCCTTAACAGCCTGAAAATCCAGGCCTCAGCGGTCTGCTTCATCTGGCTGGTTAACAAAAATAGGGGGGACCCCACGCCAATTTTTTTCGAGGGGATCCCCTATTTTTGTTAATCAGCCAAGATATGCAGACTGCTGTGGCCTAGTATTATCAGGCTGCCAAGGTCCATGGATCTTGGCTCCTTAACAGCCTGAAAATCCAGGCCTCAGTGGTCTGCTTCATCTGGCTGGTTAACAAAAATAGGGGGGACCCCACGCCATTTTTTTTTTCGGAGGGAACCCCTATTTTTGTTAATCAGTTCCCTCTGACGTCACTGATTGTGTCCCTGGCTGACCTGAAGTGAAAGTGGAAAGCAATCAATTAAGCTTTCCACTTAAGGGCCCGTCTCACATAGCGATATCGCTACCGAGATCGCTGCTGAGTCACTAGTTTTGTGACGCAGCACCGAGCTCACCAGCGATATCGCTGTGTGTGACATTCAGCGACGATCAGCCCCCCTGCCGGGTATCGCTGATCGTCGCTGAAATATCAGGACCTTTTTTTGATCGCTGGTTTCCCGCTGACAGGCACACATCGCTGCGTGTGACAGGCGGGAGACCAGCGATCCGCTGGTAACCAATGTACACAGCGGGTTTCCAGGCGCGGGGCTGTGCCTAGAAACCCGCTGTGTACCTTGGATACCAGCGCCCTGATGCAGGGAGCTGGTATCCAAGGTACACAGCGGGTTTCCAAGCACTGCGCGGTGCCTGGAAACCCGCTGTGTACCTTGGTTACCAGCGGATCGCTGGTCTCCCGCCTGTCACACGCAGCGATGCGTGCCTGTCAGAGGGAAACCAGCGATCAAAAAAAGGTCCTGACATTTCTGCGACGATCAGCGATACCCGGCAGGGGGGCTGATCGTCGCTGAATGTCACACACAGCGATATCGCTGGTGAGCTCGCTGCTGCGTCACAAAACTAGTGACTCAGCAGCGATCTCGGTAGCGATATCGCTATGTGAGACGGGCCCTTAAGCGATGTTACCCACAGTGTCGCTGTCCCAGATCGCTGCCTGAGCTGCCTGTTTGGCAGCTCAGCAGCGATCATGTAGCGATACACCAGCGATCCTGACAAGTGCATATCGTTGTCGGGATTGCTGGTGTATCATTATGTGACACCCAGCCTTTACTCTCCTGTCAGGCAGGAGAGGAACTCATTCATTTGGGGTTTACTGTGAGGCTGCAGCATTAGCTGCGGTCCCTGCAGTAAACATTAACCCTTTCTGAAGGATTACACCGTGGGACCTGACTGTGCATGGGATAGGTAAGAATAATTTTGCTTTTTTATTTTATTTTTATTACAGGAAATGGTTTTTGCAGTAAAATAAAAGATGGTCAAAAACATGTGTCTTTATTTCATTAAAATGATTTTTAATTAAAGTGTGTGTGTTTTATTTTTATTTCATGCAATAGGATTAATAATTGATAGTTGTCTAATTGACAGCTCTCAATTATTAACCTGGCTTAAGGTCACCTTTCAATAGCAAGGTGGCTTTAACCCCATATTAACCCATTCGCCACCGCTACAGGGCAATGGGAATAGACGGGCAAAGTGCCAGAAAGGGCGAATCTAATTATAGATTTGTCTTTCCTGGGGTGTCTGGGGGCAGATGTTAGTAGCCGGGGGGGGGGGCAAAAATAATGGTCCCTCTCTGGGCTATTATTATCTGCCCCCACTCACTGGCTTTGTCTGTCTGGTTGCGAAAATAGGGCGGGAGCCCACGCATTTTTTTTCAGCAATTTTACACCTCATATATATATATAACATGTCATTGAATTTGTGACACATATATATATATATTTATATTTGTAGTTCATACACTTCTACATAGTATAATAGCCGCTAATTCAATTGCCGGCTTTTGTGAAAATGCAGAACCCGACATGAAATGACACTTGGTGTACATAGGGTTAACCATGTCTTTTCATGTCCTTTGCTATCTAATTTGCACAAACAATTAAATCAGACTATGTGTGCAAAATTTCACACCTGTAGGGGTTAATTAAAGGTGTAAATTCGTAGCAAAAAAGTCCGTTTTTTTTACAACGAATTTACACCTTTAATTAACCCCTACAGGTGTGAAATTTTGCACACATAGTCTGATTTAATTGTTTGTGCAAATTAGATAGCAAAAGACATGAAAAGACATGGTTAACCCTATGTACACCAAGTGTCATTTCATGTCGGGTGCTTCTGTCTTTTCACTGAAGCCGGCTTTACCCGGCAATTGAATCAGAGAATATTTTACTATGTAGAAGTGTATAAACTATACATATATGTATATATATATGTCACAATGACATGTATATATATATATATGTATTCTATGTGTGTATATTTAGTGTTTACAAGGAAAGAATGGGGTTTTTTTAGTTGCGATATTTTGTTCCCATAGACTTACATGGGACTTCCGGTATCGGTATCGGGTTTCGCCGATATTTTAGTGATATCGGCGATACCATTCCGATTCCGATACTTTAGGATATCGGAAAGTATCGCTCAACTCTACTGAACCCCAGTAACACAGGAGCAAGTGTTGACTGTGCTAACAGCACTCCGAGCAACAACTGGCGTTTGGAGCCCACGATGAAGAGACAGAGTGGAGGCAGCAGACTTTGCGTCACACAGCAGGAACAGCTGACATTACTGACCCAGTAACCAGGAGCAAGTGTTGACTGTGCAACAGCACTTCGAGCAACAACTGGCGTGTGTAGCCCAGGGATCGAGGAACAGAGTGGAGGCAGCAGGACTTTTTGTCGTTCACACAGCAGGGGAACAGCTGACATTACTGAACCCCAGTAACACAGGAGCAAGTGTTGTCTGTGCTAACAGCACTTCCGAGCAACAACTGGCGGTGTTGGAGCCCAGGGATGAGAGGAGAACAGGGTGGAGGCAGCAGGACTTTTTGCCGTTCACACAGCAGGGGAACAGCAGACATTACTGAACCCCAGTAACACAGGAGCAAGTGTTGACTGTGCTAACAGCACTTCCAAGCAACAACTGGCGGTGTTGGAGCCCAGCGATGAGAGAACAGAGTGGAGGCAGCAGGACTTTTTGCCGTTCACACAGCAGGGGAACAGCTGACATTACTGAACCCCAGTAACACAGGAGCAAGTGTTGACTGTGCTAACAGCACTTCCGAGCAACAACTGGCGGTGTTGTAGCCCAGGGATGAGAGGAGAACAGAGTGGAGGCAGCAGGACTTTTTGCCGTTCACACAGCAGGGAACAGCAGACTGTAACGGGTCTGGGAGGCGGAACCTCTGAGCTTTATTATACAAGGAGGCTTTCCTTGTAAAGGAGCGGGTGGCGCCCGGGAGACGGACAGGAAGTCACTGCAAGTGACGGGGGCAGTCTCTGGACAGACAGGTGGGAGGTCACGGCAAGTGACCGGGGCAGTCTGGATAACGCGGTAGTCACGGCAATGACCGGGGCATCAGGTAGACAGCAGGTAGTCACGGCAAGTGACCGGGGCAGTCTCTGGGTAGACAGGCAGGTAGTCACGGTAAGTGACCGGGGCAGTCTCTGGATAAACTGGCGGGTAGTCACGGCAAGTGACCGGGGCAGTCTCTGGGAAGACAGGCAGGTAGTCACGGCAAGTGACCGGGGCAGTCTCTGGATAAACAGGCAGGCAAGGGGCCGAGGCAGTCTCTGAATGGACAGGTATATACGACCTGAGATGGTGGAGCCTCCCGGTAGGCTAGCAGGCAGATGACAGATGAGCGCCCCCAAGTGAGCAGGCGAGAGTCTCTGGAATAGCCGATGAACACCGCAGGTGATGGCTGAACCTCCAGGTAGGCTTGCAGGCAGATGGCAGATGAGCGCCCCCAAGTGAGCAGGCGAGAGTCTCTGGAATAGCCGATGGATACCGCAGGTGATGGCCGAACCTCCAGATAGGCTTGCAGGCAGATGGCAGATGAGCGCCCCCAAGTGAGCAGGCGAGAGTCTCTGGAATTGCCGATGGTCACCGCATGTGACGGCCGAACCTCCAGGCAGGCTTGCGGGCAGGTAGCAGACAGCAAACTGGCAGGAAACAGGCAGGTAACTGGTAACGGACCCTGAGGGCTAAAGCAGAGTAGTGAACAGTGCAATAACAACATTGCTCGGGCACCTCCATTAAGGAGGAAGTACTTTATATATGGTGGAGTCCTCCGGCATTGGCCGGGGACTTTTTTGAAAGATGCGCGCGGCCCCTTTAAGGGCGGGGGAGCGCGCGGGCGCGCGCCCTAAGTCCAGTAGCAGGGAAGGAGCGCGCGGCCCCAGCAGGGCGGAAGGAGGACGCTGAGCGCGGGTAAGGGGGGGCGACATCCCTGCCTGGCAGAGGACGCTGTCGCAGGGGAACAGCGTCCCTGCCTAGCAGAGGGCAGGGACGCCGGCGCTACAGTACCCCCCCCTTAGGCCCCCCCTTTTTTAGGCCAGAAAGAAATTTAGCTAGGATGAGAGGGCATGGATGTTCTCCCGAGGCTCCCACGAACTCTCCTCAGGACCAAACCCCTTCCAATCCACCAGAAAATAGGTCTTTCTTCCTACCCTTTTGGTGGCCAGAATGTTCTCTACCTCAAATTCGTCTTCAGCAGACACTGGAGCAGGAGGTGTACCTGTAGACTTGACAAAAGAGTTAAGTACCACCGGTTTGAGGAGAGATACATGGAAGGAGTTAGGAATCCGCAAATTGGCCGGGAGTTTTAATTTATAGGACACCGGGTTGATCTGACTGATGATCTCAAAAGGACCGATGAACCGAGGGCCTAACTTGTAGGAAGGAATCTTGAGCCGGACATACTTGGACGAAAGCCAGACCTTATCCCCAGGACGGAATTGCGGAGGATCCAGACGTTTTTTGTCAGCATGTTTCTTCATGCGCTCGGATGACAGAATGAGTGCGGACCGGGTACTCTCCCATAAGGAGGAAAATTCGTTAACCAGAGATTCCACAGCTGGATTGTCCACAGAGATGGAGACAGGAACAGGGATCCGAGGGTGTTGACCGAAGACTACAAAAAACGGAGATTTGGAGGAAGATTCGCTCTCGTGATTGTTGTAAGAGAATTGGCCCAAGGCAGGAGATCCACCCAGTCAGAATGGTGGGCATTAACGAAGTGCCGGAGATAACTGGTCAGATTCTGATTGATGCGCTCGACTTGTCCATTGGACTGCGGGTGGTAAGCGGAGGAGAAATCCAAGGTGACGTCTAGCAACTTACAAGTGGCTCTCCAGAAACGTGAGGTGAACTGTACCCCACGATCCGACACAATGTGACGAGGCAGACCATGAAGACGGAAGATGTGGCGGATAAAGTCTTTAGCCAACTCGGGTGCAGACGGAAGCCCTGGCAGGGGAATGAAGTGAGCCATCTTGGAAAATCGGTCAACGACCACCCAAATGACCGTACAACCGGCAGAGACGGGCAGATCTGTTATGAAGTCCATGGCTATATGCTGCCAGGTGCCCCCTGGCAGCATATAGCCATGGACTTCATAACAGATCTGCCCGTCTCTGCCGTTGTATGGTCATTTGGGTGGTCGTTGACCGATTTTCCAAGATGGCTCACTTCATTCCCCTGCCAGGGCTTCCGTCTGCGGGTACAGGAAGCGGAAGAAGACGGCCGGCAGGCAGGTGTCTCGGAACTTTGTTGCGGGCACAGGAGACACAGGCAGAAACAAAGTCTATTACGTCCTTGTGCAGGGTAGGCCACCAGTAATGCCGAGTAATGAGCTGGAGGGTCTTTTTCTGACCAGCGTGGCCAGCTAGTTTAGACGAATGACCCCAGTGTAGGATTCTCTCCCGATCGGTTACCGATACGAACGTCTTACCAGGAGGGAGACGATTTAGACTCACGAGAGCCACCTGCATCACTCTGGCGGGATCGATGATATGTTTAGGTTCCTCCTCGAGATCCGACACCAGGAAGGACCGGGACAAGGCGTCCGCCTTGATGTTCTTGTCGGCCGGGCGAAAATGTAAAAGAAAATCAAAGCGGGCAAAAAACAAGGACCACCGGGCTTGGCGAGGGTTAAGTCTCTGGGCATGCTGGAGGTAAGCCAGATTTTTGTGGTCAGTGTAAATGATTACCGGATGAAGAGCCCCCTCGAGTAGGTAACGCCACTCCTCCAATGCCAGCTTGATGGCCAATAACTCTCGGTCTCCTATGGAGTAATTGCGCTCAGAAGAGGAGAAGAGTTTGGAGAAGAAGCCGCAAGATACCATCCTCCCGGATGAAGATTTTTGAGTAAGTACCGCTCCGGCTCCAGAAGAGGAAGCGTCCACCTCCAGGAAGAACTGCTTGTTGCCGTCCGGACGATGCAGCACTGGAGCGGAAGAGAAGGCCTGTTTTAAAGAAAGAAAGGCCTCCTCTGCTTCGGGCGTCCACTGTTTGGGATTAGCATCCTTGCGGGTGAGCGCGGAGATTGGAGCAGTCCGGGAAGAGAAGTGCGGTATGAAAAGGCGGTAATAATTGGCGAATCCCAGGAACCGCTGAATGGCCTTCAACCCCTCCGGTCGGGGCCATTTCTTGATGGCAGACAGTTTCTCCGGATCCATTCGTAGGCCTGTCTGAGAAATGATGTAGCCCAAAAACGGAAGCGAGGTCTGCTCAAAGGGGCACTTCTCATATTTGGCGAAGAGGTGATTCTGCCTGAGCCTGAGCAGAACCTGACGAACATCCCTCCGGTGAGACTGGAGATCCGGAGAGAAGACCAAGATGTCGTCTAGGTACACCACAACGCAGGAGTAGAGAAGGTCCCGAAAGATGTCATTGACCAACTCCTGAAAGACTGCTGGAGCATTACAGAGACCAAAGGGCATCACCAAATACTGTAGTGGCCGTCCCGGGTGTTGAATGCCGTCTTCCATTCATCTCCCCGACGGATACGGACTAGGTTATATGCCCCACGAAGATCCAGTTGGGTGAAGATTCTAGCCCCCCTCAGACGATCAAACAATTCTGGAATGAGCGGAAGAGGGTACTTATTCTTCACCGTGATCAAATTTAGGCCTCTGTAGTCAATACAGGGACGGAGGGAGCCGTCTTTCTTTTTTACGAAGAAGAAACCTGCTCCCGCTGGGGAGGAGGATTTCCGGATGAATCCCTTGGCCAAATTCTCCTCGATATATTCGGACATCGACCTGGTCTCAGCAGCGGACAATGGGTAAATACGCCCACGGGGAGGCGTAGTAACGGGTAGCAGGTCGATCGGGCAATCATACGGTCTGTGCGGGGGTAATGTCTCTGCTTCCTTTTTATTAAAGACATCAGCGAATGACCAATATGGAATCGGGAGCCCTGGTAGATTAGTTGGTGTAGGAGAAGGACGGACGGGATGAACAGGAACCAAACACGTCTTATGACAGTCCTGTCCCCAGCGAAGGATCTCTCCAGTCTGCCAGTCGAGCACGGGTGCATGCTTTTGGAGCCAAGGCAGACCTAGCAAGAAATCGTGAGAGAGTCCAGGCAGAACATGAAACGAGATGCTCTCAGAATGCAACATTCCCACCTGCAGGGTTATGGCTTCAGTGATAAGTTGGATGGGACGTGGTAGGAGACCCCCATCCACAGCAGCAACAGATACTGGTTCAACCAGAGATTTGGTAGGAATGCGATATTTTTCTACTAGAGCCTGTGAAACAAGATTCCCGGCTGCTCCAGAATCAAGTTGGGCTAGTTCGAAGTAACGGTTCTCACCGAGGAGAATTGAGACTGACAGCAGCAGAGATGAAGAGGATTTATTTTTGTCTAGGTGGACCTCTCCGAGGGAACCTAGACACAGGCGTTTCCCGACCTCTCTGGGCAGGTACGGATCCGGTGCTCCTTACTGCCACAGTAGAAGCAACTCCCCTCGGCACGGCGTAAGTCCTGACGGGCTTTGACCATCTTTGTCTGGTCGACTTGCATAGGCTCAGAAGAGTGTACCTGAGGAGAAACGGAAGGAGTTACAGGTCTCTGAAAAGAAGGAGCTAGACGAGGAAACCTTCTCTCACGGGTGACCTCCTTAGCGCGCTCCTGGAACCGTAGATCAATTCGATTGGCAAGAGTTATTAGGTCATCGAGAGAGGTTGGAATGTCCCGACCGGCAAGTTCATCTTTAATACGGCCGGACAGACCTTCCCAGAAGACAGATATCAGAGCGTCATTATCCCAAGCAAGCTCCGAGACAAGGGTACGGAACCGTATGGCATATTGACCCACGGTGAGACTTCCCTGACGGAGACGCAGCAGAGATGATGCAGAGGAGGTCTTCCGTCCGGGTTCGTCGAATACCTTCCGGAAGGCTGAGAGAAAAGCAGACAGGTCAGACAGATCTTCTCTCTCCCAAAGAGGATTTAGCCAGACCAGGGCCTCTCCAGGTGAGATGGGACATGATGAAGGCAATTTTGGCCCGGTCGGAGTTAAACTGGTGTGCCAGGAGTTCAAAATGCAGGGTGCACTGGTTAATGAAACCCCGAGCCAGAGCAGGGTCGCCTCCAAACCGAGGAGGAGCTGAAAGTCGAGGTCCAGGAACGGAAACCACAGAATTGGTAAGCAGCGGAACTGCCGGATTGCGAGTCATGGCGCCCGCGGTGGTTGCTGGTGAAGTAGTCAGGGTGTCCAGGCGGGAATTAACATTCCGCAGGTGACCCAGGATGGACTCCTGTTAAGACCTCTGACGAGACAGTTCATGACACAGGTCAGAGAGCGAGGGAGTTTGGGTGCCACCGGGTTCCATGGCCCGAGCAAACTGTAACGGGTCTGGGAGGCGGAACCTCTGAGCTTTATTATACAAGGAGGCTTTCCTTGTAAAGGAGCGGGTGGCGCCCGGGGAGACGGACAGAAAGTCACTGCAAGTGACGGGGGCAGTCTCTGGACAGACAGGTGGGAGGTCACGGCAAGTGACCGGGGCAGTCCCTGGATAGACAGGCGGGTAGTCACGGCAAGTGACCGGGGCAGTCTCTGGGTAGACAGGCAGGTAGTCACGGCAAGTGACCGGGGCAGTCTCTGGGTAGACAGGCAGGTAGTCATGGTAAGTGACCGGGGCAGTCTCTGGATAAACTGGCGGGTAGTCACGGCAAGTGACCGGGGCAGTCTCTGGGAAGACAGGCAGGTAGTCACGGCAAGTGACCGGGGCAGTCTCTGGATAAACAGGCAGGTAAGGGGCCGGGGCAGTCTCTGAATGGACAGGTATATATGACCTGAGATGGTGGAGCCTCCCGGTAGGCTAGCAGGCAGATGACAGATGAGCGCCCCCAAGTGAGCAGGCGAGAATCTCTGGAATAGCCGATGAACACCGCAGGTGATGGCCGAACCTCCAGGTAGGCTTGCAGGCAGATGGCAGATGAGCGCCCCCAAGTGAGCAGGCGAGAGTCTCTGGAATAGCCGATGGATACCGCAGGTGATGGCCGAACCTCCAGATAGGCTTGCAGGCAGATGGCAGATGAGCGCCCCCAAGTGAGCAGGCGAGAGTCTCTGGAATTGCCGATGGTCACCGCATGTGACGGCCGAACCTTCAGGCAGGCTTGCGGGCAGGTAGCAGACAGCAAACTGGCAGGAAACAGGCAGGTAACTGGTAACGGACCCTGAGGGCTAAAGCAGAGTAGTGAACAGTGCAATAACAACATTGCTCGGGCACCTCCATTAAGGAGGAAGTACTTTATATAGGGTGGAGTCCTCCGGCATTGGCCGGGGACTTTTTTGAAAGATGCGCGCGGCCCCTTTAAGGGCGGGGGAGCGCGCGGGCGCGCGCCCTAAGTCCAGTGCAGGGAAGGAGCGCTCGGCCCCAGCAGGGCGGAAGGAGGACGCTGAGCGCGGGTAAGGGGGGGCGACGTCCCTGCCTGGCAGAGGACGCTGTCGCAGGGGAACAGCGTCCCTGCCTGGCAGAGGGCAGGGACGCCGGCGCTACACAGACATTACTGGACCCAAGTAACACAGGAGCAAGTGTTGACTGTGCTAACAGCACTTCCGAGCAACAACTGGCGGTGTTGTAGCCCAGGGATGAGAGGAGAACAGAGTGGAGGCAGCAGGACTTTTTGCCGTTCACACAGCAGGGGAACAGCAGACATTACTGAACCCAAGTAACACAGGAGCAAGTGTTGACTGTGCTAACATCTCTTCCGAGCAACAACTGGCGGTGTTGGAGCCCAGGGATGAGAGGAGAACAGAGTGGAGGCAGCAGGACTTTTTGCCGTTCACACAGCAGGGGAACAGCTGACATTACTTAACCCAGTAACACAGGAGCAAGTGTTGACTGTGCTAACAGCACTTCCGAGCAACAACTGGCGGTGTTGGAGCCCAGGGATGAGAGGAGAACAGAGTGGAGGCAGCAGGACTTTTTGCCGTTCACACAGCAGGGGAACAGCTGACATTACTGAACCCCAGTAGCACAGGAGCAAGTGTTGTCTGTGCTAACAGCACTTCCGAGCAACAACTGGCGGTGTTGGAGCCCAGGGATGAGAGGAGAACAGGGTGGAGGCAGCAGGACTTTTTGCCGTTCACACAGCAGGGGAACAGCTGACATTACTGAACCCCAGTAACACAGGAGCAAGTGTTGACTGTGCTAACAGCACTTCCGAGCAACAACTGGCGGTGTTGGAGCCCAGGGATGAGAGAGAACAGAGTGGAGGCAGCAGGACTTTTTGCCATTCACACAGCAGGGGAACAGCTGACATTACTGAACCCCAGTAACACAGGAGCAAGTGTTCACTGTGCTAACAGCACTTCCGAGCAACAACTGGCGGTGTTGGAGCCCAGGGATGAGAGGAGAACAGGGTGGAGGCAGCAGGACTTTTTGCCGTTCACACAGCAGGGGAACAGCATATATTACTGAACCCCAGTAACACAGGAGCAAGTGTTGACTGTGCTAACAGCACATCCGAGCAACAACTGGCGGTGTTGGAGCCCAGGGATGAGAGGAGAACAGGGTGGAGGCAGCAGGACTTTTTGCCGTTCACACAGCAGGGGAACAGCAGACATTACTGAACCCCAGTAACACAGGAGCAAGTGTTGACTGTGCTAACAGCACTTCCGAGCAACAGCTGGCGGTGTTGGAGCCCAGGGATGAGAGGAGAACAGAGTGGAGGCAGCAGGACTTTTTGCCATTCACACAGCAGGGGAACAGCTGACATTACTGAACCCCAGTAACACAGGAGCAAGTGCTGACTTTGCTAACAGCACTTCCGAGCAACAACTGGTGGTGTTGGAGCCCAGGGATGAGAGGAGAACAGAGTGGAGGCAGCAGGACTTTTTGCCGTTCACACAGCAGGGGAACAGCAGACATTACTGAACCCCAGTAACAGGAGCAAGTGTTGTCTGTGCTAACAGCACTTCCGAGCAACAACTGGCGGTGTTGGAGCCCAGGGATGAGAGGAGAACAGAGTTGAGGCAGCAGGACTTTTTGCCGTTCACACAGTAGGGGAACAGCAGACATTACTGAACCCCAGTAACACAGGAGCAAATGTTGACTGTGCTAACAGCACTTCTGAGCAACAACTGGCGGTGTTGGAGCCCAGGGATGAGAGGAGAACAGAGTGGAGGCAGCAGGACTTTTTGCCGTTCACACAGCAGGGGAACAGCTGACATTACTGAACCCCAGTAACACAGGAGCAAGTGTTGACTGTGCTAACAGCACTTCCGAGCAACAACTGGCGGTGTTGGAGCCCAGGGATGAGAGGAGAACAGGATGGAGGCAGCAGGACTTTTTGCCGTTCACACAGCAGGGGAACAGCAGACATTACTGAACCCCAGTAACACAGGAGCAAGTGTTGACTGTGCTAACAGCACTTCCGAGCAACAACTGGCGGTGTTGGAGCCCAGCGATGAGAGGAGAACAGAGTGGAGGCAGCAGGACTTTTTGCCGTTCACACAGCAGGGGAACAGCTGACATTACTGAACCAAGTAACACAGGAGCAAGGGTTGACTGTGCTAACAGCACTTCCGAGCAACAACTGGCGGTGTTGTAGCCCAGGGATGAGAGGAGAACAGAGTGGAGGCAGCAGGACTTTTTGCCGTTCACACAGCAGGGGAACAGCAGACATTACTGAACCCAAGTAACACAGGAGCAAGTGTTGACTGTGCTAACAGCACTTCCGAGCAACAACTGGCGGTGTTGGAGCCCAGGGATGAGAGGAGAACAGAGTGGAGGCAGCAGGACTTTTTGCCGTTCACACAGCAGGGGAACAGCTGACATTACTGAACCCAGTAACACAGGAGCAAGTGTTGACTGTGCTAACAGCACTTCCGAGCAACAGCTGGCGGTGTTGGAGCCCAAGGATGAGAGGAGAACAGAGTGGAGGCAGCAGGACTTTTTGCCGTTCACACAGCAGGGGAACAGCTGACATTACTGAACCCCAGTAGCACAGGAGCAAGTGTTGTCTGTGCTAACAGCACTTCCGAGCAACAACTGGCGGTGTTGGAGCCCAGGGATGAGAGGAGAAAGGGTGGAGACAGCAGGACTTTTTGCCGTTCACACAGCAGGGGAACAGCTGACTGTTGTGTTTCGGTAGCTGAGGAGAGCAGGCAAAAAGGCAATACACCAGAGCAGTTGGAATCTATGAGATTGCAGTACCCTGACTAACCACCACAACTAGAGGCAGCCGTGGAGCGTTCCTACGTTGGTCCTAGACGCCTCGTCACAGCCTGAGAAACTAACTACACCTAAAGACAGAAGCAGGAAAGCTATCTGCCCCGGAGCAGAACCCCAAAGATAATAGAAAGCCCCCAAACATGTAATGGCGGTTAGACAAGAGGAAATACTGACACAGAAAGAAAATAGTATGAGCAAACGCTGGGGCCCAAACTATCTAAATAGAAAAGGATAGGAAGGGTACTTACTGCAATCCCAGAAAACCCTGAAAAGCACCAACTCTACTAATTTCAAAATCACCTGAGATCACACGACCTCTACCACCTAAATTAGTTCTCTGGTGTAACAAAATCAAAACAGCAGCCACTGAAAAAACTGGAAAAAGCAAAAGAACAAAACTCAGTGGCTGAACTAAACTGAGAGGGCAGAAGCCCCGGAGGGGACCCTGAAGGCCCCCAAAAAAGTGCAGTACAAAATGCAAAAATATAGCACAAACACAAAAGAAGCAAAAGTCTTATCTGTAAGCAGGAGATGCAGACACGACACAGCAGGCTACAAGGGAAACCGGAATGAAGGATTCAGACCAGAACAATTGATCACCGGCAACCCTGATGGGAAAATGACTCCCTTATATAAGACCAGTCAGTAACACCTGATTCCCAGTCCTCACAATCTTCACTAGCACCGCTTGTAACCACCAGAGGGAGCCTCTGCTCAGAACTCATCTCAAACCCATTCACAACAGTACCCCCCCCTTGAGGAGGGGTCACCGAACCCTCATTTGAGCAACCAGGTCGGTCAGGATGAGTTCTATGATACGCACGGATAAGTCTCCTAGCATGGATGTCCGAAGCAAACACCCAAGAATTGTCCTCCTGACCATAACCTCTCCATTTAACCAAATACTGGAGTTTCCGTCTAGAAAAACGAGAATCCAATATTTTCTCAACCACATACTCCAGATTGCCCTCAACCAAAACAGGGTCAGGAGGCACAGCAGCAGGAACCACTGGCTCAACAAACCTCTTCAACAAGGACTTGTGGAACACGTTATGGATCTTAAATGTCCCTGGAAGAAGCAAACGAAAAGAAACAGGATTAATAATCTCCATGATCTTATAAGGTCCAATGAACCTAGGCTTAAATTTAGGAGATGCTACTCTCATAGGAATATTCTTTGAGGACAACCAGACCAAGTCCCCCACTTTAAACCGAGGACCATCAGTCCTATGCCGGTTAGCAAATCGCTGGGCCTTCTCCTGAGAGGGGACAACCTCTCTACTACCTGGTCCCAAATCTGTTGCATACGCTCCACAACAGAGTCAACACCTGGACAGACAGAAGCCTCCGTCTGTCCTGAAGAAAATCGAGGGTGAAACCCAGAATTACAGAAAAACGGAGACATCAAAGTGGCAGAGCTAGCCCTATTATTAAGAGCAAACTCAGCCAAAGGCAAAAAAGAGACCCAGTCATCCTGATCAGCAGACACAAAGCATCTTAGATAAGTCTCCAATGTCTGGTTTGTTCTCTCAGTTTGACCATTGGTCTGAGGATGAAATGCCGAGGAGAAAGACAATTGAACACCCAGTTTAGAACAAAAAGTCCTCCAAAATCTGGAAACAAACTGGACTCCTCTGTCAGACACAATGTTCTCAGGAATGCCGTGTAAACGAACCACGTGCTGAAGGAACAACGGCACCAATTCAGAGGAGGAAGGCAACTTAGGTAATGGCACAAGATGTATCATTTTGGAAAACCTATCACAAATTACCCAGATGGTGGTCATTCTCTGAGAAACAGGAAGATCGGAAATGAAATCCATAGAGATATGGGTCCATGGTCTCTTGGGCACAGGCAATGGCATCAACAAACCACTAGAGCGAGAGCAAGGCTTGGAGCGAGAGCAAGTCCCGCAGGACTGCACAAATTCCCTGACATCACGAGACAAGGTAGGCCACCAAAAGGACCGACTAACCAAGTCTCTGGTACCAAAAATTCCGGGATGTCCAGCCAATGCGGAACAATGAATCTCAGACATCACACTCTTTTTCCATTGGTCTGGGACAAACAATTTTCCAAAAGGGCAGCGCTCGGGCCTATCCTCCTGACACCCCTCCAGAGCAAGTCTCAAATTGGGCGAGATGGCGGAAAGAACTACACCCTCTTTCAAAATAACAGAAGGATCAGATAACTCAGGAGAGTCCGCAAGGAAACTCCTCGAGAGGGCATCCGCCTTAACATTCTTAGTGCCAGGAAGAAAGGAAACCACAAAATTAAAACGTGTGAAAAACAAGGTCCACCTGGCCTGTCTAGGATTGAGTCGCTTGGCAGATTCCAGATAGACCAGATTCTTATGGTCCGTAAGGACCACCACCTGATGTTTGGCTCCCTCCAGCCAATGTCTCCACTCTTCAAAAGCCCACTTCATGGCCAACAACTCCCGATTACCCACGTCATAATTACGTTCAGTAGGAGAAAATTTTCGAGAGAAAAAGGCACAAGGGTTACTTTTAGAGGTCTCTGGATCTTTTTGGGACAAAACGGCACCTGCCCCAATTTCAGAGGCATCAACCTCCACCTGAAATGGCAGAGAAACATCAGGCTGCCGTAGAACAGGAGCAGAAGTGAATCTCTGCTTAAGTTCCTGAAATGCAGAGACTGCCTCAGGAGGCCAATTCACCACATCAGAACCCTTTCTGGTCAAATCAGTTAATGGTTTAACAATAACCGAGAAATTACCAATAAATTTACGATAAAAATTGGCAAAACCCAAAAATCTCTGAAGAGCCTTTAATGAAGTAGGTTGGACCCAATCACAGATGGCCTGAACCTTGACCGGGTCCATTTCAATAACAGATGGGGACAAAATGAATCCCAGAAATGAGATCCTCTGTACGCCAAAAAGACACTTTGATCCCTTCACATACAGAGCATTCTCTCTCAGAATCTGGAATACAGTTCGAACATGTTTCACATGAGAGTCCCAGTCATTAGAAAAAATCAAGATATCATCCAAATAAACAATCAGAAATTTATCCACAAAATCCCTGAAAATGTCATTCATGAAGGACTGGAAGACGGAAGGAGCATTAGTGAGCCCAAAGGGCATCACTAGGTACTCAAAATGCCCTTCAGGGGTATTGAATGCCGTCTTCCATTCATCCCCGTGCTTAATGCGAATAAGGTTATACGCCCCCTGAGGTCAAGCTTGGTAAACCAAGTAGCATTTTTCACCCTGGAAAACAGGTCAGAAATCAAGGGTAACGGGTATTGATATTTCACAGTAATATTGTTCAAGAGACGATAATCAATACACGACCTTAATGAACCATCTTTTTTGGCCACAAAGAAAAACCGGCACCTAAGGGTGAAGAGGATGGTCTGATATGACCCTTCTCCAATGATTCCTTGATATAAGACCGCATAGCGTCATGTTCAGGTACAGACAAGTTAAAAAGGCGACCTTTAGGGAATTTACTACCCGGCACTAATTCAATAGCGCAGTCATAGCTCCTATGGGGAGGCAAGGATGCAGATTTACTTTCGCTAAACACATCAGAAAAATCAAACAAAAAGTCAGGAACATCCTGAGCCTGGGGGGAGGCAGAAAAAACAGGAGTGTTGGTATTAACACATTGGCAGCCCCAACTGGTTACAGACACAGATTTCCAATCCAAAACAGGATTATGAGACTGTAACTGTCATGTGTGCATCGCCACGAAGATCGTCGCGGTTGCACATTCTGACTTCTCACAGCTGAGTTGCTGTTTCTTTGTGTTTGGCAGTTAGGGAGTTAATTCTGTCTGTGCTCAGTTCTGGGACTGGGTGCAGTTTTCTCCCGGCTGCAATTAATTATTTGTTGATTGGTTTCCTTTAAATCTCTGGTTGTCTGTGTTGGGAGTTGCCAGTGAAATTCTTCATGCAGACCACAGATAGGATTGTATCTGTATAGACTTAAGTTAAAGAGCTCCTTAGTTGTTTTAAGCTCACCTTGCTTAGAGTTTAATATCCCAGATCATTTATGTTCCTTCTGTGTTTGAGTGTGTATGCAAGTCTGTGTTTTCTCCAGTCTGTCCTATATGTCTAATCTGTGTATTTAGCAGAGATCAGCCCATATCCCTTTGGTGGTAATCAGAATCCTTCTTAGGACTGATTACAGGGTTCAGGGACTGATAGGAGACAGGGTTAGGCTGGAGACTTGGACCTCTGAACCATTATCAGTACCTCCAAGGTGAGGGATTAGTTAGGACCCCAGTTTAGGGTCAGGTTAGACCCCCGGTCCTCCTCTTTCCTGTGACAGTGTATCAAGTCCTCAAGATTAACCCTGAGTTCAACGGATATCGTGTCAGGTAAATCTATTCTATATTTACATGCTGATGTTGCTAATCTATATGTTGTATAGAGTGTTGTTCTTTTAAGAATAGTTTACTGACATCGTACACATATCATAAGACCGCGTGACATTTTCACTGGCCCATAAAATTATTCCCAGTTGCCATGGATCCAGTAGCCCAGCTGGCTCTGCAGTTGCAGGGATTATCCATGGAGCTGACGGACATTAAGTCCAAAGTTTTGTCTCCCTCGGAGAAAACCAGATTTGAACCTAAAGTAGCTCTCCCGGACAGGTTCACTGGTGGGCGAGACAAATTTTTTTACCTTCAGGGAAGCATGTAAATTGTATTTTCGGCTTCGGCCTCGATCATCAGGGAGTGAAGAGCAGAGAGTGGGAATTGTTATCTCGCTCCTACAAGGGGACCCTCAATCCTGGGCCTTCTCCCTTCCTCCGGGATCCCCGGCTCTACTGTCAGTAGATCGATTTTTTACTGCCCTGGGTTTGGTATATGATGACCCAGATCGGGTCTCTCTTGCTGAGACAAAATTACGTAAGATACAGCAGGGAGATCGTCCGGCGAGGAATTTGCTTCTGAGTTCCGTAGATGGGCCACAGATACTCAGTGGAATGACCCAGCTCTTAGGAGCCAGTTTTGTCATGGGCTTTCTGACAAATTAAAGGACGTTTTGGCTCAGTATGATTCTCCTCCATCACTGGAGGCTGCTATGGCCCTAGCTATCCGTACTGATAGACGGCTCCGGGAGAGGTGCGAGGTAACTCCGCCCCCTGTTGTTACTCCACCTACTACTAAAGTCCCTTATGTTGAGGTTCCCCTTGTCTGTTCGGAGGAGCCTATGCAGTTGGGAGGGACATCATTTCGTAGGAGGGGATTGGCGGTACGCCGCAGGACTAGAAGGTGTTTCTTCTGCGGGAAAGAGGGACATTTTGTTGGGGATGTCCATCCCGTGCCTTGTTGAGCAAAAAGTCGCCGGAAAACTGTTAATCCCAGGTTGTGTGGTGGACGACAACCTGGGAGTATGTATTTCGTCCGCTAGTTCTTCTCAGTTCCTTGTACCAGTGGAGGTGGTGGTTGGTACGAGAGTGGAGAGATTTTCTGTTCTTCTTGATAGTGGGTCCGGGGCTAATCTGGTTGACGCTCAGTTTGCTCAGGCTCAAGGTATGCATCTGAGTGTATTGGTCAAACCGATCCCTATATTCTCCATTGACGCCAGGCCTCTCGGCCAAGGTAGCTTTGTTCATGAGGTTCATAACATTGACCTTCGGGTAGGGGCAATACATAGGGAACTATTATCTTGTTATGTGTTGGAAGGTCTACCTACTCCTATTGTGTTGGGACTTCCTTGGTTGGTTAAACATAACCCTGTGATTAATTGGCAGTCCAGAGATATAAGCCAATGGGGGGAGTTTTGCAAAAGTAACTGCATGAACACAGTCATCAGTGCGGTCGTGCCTAGTACTTTGCCTCCTTTTTTGGAGGACTTTGGGGATGTGTTCTCTGAGGAGGGGTGTCAGGAGTTGCCTCCTCATCGCGTGTATGACTGCTCTATTAATTTACTTCCTGATGCTAAGTTACCTAAAGCTAGGTTATATAACCTTTCTGGTCCTGAGAGGCAGGCTATGAAAGATTATATTTCGGAAAGTCTGGCCAAAGGGCATATTAGACCTTCATCTTCCCCAGTGGCCGCGGGGTTCTTCTTTGTGAAGAAAAAAGATGGAGGCCTACGCCCTTGCTTGGATTTCGCGAACTTAATCGGATTACTGTTCGAGATCCGTATCCACTCCCTCTGATTCCTGATCTCTTCAATCAAATTGTTGGCGCCAAATGGTTCTCTAAATTGGATCTCAGGGGGGCGTATAATCTGATTAGGATAAAAGAGGGGGATGAGTGGAAAACGGCGTTTAACATGCCGGAGGGACATTATGAGAACCTTGTCATGCCTTTTGGTCTGACTACTGCACCAGCAGTATTCCAACATTTTGTTAATGACATTTTTCGTCATCTGGTGGGGCTGTTTGTGGTCGTATATTTGGATGACATTTTAATTTACTCACCAGATCTTGTGTCTCATCAGGAGCATGTGAGACAGGTGTTGCAGATCTTGCGAGACAATAAACTATACGCCAAACTGGAAAAGTGTGTATTCGCCGTACAGGAACTTCAGTTTTTGGGTTTCTTGGTGTCAGCCTCCGGTTTCCGTATGGACCCTGA
Organism: Oophaga sylvatica; assembly: GCA_033576555.1. NCBI lineage: Eukaryota > Metazoa > Chordata > Amphibia > Anura > Dendrobatidae > Oophaga > Oophaga sylvatica. The sequence goes on along the minus strand of JARQOD010000001.1, from coordinate 171,917,899 downwards.
AAAGGTGAGAGCAGTGCTTGAATGGGATCAGCCAGAGGATCTTAAGGCTCTGCAGCGTTTTCTGGGGTTTGCTAACTACTACCGGAAATTTATTTGTAATTTCTCATCTGTTGTCAAACCTCTCACTGACATGACAAGAAAAGGGACGGATTTTTCTAAATGGTCGGACAAAGCTTGCCAAGCTTTTTCCTCTTTGAAAAAATGTTTTGCTTCGGCACCCGTTCTCATCCAACCAGATGCATCACAGCCGTTCGTTGTGGAGGTGGACGCGTCTGACGTAGGGGTGGGTTCAATATTGTCCCAGGGTCCGTCCCCTGGTAAATGGCATCCGTGCGCTTTCTTTTCTAAAAAATTGTCGTCCGCCGAAAGGAATTATGATATCAGCAATAGGGAACTTTTGGCCATTAAGTTGGCTTTTGAAGAATGGCGTCACTTTTTGGAGGGGGCAGTCCACCCGGTCACCGTCATTACTGATCACAAGAACCTGCTGTATTTGGAATCTGCTAAGCGTCTGAATTCCAGACAAGCTCGATGGTCGTTGTTTTTTACCAGGTTTAATTTTGTTGTCACTTATCGCCCTGGATCTAAGAATGTTAAGGCGGATGCCTTGTCTCGCAGTTTCCCAGGGGCCGGGAAAATGAATGACCCGATTCCTATCCTTCAGGAGGGGGTGGTAGTGTCGGCTGTATGTTCTGAGCTTGAGGAGGAGGTGTTAGAGGCTCAGGGGGACGCCCCTGCAGGACCTCCAGGGAGACTGTTTGTCCCAAATCAGTTGAGACAAAAGGTTATTGAGGCACATCATAATTCTGCTTTAGCAGGACATCCAGGGAGTAAGGCTACTTTAGATCTCCTTTCTCGCCGGTTTTGGTGGCCTAACTTAATAAAGATGTTTTAACTTTTGTCGCGTCCTGTGGGGTTTGTGCTCGCTCTAAGACCCCTCATACCCGTCCGTCTGGGACCCTCTTACCCTTGAAACTTCCGGAGCGTCCATGGACTCATTTGTCTATGGACTTCATCACGGACCTTCCTCAGTCGTCAGGGAAGACTGTCATACTGGTGGTTGTTGACAGGTTCAGTAAGATGGCACATTTCATTGCTCTTCCTGCCCTCCCTAATGCTAAAACTCTGGCGCAGGTGTTCATTGGGGAGATTGTGAGACTTCATGGGTTGCCTTCTGATGTGGTGTCAGATAGGGGGTCTCAGTTTGTGTCCAAGTTTTGGAGGGCATTTTGTTTACGTCGGGGGATGCAATTGTCATTTTCCTCGGCTTTTCATCCGCAGACCAATGGTCAGACAGAGCGTCTGAATCAAAGCCTAGAGACTTATCTTCGGTGTTTTGTCTCAGAGAACCAGGAGGACTGGTCTTCTTTCTTGCCTCTGGCAGAGTTCGCTCTTAACAACAGGCGGAGCGAGTCCACTGGTAAGTCCCCGTTTTTTGGGGCATATGGTTTTCATCCCCAGTTTTGTACATTCAATGGGGGGGCCCTTCTGGGGTTCCTGAGGAGGAGCGTTTCTCGTCGTCACTTGCTTCAGTGTGGAGAGGTGTATTGAATAATCTGAGTGCTATGGGGAACCGTTATAAACGTATGGCTGATAGGAGGAGAGTTTCTGGTCCAGATCTTAATGTGAACGATCTGGTATGGTTGTCTACCAGGAATATAAAACTTAAAGTTCCCTCCTGGAAGCTGGGCCCCAGATTCATCGGGCCGTACAGGATCAGTTCCATAATTAATCCTGTGGCATTTCGTCTGGACCTCCCTCCTACGTTTAAAATTCATAATGTGTTCCACAAGTCATTACTTAAGAGGTACGTGGCACCAGTCATACCATCACCTCTACCTCCTCCTCCAGTGGTGGTCAATGGTAACTTGGAGTTTCAAGTGTCAAAGATCATTGACTCACGTCTGAATCGCCGGTCCCTTCAGTACTTGGTGCATTGGAAGGGGTATGGTCCAGAGGAGAGGACGTGGGTTCCTGCGTCTGACATTAACGCAGATCGTTTGGTGCGGACCTTCCACAGAACTCACCCGGGCAAACCTGGCCCTGAGGGTCCGGAGGCCCCTCGTAGAAGGGGGGGTACTGTCATGTGTGCATCGCCACGAAGATCGTCGCGGTTGCACATTCTGACTTCTCACAGCTGAGTTGCTGTTTCTTTGTGTTTGGCAGTTAGGGAGTTAATTCTGTCTGTGCTCAGTTCTGGGACTGGGTGCAGTTTTCTCCCCGCTGCAATTAATTATTTGTTGATTGGTTTCCTTTAAATCTCTGGTTGTCTGTGTTGGGGAGTTGCCAGTGAAATTCTTCATGCAGACCACAGATAGGATTGTATCTGTATAGACTTAAGTTAAAGAGCTCCTTAGTTGTTTTAAGCTCACCTTGCTTAGAGTTTAATATCCCAGATCATTTATGTTCCTTCTGTGTTTGAGTGTGTATGCAAGTCTGTGTTTTCTCCAGTCTGTCCTATATGTCTAATCTGTGTATTTAGCAGAGATCAGCCCATATCCCTTTGGTGGTAATCAGAATCCTTCTTAGGACTGATTACAGGGTTCAGGGACTGATAGGAGACAGGGTTAGGCTGGAGACTTGGACCTCTGAACCATTATCAGTACCTCCAAGGTGAGGGATTAGTTAGGACCCCAGTTTAGGGTCAGGTTAGACCCCCGGTCCTCCTCTTTCCTGTGACAGTGTATCAAGTCCTCAAGATTAACCCTGAGTTCAACGGATATCGTGTCAGGTAAATCTATTCTATATTTACATGCTGATGTTGCTAATCTATATGTTGTATAGAGTGTTGTTCTTTTAAGAATAGTTTACTGACATCGTACACATATCATAAGACCGCGTGACAGTAACCAAGGGAAACCCAGCACGATAATGTCATGCAGATTATATAGAACCAAAAATTTGCAGCACTCCTGGTGATCAGGTTCAACCCTCATTATCACCTGAGTAGAAAACTGGGGTTTATTCTCAGCCAAAGGGGTAGAATCGATCCCCAGTAGGGGAATAGACTTCTGTAGGGGTATCAAGGGAAACCCACAACGTTTAGCAAAATCATAATCCATCAGGTTAATAGCTGCTCCAGAATCAACGAAAGCCTGAGCAGAAAATGAGGACAGAGAGCATATCAGAGTGACAGTTAATAAAAACTTAGTCTGAACACTACCCAAGACAACTGAGCGTGCAAAACGTCTTCCCCGCTTAGGGCAGACTGAAATAGTATGAGAGGCATCACCACAGTAGAAACATAACCCATTGCGCTTTCGAAACTCATGACACTGTGCCCCAGACACCACTCTATCACACTGCATGGGTTCAGAAGCTGGTTCACAAGGCAACACCATTCCACGCATACTTCTCCGCTCACGCAAACTGTCTGTCAATTTGAATCGCTAATGACATAGAATCATTGAGACCAGAGGGGACAGGGAATCCCACCATAACATCCTTTACATTATCTGACAGACCCTTCCGGAAAAGGGCCGCCAAAGCGTCGTCATTCCATTTGGTCAGGACTGCCCACCTACGGAATCTCTGACAGTATAACTCAGCGTCATCAAGCCCCTGATTTAATGCCAACAAGGTTTTTTCAGCTTGATCAGTGACATTAGGCTCATCGTACAATAACCCCAAAGCCTGAAAAAACGCATCAACATCACTCAAAACAGGATCCCCAGGTATCAGGGAAAAAGCCCAATCCTGAGGATCGCCGCGCAGGAGAGAGATGATAATTTGAACCTGCGTTTCCTGAGGACTTAGATTTTAAGGCAAAAAACAATTTACAATTATTTTTGAAATTCTGAAACTTAGCTCGATCCCCCAAAAACAAATCTGGCATGGGAATCCTAGGTTCCACAACAGGCAACCTAGCAAGATATGCAGCAATACTCTGAACCTCAGTGGCAAGCTGATCCACACGGCCAGACAACCATGCAAACTCCATTGGGAGAAAAGATCCTCCCCAGCACCCAAAAAAAAAAAAAATGCAACAAACAGAAAAATATCTCTGACAACTCTGACAACCTTTTTTCTTTCACAATATTTTTCCCTTCTGTGAGTACCATACAATTTTCAATTTTTTAGGCCGGTGATACTGTTGTGTTTCGGTAGCTGAGGAGAGCAGGCAAAAAGGCAATACACCAGAGCAGTTGGAATCTATGAGATTGCAGTACCCTGACTAACCACCACAACTAGAGGCAGCCGTGGAGCGTTCCTACGTTGGTCCTAGACGCCTTGTCACAGCCTGAGAAACTAACTACACCTAAAGACAGAAACAGGAAAGCTATCTGCCCCGGAGCAGAACCCTAAAGATAATAGAAAGCCCCCAAACATGTAATGGCGGTTAGACAAGAGGAAATACTAACACAGAAAGAAAATAGTATGAGCAAACGCTGGGGCCCAAACTATCTAAATAGAAAAGGATAGGAAGGGTACTTACTGCAATCCCAGAAAACCCTGAAAAGCACCAACTCTACTAATTTCAAAATCACCTGAGATCACACGACCTCTACCACCTAAATTAGTTCTCTGGTGTAACAAAATCAAAACAGCAGCCACTGAAAAAACTGGAAAAAGCAAAAGAACAAAACTCAGTGGCTGAACTAAACTGAGAGGGCAGAAGCCCCCGGAGGGGACCCTGAAGGCCCCCAAAGAAGTGCAGTACAAAATGCAAAAATATAGCACAAACACAAAAGAAGCAAAAGTCTTATCTGTAAGCAGGAGATGCAGACACGACACAGCAGGCTACAAGGGAAACCGGAATGAAGGATTCAGACCAGAACAATTGATCACCGGCAACCCTGATGGGAAAATGACTCCCTTATATAAGACCAGTCAGTAACACCTGATTCCCAGTCCTCACAATCTTCACTAGCACCGCTTGTAACCACCAGAGGGAGCCTCTGCTCAGAACTCATCTCAAACCCATTCACAACAGCTGACATTACTGAACCCCAGTAACACAGGAGCATGTGTTGACTGTGCTAACAGCACTTCCGAGCAACAACTGGCGGTGTTGTAGCCCAGGGATGAGAGGAGAACAGAGTGGAGGCAGCAGGACTTTTTGCCGTTCACACAGCAGGGGAACAGCAGACATTACTGAACCCCAGTAACACAGGAGCAAGTGTTGACTGTGCTAACAGCACTTCCGAGCAACAACTGGAGGTGTTGGAGCCCAGGGATTAGAGGAGAACAGAGTGGAGGCAGCAGGACTTTTTGCCGTTCACACAGCAGGGGAACAGCTGACATTACTGAACCCCAGTAACACAGGAGCAAGTGTTGACTGTGCTAACAGCACTTCCGAGCAACAACTGGCGGTGTTGGAGCCCAGGGTCAAGGAGGATGTTTAAATACTAGATCAAGTATTTTCCTTGTTACGTGTCAATTAAAAATGTCTATACTCCAAACAAGAGAAATATAACCTTTAGTACCATAAGATGATCATTTTACTTTAACCCCTTACTGCCATCGGACGTACTATCCCGTCCATGGTACCTGGGCCCGTATGACCATGGACGGGATAGTACGTCTCGTGCGATCGGACGCGCTCCCGGGGGGAGCGCAGCCGATCGCAGCCGGGTGTCAGCTGATTATCACAGCTGACACCCATGACTGTGTGTCAGGAGGGTCACGGACCGCTCCCGGCACATTAACCCCTTGCACACCGCGATCAAACATGATCGCGGTGTACTGGGGCACAGGGGAGGATCGCGCAGGGTGGGGGCTCCCTGCGCGCCCCCCTGAGACCCTCAGAGCAGCGCGATGTGATTGCGCTGTTCTGAGGGCTTCCTCCCTCCCAGGACCCGGATCCAAGATGGCGCCGGGGTCCTGGAGGGAGGCGACTTCCTCAGTGCCTGCTGAGAGCAGGCACTGAGAAGCCTGCTGCACTGCCTGAGCGATCGCTGGTGTGACAGAGTGCTGTGCACACTGTCACACCAGCGATCTGACAAAATACAGTGATGTCCCACCCTGGGACAAAGTAAAAAAGTTAAAAAAATAAAAATAAACATGTTTAAAAAAAAAATCCAAAATAAAAAAAAAAAAAAAAAAATATTCCCCAATAAATTTACTTCTTCCTGTAAATAAAAAAAACAAAGCAATAAAAGTACACATATTTGGTATCGCCGCGTCCATAACGACCCCCCCTATAAAATTGTCCCACTAGTTAACCCCTTTAGTGAACCCCTTAAAAAAAAAAAAAAGCGAAGCAAAAAATCAATGCTTTATCATCATTTCGCCGAACAAAAAGTGGAATAACACGCGATCAAAAAGACCGATATAAAAAAACATGGTACCGCTGAAAACGTCATCTTGTCCCGCAAAAAACGAGCCATCATACAGCATCATCAGCGAAAAAATAAAAAAGTTATAGCTCGCAGAATAAAGCGATGCAAAAATAATTATTTTTTATATAAAATTGTTTTTATTCTATAAAAGCGCCAAACATGAAAAAATGATATAAATGAGGTATCGCCATAATCGTACTGACCCGAAGAATAAAACTGCTTTATCAATTTTACCACACGCGGAACGGTATAAACGCCTCCCCCAAAAGAAATTCATGAATTGCTGATTTTTCTTCATTCTAACCTCCCAAAAATCGAAATAAAAAGCGATCAAAAAATGTCACGTGCTCAAAAATGGTACCAATAAAAACGTAAACTCGTCCCGCAAAAAATAAGACCTCACATGACTCTGTGGGCCAAAATATGCAAAAATTATAGCTCTCAAAATGTGATGATGCAAAAACTATTTTTGCAATAAAAAGCGTCTTTTAGCGTGACAGCTGCCAATCATAAAAACCCGCTATAAATAGTAAATCAAACCCCCCTTTATCACCCCCTTAGTAAGGGAAAAATAATAAAATTAAAAAAAAGTATTTATTTCCATTTTCCCATTAGTGTTAGGGTTAGGGTTGCGGCTAAAGTTAGGGTTAGGGTTGGCGCTAAAGTTAGGATTAGGGTTAGGGTTGGGATTAGGGGTGTGTTAGGGTTAGGTTTGTGGTTAGGGTTGGGACTAGGGTTAGGGGTTGTTTGGGGTTAGAGTTGGAGTTAGAATTGGGGGGTTTCCGCTGTTTAGGCACATCAGGGGCTCTCCAAATGTGACATGGCGTCTGATCTCAATTCCAGCCAATTCTGCGTTGAAAAAGTCAAACGGTGCTCCTTCACTTCTCAGCTCTGCCATTCGTCCAAACAGTAGTTTATCCCCACATATGGGGTATCAGCGTACTCTGGACCCCAAGAGTTATTGTGCAATTTGTCCTATTTCTTCTGTTACCCTTGGGAAAATAAAAAACTGGGGGCGAAAATATCATTTTTGTACAAAAACAATTATTTTTTTGTTTTTACGGCTGTACATTATAAACTTCTGTGAAGCACTTGGGGCTTCATAGCGCTCACCACACATCTAGATAAGTTCCTTGTGGGGTCTATTTTCCAAAATGGGGTCACTTGTTGGGGATTTCCACTGTTTAGGCACATCAGGGGCTCTCCAAATGCGACATGACGCCCCCAGACCATTCCATCAAAGTCTGCAATCCAAAACGTCACTACTTCCCTTCCGAGCCCCAACGTGTACCCATACAGTAGTTTTCTCCCACATATTGGATATCAGCGTACTCAGGACAAATTGGACAACAACCTTTGGGGTCCAATTTCTCCTGTTACCATTGTAAAAATAAAATATTGGGGCAAAAAAATCATTTTTGCAAAAAAAAAAAGGATTTTTTATTTTTACGGCTGTGCGTTATAAACTTCTGTGAAGCACTTCGGGGTTCAAAGTGCTCACCACACATCTAGACAAGTTCCTTGTGGGGTCTATTTTCCAAAATGGGGTCACTTGTGGGGGGTTTCCACTGTTTAGGCGCATCAGGGGCTCTCCAAATGCGACATGACGCCCCCAGACCATTCCATCAAAGTCTGCAATCCAAAACGTCACTACTTCCCTTCCGAGCCCTGACGTGCGCCCATACAGTAGTTTTCTCCCACATATTGGGTATCAGCGTACTCAGGACAAATTGGACAACAACTTTTGGGGTCCAATTTCTCCTGTTACCCTTGTGAAAATAAAATATTGGGGGCGAAAAAATAATTTTTGTAAAAAAAAAAAGATTTTTTATTTTTACGGCTGTACGTTATAAACTTCTGTGAAGCACTTCGGGGTTCAAAGTGCTCACCACACATCTAGATAAGTTCCTTGTGGGGTCTATTTGCCAAAATGGGGTCACTTGTGGGGGGTTTCCACTGTATAGGTGCATCAGGGGCTCTCCAAATGTGACATGACGCCCCCAGACCATTCCATCAAAGTCTGCAATCCAAAACGTCACTACTTCCCTTCCGAGCCCTGATGTGCGCCCATACAGTAGTTTTCTCCCACATATTGGGTATCAGCGTACTCAGGACAAATTGGACAACAACTTTTGGGTTCCAATTTCTTCTGTTACCCTTGTGAAAATAAAATATTAGGGGCGAAAAAATCATTTTTGTAAAAAAAAAAAGGATTTTTTATTTTACGGCTGTACGTTATAAACTTTAGTGAAACACCTGGGGGTTAAAAGTTCTCACCACACATCTAGATAAGTTCCTTGAGGGTTCTAGTTTCCAAAATGGTGTCATTTATGGGGGTTTCCACTGTTTAGGCAGATCAGGAGCTCTCCAAACACGACATGGCGTCCAGCCAATTCTGCGTTGAAAAAGTCAGACGGCGCTCCTTCCCTTCCAAACTCTGCCATGCACCCAAACAGTGGTTTACCCCCACATATGGGGTATCAGCGCACTCAGGACAAATTGCACAATAACTTTTGGAGTCTTGTTACCCTTGGAAAAATAAAAATTGGGGTGAAAAGATCATTTTTGTGGAAAAAATATGATTTTTAAATTTTACGGCTCTACATTATAAACTTGTGTGAAGCACTTGGGGGTTCAAATTGCTCACCAAAGATCTAGAAAAGTTCCTTAGGGGGTCTAGTTTCCCAAATGGTGTCATTTGTGGGGGGTTTCCACTGTTTAGGCACATCAGGGGCTCTCCAAATGCAACATGGCATCCAATTTCAATTCCAGCCAATTTTGGTTGGAAAAAGTCAAATGGTGCTCCTTCCATTCCGAGCTCTGCCGTGAGCCCAAACAGTGGTTCCCCCCCACATATGGGGTATCAGTGTACAAGGACAAATTGGACAACAACTTACGTGGTCCAATTTCTCCTGTTACCCTTGGGAAAATAAAAAATTAGTGACTAAAAGATAATTTTTGTGGGAAAAAAATAGGATTTTTTATTTTCATGCCCGGGCATTATAAACTTGTGTGAAGCACTTGGGGGTTCAAAGTGCTCACCAAAGATCTAGATAAGTTCCTTAGGTGGTCTAGTTTCCAAAATGGGGTCACTTGTGGGGGGTTTCCACTATTTAGGCTCATCTGGGGCACTGCAAACGGAATATGACCCCCATCAATGTCTGCATTCCAAAACGTTACTACTTCCTTTCCAAGCCCTGCCATGCACCCAAACAGTTTCCCCCCCCACATATCAGCGTACTCAGGACAAATTGGACAACAACTTTTGGGGTCCAATTTCCTTGGGAAAATTCAAAAATTTGGGGCTAAAAAATCATTTTTGTGGAAAATTGTTTTTTTTTTTTTCCACACCCAGGCATTATAAGCTTTTGTGAAACACTTGGGGGTTTAAAGTGCTCACAACAGATCTAGATAAGTACCTTAGGGGGTCTAGTTTCCAAAATGGTGTCACTTGTGGGGGTTTCCACTGTTTAGGCGCATCAGGGGCTCTCCAAACACGACATGGCGTCCAATCTCAATTCCAGCCAATTTTAGTTTGAAAAAGTCAAACGGCGCTCCTTCCCTTACGAGCTCTGCCGTGTGCCCAAACAGTGGTTTTCCCCCACATATTGGGTATTGGCGTACTCAGGAGAAATTGCATAACAACCTTATCTGTCCATTTTCTCTCTTTTACCCTTGTCAAAATAAAAAAAAAGTTTGTAAAAGATCATTTTTGTGGCTAAAAAGTTAAATATTAATTTTTTCCTTCCACGTTGCTTTAGTTCCTGTGAAGCACCTGAAGGGTTAATAATCTTCTTGAATGTGGTTTTGAGTACCTTGAGGGGTACAGTTTTTAGAATGGTGTCACTTTTGGGTATTTTCTGCCATATAGACCCCTCAAAGTGACTTCAAATGAGAGGTGGTCCCTAAAAAAAAATGGCTTTGTAAATTTTGTTGTAAAAATGAGAAATCGCTGGTCAACTTTTAACCCTTATAACTTCCTAACAAAAAAAAATTTTGGTTCCAAAATTGTGCTGATGTAAAGTAGACATGTGGGAAATGTTATTTCTTAACTATTTTATGTGACATATTTCTCTGTTTTAAGGGAATAAAAATTCAGTTTGAAAATTGCAAAATTTTAAAAATTTTCGCCATATTTCCGTTTTTTTTCAAAAATAAATGCAAGTTATATCGAAGAAATTTTACTTCTAACGTGAAGTACAATATGTCACGAGAAAACAATCTCAGAATCGCGAAGATCCGTTGAAGCGTTCCAGAGTAATAACCTCATAAAATGACAGTGGTCAGAATTGTAAAAATTGGCCCGGTCATTAACGTGCAAACCACCCTTGGGGGTGAAGGGGTTAAAAAATCAATATAAATTAAGAATTGACAAACATAAACGCATACATTAACATGTTGAAAAGCAATGAAAACCACAAAAAAAATTGTTAAGTAATCTGCTATACGGTTTAAAATAAAAGCATACAAGTACATATCAGAATCCATTAATGATGGATAAGTAACAGTATGTACACCATTTTTATTGTATAGACAATGAATGTCTGACTTCAAAACATAATCAGCATTACAAGTTATCTGTGACATTCATAAAACTTTACATTTGCAGGATAATATCACTAAACAGTTTATAAAAATATATAAATTTTCCATCATGTAATACTGATAATATGTGCCAATCATTTATATTAACAAACATAATCTTTAAAAAGTGCATAGTGCATAGTGAAAATAGCTATTTATGCCTGACTGTGGACTTGCAAGCATGACAACGGATAGATAAGGTATATATAGATGAGACTGCATAGCCACAGATGGTGAATGGCGATGTAATACTGTACCTCAATAAAGTGTGCGTCACTACTACATCCTTTTTTTTTTTATATAGCTTTATAAACAGGGTACGTGCATGTATGCTTGCGCCTTTGTTTGGACGCACAGACTGGCTTCCTGCTGTGACGCGTTGGGTATTGGAGCGTCTGTGCGTCTTATGACGCAGACTAACATTCACGTTGCGCATCATTCATCATCGCAAGCGTACCGACAACACAAAGGCGTTGTCATGACTGCTTTACTCAGTAAACATGCACCTATGATGAAACATACACGCATGTGCCTTATTACATAAGAAGCTACAAGAAAAACGCGTGTGAGGTGTGACACAGCTGTTTTGTTAAGGTACAGTATTATATCGACATTGTACAGGTGTCGCTATTCAGTCTGATAACTAGATATCATTCACCTTTTCTATCAGTTGTCGTTGTTTCAGCACCACTTGCAGGTATATATTTTGCTATTGTGACTATGCACTATTGACTTTAACAAGGTAATGCATGATTTTTGTTACCGATTATCATGTTTACATGATGGACCTTTATGATATGGGCTGTTAACTTTCTAATTAAATATGTATTTTTAAAAATGACACAAATATAAGTAATGTTCAAGAGGACTATTCCTACATCCATTGTTTGCACAATATTACAGGTGTACATCACGTCCCTTCATCAACAGTGGATTATTATATTTACTTGTATGCTTTTATTTAAAAGCCAAGAACACTTAAGTCTAACCTTCGCACTGCAGCTGTTGTCAAAGTTCAACCCACATTATGCACTTCCAACATTGCAGCATTTGAGTCATGATGTGAGTTGGATTTGTGTAAGCTATGGAGTGACAAGGTTGACCATCAGTATCCTATAGCATAAGTAGGCTTTTGTGTTAGCATTTGTGTTCGACATGTGCATATCTGCAATAATATGTCACAATTATTTTGTTACAGATTTGTGACAAAGACTAATCATTTTATGGTTTTGAAGCTGACGTTTCACTTGTTTACAGCTTAGAAATCAGGGTGTAGCCTCATATCTATGTGTAGCACTAGCCACTTTGACATGTCATGTTTTTTTCACCCTGTGTAGGTAGCTAGCAGTAATTTTTGCCGGACACACAGCTGGGAACAGCAGGCGTTACTGAACCCCACAAACACATCAGCGATTGTTTTCATCTGTGCATTCAACACTTCTGAGCAGCAACTGGCGGTGTTGAAGCCCAGGGTCAAGGAGGGTGTAGGCAGAGGCCTAGTATGAGATGTTTGAAGTTTAATTTGTAGTTAGCAGCAGTAATTTTTGCCAGACACACAGCAGGGGAACAGCAGGCGTTACTGAACCCCACAAACACATCAGCGATTGTTTTCATCTGTGCATCCAACACTTCTGAGCAGCAACTGGCGGTGTTGAAGCCCAGGGTCAAGGAGGGTGTAGGCAGAGGCCTAGTATGAGATGTTTGAAGTTTAATTTGTAGTTAGCAGCAGTAATTTTTGCCAGACACACAGCAGGGGAACAGCAGGCGTTACTGAACCCCACAAACACATCAGCGATTGTTTTCATCTGTGCATCCAACACTTCTGAGCAGCAACTGGCGGTGTTGAAGCCCAGGGTCAAGGAGGGTGTAGGCAGAGGCCTAGTATGAGATGTTTGAAGTTTAATTTGTAGTTAGCAGCAGTAATTTTTGCCAGACACACAGCAGGGGAACAGCAGGCATTACTGAACCCCACAAACACATCAGCGATTGTTTTCATCTGTGCATCCAACACTTCTGAGCAGCAACTGGCGGTGTTGAAGCCCAGGGTCAAGGAGGGTTTTGAAATAAAATATTGAGTTATTGCCTTGTTACGTGGCCATTGCAAATGTATGTACTTCAAACAAGAATAAATTAAGTTTTACTAGGACAATAAAATGATGAATTTCAATTCCAATAATAAAAATAAACACCATGCAAATATAAACGCATATAAGCACATGGCAACAAGAAATGGAACAACACACCACCCAAAAATTATTTTACAAAATATATGATATAGGAAAGATGTGTATCTTCGTACCGTGTTAGCCAGTAGATAGAAAAATATTTAGACTTGAGAGTCCTCAGTGGTTGATACTGTTAGAACCCTCTTGTTAGGTTTTGTTTCAGTTTGCTGGTCACATGACCTTTTTTCCCTATTTAGTCTGGCTCCGCCCTTCTGGCTTTGCTGGACTTCATTGTATTACCTACTCTTAAGCTAGCCGGGTGCTTAGGTGCCTTAGTCAGTTTTGCTTGATCTTTGGATCTCTAAGTAATTTGTTTTCTGTTTTATTTTTCCCTGCTACAATTTCTGTTAGGAGGTGTCCACCTTTTCTCCCAGTCCCTAGATCTTGTAGGGATTCGTTCCTCGCAACTATAGGTCTTCGTTCAGACTAGCTGAGGACTTTAGCGGGTCTGGTTGCAGGATCAGGTTCCCCGTTACATCGTAGGGATTCAGCTTAGTTCTATTGTAGGGACAGAATTCCCATCTTTCCTTAGTGCTTGTAGCAGATCATAACAGTAAGTCCAGCCCAAAAGAAAAAAAAAAATCACTAAGGAAAGATTTTCTGTTTTCATCATGGTGTCGGTTCAGGATTTGGCTCAACGCCTGCAGGGACTTTCTCTGGAGGTGGCTGAAATCCAGCAACACGTGAGTAGTTGTTCTGGAGCACATTTCGTGGAGCCAAAGGTACGTTTGCCTGATTTATTTTTTGGTGAACAACAAGATTTTTTTTCTTTTAAAAATGCTTGCTTGTTGTATTTCCGTTTGAGACCCAGATCCTCTGGTGATGAATCACAGCGCATAGGGTTCATAATGTCACTTTTGCGCAAAGAACCTCAGGACTGGGCCTTTTCTCTGCAGCCTAGTGATCCATGCTTTAGATCAGTGGATAGTTTTTTTTCTGCTTTGGGGTTATTGTATGACGATCCGGATCGTGTTTCATCAGCTGAGACTGAATTGAGACGTTTGAGACAGGGATCAGGTAATGTAGAAAAATATTGTACTCACTTCCGAAGGTGGTCTACTCAGGTGGGTGGAAACGATTCAGCTTTGAAAAGTTTATTTCTTGCAGGGTTAAGTGAAAGGGTTAAAGATTTGCTGATTGCTTATCCTATACCTGGTAACTTGCAAGAGGCTATGCAATTAGCCATACGGGTGGATAGGAGACTGCGTGCAAGGGTTAATGAGAGTAAATCTGCCTTGTCATCTCCAAGTTTGGAAAGGGACTGTACTGACATTGCAGAGCCGATGGAAATTGGAGTAATGACACCTCACTCTCGGGAAAAAGACCGTAGATTTGCGGAGGGCTTGTGTTTCTATTGTGGCAAATTTGAGCATTTTATTAAGAACTGTGCGCTTCGAATGAATAAAGAGAGAAAAAAAAATGAGGTCAGTTTTGCCCGCATAGCTTGTTTAAACAATAAAGGTGTCTTTCTTTCTGCTACCACTGCTGGTGAGGAGGAATTAATGGAGTTTCGGGTATTTGTGGATTGTGGTTCAACTCTCAATGTGATTGATGGGAAATTTTTGGAAAAACTAAAATTAAAACCCAAACTTCTATCTTCCCCTATTAATGTGGTGTCTGTGGATGGTTCTCACTTGAAAAATGTTACTCACCATATCTGTGAATTTCCTCTTACTATTAATGGTGTTCATCAAGAGAATTTGGATTTGGTAGTTTTGAATAATTTGCCCTCACCTCACCGGTGATTTTGGGGTTACCCTGGTTAAAATTACACAATCCTGTACTGGATTGGTCTACCAATGAAATTAAGTCCTGGAGTCCTAATTGTTATGACAAGTGTTGTAACGGGCGTATTGCTGCTGTAGTTAAGGGGGAGTTACCTGTACCTATTCAGGATTTTTGGAAAGTTTTTTCTGATAAGGAATCGCAGGTATTGCCTCCTCATAGAGAATATGATTGTACTATTGAATTTGTCCCTGGAGCGACTCTTCCTAAAAGTCGGTTATTTAATCTTACTATACCTGAGAGAAAGGCTTTGGAGGAATACATACAGACAAGCTTGGCCGCCGGTCACATTAGGCCTTCCAAATCTCCTGTGGCGGTTGGATTTTTTTTTGTTAAAAAAAAGGACGGCGGTTTATGGCCTTGTCTAGACTTTCGTGAGATTAATAAGATTACTGTACGCAATCCTTACCCACTGCCATTGATTCCTGATTTGTTTAATCAGTTAGTGGGGGCCAAGTGGTTCTCGAAAATTGATCTTCGAGGGGCATACAATTTGTTGCGCATGAAGGAGGGGGATGAATGGAAGACTGCGTTTAACACTCCACTGGGTCATTTTGAGAATCTGGTCATGCCTTTTGGGCTTTCCAGTGCTCCGGCATTTTTTCAGAATCTTATTAATGACATCCTTAGACCTTTGATCGGCAGAAGTGTGGTTGTGTATTTGGATGACATTTTGATTTATTCACCGGATCTGGAGTCTCATTGGCGGAGTGTGCGTGAAGTATTACAGTTACTGAGTGATAATTCACTTTTTGCCAAACTAGAAAAATGTGAGTTCGCTGTACAGAGACTTAGTTTTTTGGGCTACATTGTCTCCAGTGAAGGTTTTGAGATGGACCCTGTGAAAGTGCAAGCTGTGCAGGAATGGCCTAGACCTATTGGTGTGAAATCAATACAGAGGTTTTTGGGGTTCGCCAATTATTATAGAAAATTCATAAAAAAAATTTCTGTGATTGCCAAACCTCTGACCGATCTCACCAGGAAAGGTGCTGATGCGGTTCAGTGGACTCCTGAGGCCATTGAGGCTTTTGTGTTGCTAAAGGAGAGGTTCAGCTCTGCTCCCATCCTTACGCAGCCTGATGTGACTAAACCATTTTTGGTTGAGGTTGATGCTTCTTCTGTGGGGGTCGGCGCGGTGTTGTCTCAGGCAAAGACGGATGGAGTACATCCCTGTGCTTTTTTTTCAAAGAAATTTTCTGAGTCTGAACTAAATTATGATATCGGTAATCGGGAATTGTTGGCAATTAAACTCGCATTTGAACACTGGCGTCATTTTTTGGAGGGAGCGGAATTTCCCGTTCAAGTCTTCACCGATCATAAAAATCTGATCTACCTTGATGCTGCCAAACGCTTGAATGCCCATCAGGCTAGGTGGGCACTGTTTTTCTCATGGTTTAATTTTACCGTTACTTACATCCCAGGTACTAAAAATGTTAAAGCTGATGCTTTGTCTCGCAGCTTTTCTCCTATGGTGGGTACTGAGGAGGAGGAGGAAAACATCTTGCAAGAGGGGGTTGTTATTGCTGTTTTGGACTCCGTGTTGGAAGATGAGATTCTTAAAGCACAGGAGAATGCCCCATCTAACACGCCGCATGGGAGGTTGTTTGTGCCTGGTACCCTGAGGAGAGATTTGTTTGATGAATGTCATGACTCTCGGTTGGCAGGTCATCCTGGAATCTCTGAGACCAAGAGACTTGTGGGTCGCAGTTTTTGGTGGCCAGGATGGCAGAAGGAAGTCATTAAGTGGGTGCGTCAATGCACTGTGTGTGCTAGATCTAAGTCTTCTCATACTCCTGCTGCGGGGTTGCTTTGCCCTCTGGAGGTCCCTAGTGCACCTTGGACACATTTGGCTATGGACTTTATTACTGACCTTCCCCCTCTGAGGGTTTCACTGTCATCTGGGTGGTCGTGGACCATTTTAGCAAGATGTGTCACTTGGTTCCTTTCATCAAACTGCCCTGCGCTAAGACTCTCGCTAAGGCCTTTGTCAAGGAAATAGTCAGACTACATGGTGTTCCTACTGACATTGTTTCTGATAGGGGACCTCAGTTTGTGGCTCGTTTTTGGCGCGCCTTTTGTGACAGGTTGGGAGTTCATTTGTCGTTTTCATCCAGATATCATCCTGAGTCTAATGGCCAGACAGAAAGGAAAAACCAGGATGTTGAGCAGTTCTTGCGTTGTTTTGTGACTGATAATCAAGAGGGGTGGTCTGAGTTTCTGCCACTTGCTGAGTTTGCTCTTAACAACCATACATCCGCTTCTGCTGGTTGTTCGCCTTTTTTTTGTTGTACTGGGAGACATCCGTCGTTTGGGTCATTTTCCAAGTTAGGATCGGCTGTACCTGAAGACTCTGAAGAGGAGAATTTTTCTGGTGTTTTGAAGAGAGTTTGGACTGATGTGCATGGTTATCTTCAGGAGGCTAACAAAAGATCCAAAGTGTATTTTGATAGAAAACGACAAGAGGTTTTGTTTGCTATTGGTGACATGGTTTGGTTGTCCTCTAAGAATCTGCGCTTGAGGATTCCGTCTAAGAAATTGGGTCCCAAGTTGGTAGGGCCCTTTAAGGTGCTTCAGGTTATTAACCAATCTGCTGTTAAGTTGGAGCTTCCCACCTCCTGGAAGATTAATCCGGTGTTTCATGTTTCTCTCTTGAAAAAAGCTGAGGTCTCAGATGGAGACGTCTCGGCCACTGTTCCCCTGGTGGTGGAGGACGGGCAATATGAGATTTCCCGCATCCTAAATTCTAGACGGTATAGAGGGAGTTTACAGTACCTCGTCGCTTGGAAGGGTTATGGACCCGAGGATAACTCATGGGTGAGGGCGGATGATGTTTCTGCGTCTAGACTTGTCAGAGCGTTTCACAAGAGGTTTCCGGATAAGCCTAAGTCCTAGGGGATCCGGAGGATCCTCTTAGAAGGGAGGGTACTGTTAGAACCCTCTTGTTAGGTTTTGTTTCAGTTTGCTGGTCACATGACCTTTTTTCCCTATTTAGTCTGGCTCCGCCCTTCTGGCTTTGCTGGACTTCATTGTATTACCTACTCTTAAGCTAGCCGGGTGCTTAGGTGCCGTACTCAGTCAGTTTTGCTTGATCTTTGCGATCTCTAAGTAATTTGTTTTCTGTTTTATTTTTCCCTGCTACAATTTCTGTTAGGAGGTGTCCACCTTTTCTCCCAGTCCCTAGATCTTGTAGGGATTCCTTCCTCGCAACTATAGGTCTTCGTTCAGACTAGCTGAGGACTTTAGCGGGTCTGATCGCAGGATCAGGTTCCCCATTACATCGTAGGGATTCAGCTTAGTTCTATTGTAGGGACAGAATTCCCATCTCTTCCTTAGTGCTTGTAGCAGATCATAACAGATACCTTTTAATGGCTAACTGAAAAGATGGTAACAAATTGCAAGCTTTCGAGACTACTCAGGTCTCTTCATCAGGCAAAGACTAATACAAAATCTGAAGAATCACATATTTATATACACAAAAGGACACAGGAATAATGCAATAGATAAGACAAGTGACGTGAAGCAGAACTGTCATTATGGCAGAGGGATGAACATAAATATTGGAACAGTTCATAGATAAGGAGGGAAAGTTTTATTGCCCTCTGATTGGGGTCTGGTATTGTGTTTTGATGACCCTAGAAGGTCAGAGAAGCAGATTCCTTAATTCATATAGAAAGACATAAACCCATGTGACACGTTCATTCCAACACTAAGAGTGTCAAAGGTCATCATGAGCTTATATTCCCAAACCTTTCTATCTTTCTCAGATTTGAAGTTAGATTTTAATATAAGTAATTCCATATCCATCATGCTATGACCGGGCATACAAAATTGTTTTGCCACAGGTAAATCCATTCTTTTTTCTCTTATTTCTAAATGGGACAGTTTCCATCCAAAACACATAAAAAACTCTATTGTCTACAGCCAAGCCATCAGATACAACCGTATATGTTCCAACCCCATGGATAGAGATGAACACCTTATTCGCCTCAGAAAGACCTTTTTGAACCAGGGCTACCATCCAAGAACTATTGAAAACCAAATTACAAGAGCCACCAGAATATCAAGGAATCACCTGCTACATTACAAAGCTAAAGAAGAAAATAACCGGGTGCCTCTAGTGGTCACCTACAATCCAAATCTGGAGATGCTAAGGGGAGCTGCACGGAAACTACAACCTTTACTACAAAAAGATGCCCGATTACAATCCATATTTCCAGACCCCCCACTACTATGTTTTAGGCAGCCCCCAAATCTAAGAAGCATCATTGTCAGAAGCTCCCTGTCCTCCCCAACAGCTGCAGGAACCTTTCCTTGCAACCAGAAGAAATGTAAAACATGTCCATTTATAATGACCACAGACAAGATAAAGATCCCCAACTCACATCAGGACTACAAGATACCAGGTACTTTCAGCTGCATCACATCTAATGTGGTGTACCTCATTATATGTACTAAATGTCCAACTGGGGGTCTGTATGTGGGGGAGACCGGCAAAAACTGAGAACAAGGATGAATTCTCATCGCCACACAATAAGAGAAAAAAGAATGGATTTACCTGTGGCAAAACATTTTGTATGCCCGGTCATAGCATGATGGATATGGAATTACTTATATTAAAATCTAACTTGAAATCTGAGAAAGATAGAAAGGTTTGGGAATATAAGCTCATGATGACCTTTGACACTCTTAGTGTTGGAATGAACGTGTCACATGGATTTATGTCTTTCTATATCAATTAAGGAATCTGCTTCTCTGACCTTCTAGGGTCATCCAAACACAATACCAGACCCCAATCAGAGGGCAATAAAACTTTCCCTCCTTATCTATTAACTGTTCCAATATTTATGTTCATCCCTCTGCCATAATGACAGTTCTGTTTCACGTCACTTGTCTTATCTATTGCATTATTCCTGTGTCCTTTTGTGTATATAAATATGTGATTCTTCAGATTTTGTATTAGTCTTTGCCTGATGAAGAGACCTGAGTAGTCTCGAAAGCTTGCAATTTGTTACCATCTTTTCAGTTAGCCATTAAAAGGTATCAACCACTGAGGACTCTCAAGTCTAAATATTTTACAAAATATAGTGTTGTAAATTTAAGAATAAAAGTCCATTTTTGTATTTAGGAATAATGCGTAAGGAACGCTTTGTTAATCCATAACATAGTGAAGACAATGGATTTTGTCATAGTCACTCATCATCATCATTGCAATTTATATGTGACAGTCACACACATTTCAATTATTTAAGTTAAGAAAATTGTTACTTTGGACAGCATGTATGACATGTCCAGCATGGACTCATCAATGTGATGACGCAATAATGTACGATAAAAAATAACCATTTAAAATAACATTATGCATTGTCACAATTTAAGTGTGTGCCTGCAAGTGTAGGTGAAACAAAGGCTACGGATAGCAAAGGTATATTCTATGTCTGTATCAGACAGTGGACAGCCTCTGATGGGTAATGGCAATGTTATACTGTACGTCAATAAAGTCTGCGGCTGCAATCATGCATTTTTTGCTTGTACAGTGTTGAAGAGGGTAAAAGCATGTCTGGTTGCGCAAGGCTTTATCCGTCAACACTACCTTCCTACTGTCACGTGTAGGGTAGGGTAGCGTGTGTCTATTATATGACTCTCTATAAAATGTGACCTTACGCAGCGTTATTCTGCCCTAGGGACGCCAAAAATACGACAGCAGTAATCATTTACTGTATAATACTCCACCTATGAGCAACAAAAAAAGAACGTTCCCTCTTTAACAATCTACAAGACAAACAAGCATGATGGTTGACGCTGCCTTTATTGAGGTACAGTATTAGATCGACATTGTCCATGAGTAACTATGCACTGTGATACCTATATACCATTATTAATTTATATCTGTTGTGGTTGTTTCACCAGCACTTGCAGGTATAAATACCTATTGTCAGTATGCATGATGCACTTTCTAGATGTAATAATTTATTATTGCACATTATTACCAGGTTTAGATGCTGGCCATTTCATATATGGTGTGTGAAGTTACAGTTGGCATCAGTCTGTGTATTTTATTATGTCTGTCATAAATATAACTCGTGAGGATGATGATGATGATGTTTATGATTCGTACATCCATTGACTGCATTATCTTACAGGTACAGATAAAGTTCCTTAAAAAGCATTAATTGATAAGTATGAAATGTACTTTTATGCATTAATTTCAACAAGTGAACACTATGTTTTCGTTTTTGTTACCATTTATAATAGACATGTGCAGATATGCGCTGTGATGACAAATTATTATTTGTCCATATTTCTTATAAAAATTTATCATTCTAGGCCTGAAAAACTTCAAAGTTTCCTGTTTTAAGCATAACAATCAGGGTGACGGCTCTTCCCTATTTGGAGCATGTTCGACATGGGTTTTTCTGTGCATGTGTAGGGAACAGGAGACTTCTTGCCGGACACACAGCAGGGGAACAGCTGGCGTTACTGAACCCCAGTAACACTATAGCTTGTGTATTGGTCTGTGGACGCGACACTTCTGAGCAGCAACTGGCAGTGTTGTAGCCCAGGGAGTAGAGTTCAGGTGGTAGAAAGATGAACATAACAGGAGACATGGATAACGTTGCCAACCAGTTATTTAATCTGAAACCGGACAGGCAAATTCAGGCGAGATCCATGCCTTGTTCATTTTCAGAAAAGTAAGCCGGTCTACATTATCGGAGGATAGTCGCATACGACGGTCTGTTAGTACACCACCTGCAGCACTAAAGACGCGCTCCGATAATACACTGGCAGCAGGGCAAGCCAGCACCTCCAATGCATACTGGCTAAGCTCTGGCCATGTATCCAGCTTAGAGACCCAAAACTTGAATGGGGAAGAGCCATCTGGGAGTACACTGAGAGGGAAAGACATGTAGTCTGTCACCATCTTACGGAAACGTTGCCTCCTGCTGACTGGAGCCATCTCAGATGGTGTAGACATTTGTGGCGCTGCCACAAAACTTCGCCACATTTGGAACATACTGGTCTTGCCCTGTGCAGAGGCGCTGCTTGTGCTCCCTCTTGTTGCAGAGCTGTCTCCACTGCCTCGACGCACAGAGCTGCTTTGTAAAGCAGTAGCAGCAGCAGTGCTCTGGAATGGAGAACATTATGGATTGCACCAGTGTGTCTTGGTACTCCTGCATTTTACGCTCCCGGTTCAACGGTGTGATGAGGCTTTGTAAGTTGTCCCGGTAGCGAGGGTCTAGGAGGGTGTACACCCAATAATCAGACGTGATGAGAATGTGGGCGATGCGGCGGTCGTTTCTCAGGCACTGCAGCATGAAATCAACCATTTGCTGCAGACTCCCAACTGGCCAAGAAACGCTGTCC
This sequence comes from Oophaga sylvatica, assembly GCA_033576555.1. Lineage (NCBI taxonomy): Eukaryota > Metazoa > Chordata > Amphibia > Anura > Dendrobatidae > Oophaga > Oophaga sylvatica. Next base: position 171,895,662 of record JARQOD010000001.1, on the reverse strand, counting down.
CCTACAAAAGGCGTCATCTCTGCCTGCTCTGCATTACCCCACCCTCGCTCTACATACTGACTAGAGCGTTGTGTACCTCCCTCTGCAGCGATGTCTTCCTCCTCCATTAACTCCTCCTCATCCTCCTCACAAAGTGAGCCCTGCCCAGACCTTTGTGAGGAACCACGTTGCGCTGACTGTCCAGAAGGTGATGGAATCTGTGACTCCTCATCCTCCACCTCTTCCAAAACCTCATCCCTTAGTGCTTGCAGTGTTTTTTGAAGCAGGCAGATAAGGGGGACAGTCTAGCTGACTAGTGCATCATCTGCACTCGCCTCCGCGTTGACTCATCAAACGCACGCAAAACGTGGCAGATGTCCTCCATAGAGGCCCACTCAGTAGTGGTGAAGTGTGAACGGCGCAAATTGCGAGTTGATTGCGCCTGATGCAGCTGATACTCCATTACTGCTGGCTGCTGCTCACACAACCGCTCCAACATATGTAACGTGGAATTCCACCTGGTGGGTACGTCACATATGATGCGATGTTCAGGAAGGCGAAATCTGCATTGCAGAGCTGCAATGCGCGATCTGGCCATGCTGGAACGTCGCAAGTGAGCGCACTCTAGGCGGACCTTGTGCAGCAGTGCATCAAGATCCGGATAGTCCCTCAAAAAACTCTGCACGACCAAGTTGAGCACATGTGCCAGACATGGTATGTGAGTGAGGTTGCCAAGGCCCCGAGCTGCCACCAGATTTCGGCCATTATCACACACTACCAAGCCTGGCTGGAGATTCGCTGGCAAAAACCACACGTCGCTCTCCTGCATGATGGCATTCCAGAGCTCCTGCGCTGTGTGGCTTCGATTCCCCATGGAAATTAATTTCAGGACGGCCTGTTGACGTTTGGCCACGGCTGTGCTCATATCGGTCGCAACAGGTAAGCGTTCACGGGTCCATGTGGAGGTAGACCGTGACGGCTCCTGCAGCGATGATTCTGAGGAACTGGAGTAGGAGGAGGAGTCAATGTGTACAGACTGGATTCCTGCAATCCTTGGAGTTGGCAGAACACGTACAGCGCCACTCGCAAGATCTGTACCCGGCTCCACAACATTGACCCAATGGGCAGTGAGGGAAAGGTATCGTCCCTGGCCATGGGTACTGGTCCACTCATCGGTGGTCAGGTGGACCTTGCTACTGACGGCGTTTAGTAGCGCATGTTTAATTTTTCCCTCAACATGCTTTTGCAGACCAGGGACGGCTTGCCTGCTGAAATAAAATCGGCTGGGCACATTGTATTGTGGGACTGCCAATGCCATTAAGTTACGGAAACTGTCAGTCTCCACCAGCCTGAATGACAGCATTTCAAGGGACAGGAGTTTTGCAATGCCAGCATTCAGAGCCTGTGCTCGTGGATGGTTTGCCGAGTATGGCCGTCTTTTATCCCATGCCTGTGCTACCGATGGCTGTTTTGTGGCCTGGGAGTGTGAGGATGACAGGGAACTTGCAGCTGTGGGTGGAATAACACTGGGTCTCTGGACAACAGTGACAGAGGTTCTTCCATGGCGATCCTGTGAGGAAGCCGAACCAGCTGTGTGTGAGCTGGAGGAAGAGGCTCCAACACGAGCTGAAGATGTAGGTGCTGCTGTAAGGTTGGCCTACATCTCCAGTGTGTCTTTGTAACTCAACCACGTGCTTTGTCCGCACATGTTTCCACATATTTGTGGTATTGAGGTTACTGACACTTTTACCTCTTTTTACTTTTTGATTACACAGCTTGCATTTGACATAGCAAATATCATCTGCAAGTGTGTCAAAAAAGGACCACGCAGTGCAAGTCCTGGGAGCGCCCGTTTTGGCTTTTGGAAGAGAACTGCTACGAACGGGTGCCAAACTGGAGGCTACAGGCAACCGAGTCTGCAGCCTACCTCTCCCTCCTGTTTGGACCGTTGGGGCAATCTCTTCCGCAGAGCTGCTCCCACCACCTTCCTGTTCCTCACGCCATGTTGGGTCTTGGACCTCATCATCTCCACTACCCTCTTCCAACACCTGCTGCTGTTGGGTGGTCTGGCCAGCACCATGCTCAACAGAAACTGGCACCTGAGTCTCATCATCATCAGATGCGTTCTGCGGTGTGCTGACCATCGGCACTGGCTCACCTACCCCTTCTGATGCAGAGAGACACAGCTGTTGCGCATCACTGCATACTCCCTCTTCTTCACATTCCAGAATGCTGCTTGGCTGGTCCCCTGTTTGCAAGCCAACAGATTCTGAGAACAGAAGCAGAGACTCAGCTGGCTCCTGTACAGAGCTCTCTGACTGCCTGGGCAATTTGGCAGGCGGTGAAGAGACAGATGGTTGTTCAACAGTGCTGTGGTCCTGAGAGGAGGTGGAAGCAATTGAAGTCGATGCATTGGCTGCCATCCAACCAACAACGGCTTCAATTTGTTCTTCCCGCAGCAGGGGGCTACGCTGAGCTCCTACAAAAGTGCGCACGGGGAAAACTGGTGGATGCTGTGTCACTGGGGGCGGCAGCAGCCACAGAATCCCCAGATTCCTCTCAGAGTCCTCTCCCTGCTGAAACTCCACGGCCACGACCACGTGCCTTACTCCCTGCCTTCTTCATCTTGGTAGATTGATAAAGAAAGTCAGAAAAGTTATAAGGCCTAAGTGTGGTTATTCCTCAGGGACTGCAGTGAACACTGCAGACGACTGTTCACTAGCTGTGAAAGGCCCCTTTGTGTACTTCTATAGTGTTTGCAACCAATGTATTGTTTACGGATGGAAGCGCGTCACACTAATAGATTTGACTTTTTGGAAATAGAATGGAGCAGCACCAATTAGAGAAAAATGTCAAGGATGAGGCAGTGACACACGCTCAGCAGACTACAACCAGCAGTGGTTGAAGAACTAACTGGAGCGTGATCTGCACTCAAAAATGAAAACCTCACAGACTACAGTGAACACTGCACACAACTGTTCACTAGCTGTGAAAGGCCCTTTGTGTACTTCTATAGTGTTTGCAACCAATGTATTGTATACGGATGGAAGCGCGTCACACTAATAGATTTGACTTTTTGGAAATAGAATGGAGCAGCACCAATTAGAGAAAAATGTCAAGGATGAGGCAGTGACACACGCTCAGCAGACTACAACCAGCAGTGGTTGAAGAACTAACTGGAGCTGATCTGCACTCAAAAAATGAAAACCTCACAGACTACAGTGAACACTGAGACAACTGTTCACTAGCTGTGAAAGGCCCTTTGTGTACTTCTATAGTGTTTGCAACCAATGTATTGTATACGGATGGAAGCGCGTCACACTAATAGATTTGACTTTTTGGAAATAGAATGGAGCAGCACCAATTAGAGAAAAATGTCAAGGATGAGGCAGTGACACACGCTCAGCAGACTACAACCAGCAGTGGTTGAAGAACTAACTGGAGCGTGATCTGCACTCAAAAAATGAAAACCTCACAGACTACAGTGAACACTGCACACAACTGTTCACTAGCTGTGAAAGGCTCCTTTGTGTACTTCTATAGTGTTTGCAACCAATGTATTGTATACGGATGGAAGCGCGTCACACTAATAGATTTGACTTTTTGGAAATAGAATGGAGCAGCACCAATTAGAGAAAAATGTCAAGGATGAGGCAGTGACACACGCTCAGCAGACTACAACCAGCAGTGGTTGAAGAACTAACTGGAGCATGATCTGCACTCAAAAAATGAAAACCTCACAGACTACAGTGAACACTGCAGACAACTGTTCACTAGCTGTGAAAGGCCCCTTTGTGTACTTCTATAGTGTTTGCAACCAATGTATTGTATACGGATGGAAGCGCGTCACACTAATAGATTTGACTTTTTGGAAATAGAATGGAGCAGCACCAATTAGAGAAAAATGTCAAGGATGAGGCAGTGACACACGCTCAGCAGACTACAACCAGCAGTGGTTTAAGAACTAACTGGAGCGTGATCTGCACTCAAAAAATGAAAACCTCACAGACTACAGTGAACACTGCACACAACTGTTCACTAGCTGTGAAAGGCTCCTTTGTGTACTTCTATAGTGTTTGCAACCAATGTATTGTATACGGATGGAAGCGCGTCACACTATAATTTCAATTGAATGGAGCAGCACCAATTACACTAAAGAAAAAAAAAAAGAGTCTGTGAGTGACACGTGCAGATACCTACAAACAGCGTTGGATGCAGAGCAAACTGCAGCGTCACCTGCACTCACAAACACACACCTTGCACAGAGCTGTGAAAACAACACTGCAAGGAAAAAGGATGATTCACACAGCGGTTTCTCAAATAGCCTGCCTACCAGCAATTCACAAAAACGCTATCTGTAACTGTCCCTCAGAGTCAGCAGAGCAGCGTTCTGTCCCTAACTTGATTCACAGCACAGTGAAGCTAAAATGGCGGCGCCGCCTTTTATAGTGCATTCTGACATCATTTCAGCAGCCAATCACAGCCATGCCATTAGTTAACATGACCGCAGCATTACAGGATGTGCCCACACTTATTCGGATTCCTCATTGGCTGAATAAAATCACAGTGCCTCTCAAAGAATTATGGGAACTTCCGATTCCGGTATACGATATATGAAAAGTATCGGAACTAAGTATCGGAATTCCGATACAGCGAATATCGGCCGATACCCGATACTTGCGGTATCGGAATGCTCAACACTACTGGCCACCTTAGAAGTCTCCAGTGCTTTCTCTCAAACCATTTTATAGTGCTTTTGGAAGTGTGTTTTGGGTCATTGTCCTGCTGGAAGACCCATGACCTCTGAGGGAGACCCAGCTTTCTCACACTGGGCCCTACATTATGCTGCAAAATTTGTTGGTAGTCTTCAGACTTCATAATGCCATGCACACGGTCAAACAGTACAGTGCCAGAGGCAGCAAAGCAACCCCAAAACATCAGGGAACCTCTGCCATGTTTGACTGTAGGGACCGTGTTCTTATCTTTGAATGCCTCTTTTTTTTTCCTGTACACTCTATATTGATGGTTTTTCCCAAAAAGCTCGACTTTTGTCTCATCTGACCAGAGAACATTCTTCCAAAATGTTTTAAGTTTTCTCAGGTAAGTTTTGGCAAACTCCAGCCTGGCTTTTTTATGTCTCAGGGTAAGAAGTGGTGTCTTCCTGGGTATCCTACCATACAGTCCCTTTTCATTCAGACGCCGATGGATAGTACGGGTTGACACTGTTGTACCCTCGGACTGCAGGGCAGCTTGAACTTGTTTGGATGTTAGTCGAGGTTCTTTATCCACCATCCCCACAATCTTGCGTTGAAATCTCTCGTCAATTTTTCTTTTCCTTCCACATCTATGGAGGTTAGCCACAGTGCCATGGGCTTTAAACTTCTTGATGACACTGCGCACGGAAGACACATGAACATTCAGGTCTTTGGAGATGGACTTGTAGCCTTAAGATTGCTCATTCTTCCTCACAATTTGGTTTCTCAAGTCCTCAGACAGTTCTTTGGTCTTCTTTCTTTTCTCCATGCTCAATATGGTACACACAAGGACACAGGACAGAGGTTGAGCCAACTTTAATCCATGTTAACTGGCTGCAAGTGTGATTTAGTTATTGCCAACACCTGTTAGGTGCCACAGGTAAGTTACAGGTGCTGGTGATTACACAAATTAGAGAAGCATCACATGATTTTTCAAACAGTGCCAATACTTTTGTCCACCCCCTTTTTTAGGTTTGTTGTGGAATTCTATCCAATTTGGCTTTTGGTCTGTTCTTTTTGTTTTTTTCATTGAAGACAAATTAAGTGAAGATAATAATACCAAAGAATTTGTGATTGCAATCATTTTCAGGAAGAAACTGAGTATTATCTGACAGAATTGCAGGGGTGCCAATAGTTTTGGCCACTACTGTATATACTATGTGGGCTGTGTTATATACTATGTGGTCTGTGTTACATACTATGTGGGCTGTGCTATATACTATGTGGGCTGTGCTATATACTATGTGGGCTGTGTTATACTGCATACTAAGTGGGCTGTGTATATACTATGTGGGCTGTGTTATATACTATATGTGGGCTGTGTTATATACTATGTGGGCTGTGTTATATACTATGTGGGCTGTGCTATATACTATGTAGGCTGTGCTATATACTATGTGGGCTGTGTTATATACTATATGTGGGCTGTGTTATATACTTTGTGGGCTGTGTTATATACTATGTGGGCTGTGATATATACTATGTGGGCTGTGCTATATACTATGTGAGCTGAGCTATATACTATGTGGCTGTGATATATACTATGTGGGCTGTACTATATACTATGTGGGCTGTGCTATATACTATGTGGGCTGTGTTATATACTATGTGGACTGTGTTATTTCTATGTCGCTGTGTTATATACTATGGGGGTACATTATACATTATATTATATGGTGGAGGCTTTGTTATATACTATGGGGGTACATTATATTCTATGGGGGAGGCTGTGTTATATACTATGGGGCTACATTATATTCTATGGGGAGATGGGCTGTATTATATTCTATGGGGGGCTACATTATAATCTTTGGGGGGGCTGTATTAGATTTTATGAGGGAGGATTGCATCATACTCTGATGGGGCTACATTATATTCTATGGGGAGGTGGGCTGTATTATATTCTATTCAGGGCTACATTATATTCTATGGGGGGCTATATTATATCTATTATAATCTATGAGGGGTGATTGCATCATACTCTATGAAGGGACTACATTATACTATATGAGGGGGCTACATTGTATTCTATGGGGGCTGCATTATATTCTATGGGGGCTAAATTATATTGTATGGGGGCTTCATTATACTTTATGAGGGGGCTACATTATATTCTATGGGGGCTGCATTATACTATATGAGGAGGGCTACATTGTATTCTATGGAGGGGCTACATTATACTATATAAGGGGGCTGCATTATATTCTCTGGAGGGGCTGCATTATATTCTATGGGGGGCTGCATTATACTGTATGAGGGGGGTTGCATTATATTCTATGGGGGTTACATTATATTCTGTGGAGTGGCTGCATTATACTCTGTGGGGTGGTTGCATTATACTCTGTGGGGTGGCTGCATTATGCTCTGGGGTGGCTGCATTATACTGTATCGAGGACAATGGGGAATACATTATACTATATGAAGAACTATGGGGTGCATTATAATATGGGAAGTGAATTGTACTACATGGATGGCTATGGTGGTGCATTATACTATATGAAGCACTATGAGGAGTGTATTATACTATATGGAGGACTGAGTAGTGTATTATACTATATGGAGGGCTGAGTGTATTTTAATATATGGAGAGCTATGAGGAGTCTATTATACTATTTGAGGACTATGAGGAGTGTATTATACTATATGGAGGACTGAGGAGTGTATTTTAATATATGGAGGACTATAGGGAGTGTATTATACTATATGGAGGACTATAGGAAGTGTATTATACTCTATGGAGGACTGAGGAGTGTATTTTATTATATGGAGGACTATAGGGAGTGTATTATACCATATGAAGGACTATGGGGCATATTATATTATATGGAGGACTATGGGGTGTGCATTTTGCAATATGGAGAACTGTGGTGCACATTATAATATATGGAGGACTATGGGGTGTATTATACTAAACAAGCAAAATGCTGCATATTAATCGAGTGATTGCATTGTTTATGCCAGAACAAAAATCATTGTTCTCAGCAGCACATCGCTGGTGTAAACTGTAGATGTGCTGCTGATAACATGATACTGTTTGATGATTTGTTAGTGATCCATTAATGATTGTTATGTCCCCATCATTCTTTCTCAGACAGTGGAAAGAGACCGGGAAACAAGTGTTGAACGATTTCAATATTGTCGATCACACTCATTTAGCGTCCTGAACTCGGCACATGTAAATACAACCAAAATGCTTCTGTGTGATGTGCAATATGTTAGCATTTGGGGCCCCATTTTAAACTTTGCCTAGGGCCCCACTTTGCCTAAAACCGTCCCTGCCTTGTGGGGCACCTATAAAGCCCCCTAAGGTTGTTAACCTTATGGTTTTTTAATTGTTTTTCATTGTTTGGTCGTTTGCCTTTTGCTGATATGTCTCAAAAAAATTATATATACCTCTTTGCTATACTGATTTTGGTGATCTTTCCTTATACACGCTACTTTTTTTTCTTCTTTTTGGTATACACATGTTTTTAGCGTGTGGTCAGTGATCTCATATCTAATTATTAGTAGTGCCCTCAGCTCCCCCCCTTTTTCCTCAGATACAGTTGGTATTCATAGTAAAAAGAGACTGAGCCTATGTAAAATGTTCTTCTCTCCAGTTGTCAGGATTAAAGCATGCTACTGCGTATGCTCAGCTGTCTTTTTGACAAGCATTGAGGAAGCCAGTCTACTAACCAGCAAATATCAATGTGATGTTCCCTGACGATCCAGCTGAAGACAGGAGGAAAACTCTGCATCATTGGTGTTCACTATTGCTGAATGTGGATAGTCCCTTAAAGAGGACCTTTCATTGGATATTTTAATTTTAACTGAGTATTTTCTCCAATCGGTGCTGTTCCACTAATTTTGGAACAGTTTCTTTTTTTTGTTCCCCTTCATTCCAAAATTATGCTCTTCAATAAAAAAAAGCAGATGTATCTTTTAGCCAGCTGAGCATTACTACAGAATGTCTTTGTGAGCATTTGCTTTTTGATGCTCCCCAATCAAAACATGTTTGTTTCCACAGAAAAGTTCTGTGGCATCCACCCAGTTGATTGATATGAAAATTTGCATCTATATTGCCAGGAGGCAAAACTCTGGAATGGAGGAGCATAGAAGAAAAAGAAAAACTGTTCCAGAATCAATGGAGTAGCACCATTTAGAGAAGTTATTGAGTTTAAATAAAAAAAATAGTGAAAGATGCTCTCAAGGTTTTTCATGTTGAACTGAACACAATATGTAATAGCAGCTGCAAAGCAGAATAAAACTTTTTAAAAACTTGCCTCTCTGTTGTGGAGATATCAGCAATCAAAGTAATTGCCACCTAATGAGTTAACTTTTTAATTCCAAGTGTTTGTTATCAGACAGTTTTCACTGGGAGCGTGTACTTCTCCCTCCTATATGATGGTGACCAATCATATGCAAGCAGCAAAACTCAAAAGAAAGAAGAACATGCCACTGAGTCGCACGTAACAGGGCTTTGGGGTACTCGGCACCGAGCCTGTTCACTTTACTGGGGGATGTCACGGGTAGCGCAGCTCGGTCCGTTGCCCTGGGCGCTCACTAAAGGGGGATATTTACAGGGGATGATAGAAATGTTTGACGCCACCTGTGGTTTCTGATCAGGGTGACCAGCGCTGCAGGGTGAATCCTCTGAGGGGTTGTTACTGGGCAGCAAGGTGTTAAGTCTTCCACAGGTAAGACTGATCCCTCGAGGTATATGGCGGTGTAGGGGTGAAGGAGCAATAATGCAGACACACACAAGACAGTCTCTTTCTGTACCTTTACTGGTGATGAAGTTGCAGGCACGTCCCGGGAGGCCGTCAGGGTGGAGGATGCACGTCCAGCAATCCACTGAGTAGGTGTAAGGCCTCCTTACGTCCTTATGTGTGTGAGTTTCTAACTTGCATAAAACAGAGTTTAACTCCTTCTCTTTGCTACGCCCGGCTGATCTTGTGATGAGGTCTTCTTGTGGACAGAACAGTGTCTCTATGGCGGTACCTGCCAGACCCCCGTCTTCCTAACCTCGGTTACGTATCAGCACTGCTGGGCCCCTGCGACTTGAAGTCCAGGGTCTCCGCTTTTTCCCACTAGCTGTGAAGATACTAGCAAGCTCGGACCCGGTGTCCGGTGGTGCAGAGTGGAGGTAAGCTATCAATGCTGGTTGACCTCTGTCACTCTCTCTTTTCCCTTTTCCACTTGCCTGTCGTCCTACTCGCACACTTAACATAAGCACAGGCAGCAGTAGATGTCAGCTATTTTGTTCAGACTTCCTCAGCCCTCAGGCTAATCTGACAGGAGTCTCTCTCCGGTGTTCTGAGGAGATCTTATCTCTCCCTCACAGCTCGTCTGAGGTAACTGCCGTTCTGAGATGTTCTGAGGTAACACCAATGACTAGCTAACTCGCAGCTAGACTGACTTCATCTCACTACTGTCTCAAGGGCTCCCTCTGGTGGAACCAGGAAAAATGTGAAGTGTTGTGTGCTTATCAGGTGATTGTGAATTACCTTTCATGCATCCTCCTGGGTACATGTGGCACCAAGCGCAGCTGGGCTACACATCCCCCCCTAGTTAATATCAGCACTCCCGGGCTGAAAAAGAAAACAATTTTTATAACATCAACAAATAACATAACTCATCCCTTGCGGGAGGTAAGGACACTTCAAACGTTGAAATGTGTACAAATGGCAAATAGAAAATATCAAAATACTTTCACACAATAAATACAGAATTCTTGTGGAGGACCCGTACCAAACCTCCCACGGTGGTCCTGGGTGGGCTGCAGGACTTCTCTGCTGCAGACCTCACTCAAGGCCACACCATACGGGTTTTTCTTCTGAGGTAGAATGGCTTACGTAAAACCAAGATGGGGCACTGAGTGCCAACTATTTACAACACAGTTTTTGGGCTGGCAAAGTCCTCAGCCACGCAGTCCTTTAAAAGAAACACATTTCACATATCACATTACCCAACTGGGGTTATACTTCAGCATGTAAACATTATCATCATATAACATTCTCAATAAAGTGCAATTCTCTTCATAACTTTGTACAGTTCAGTAAACCCTGTCTGGGTCCTACTGGATTAATTTGCTAGGACTACTCTTGGTACCTAACAGGTAACCTGCCTTTTGTCGTGCGTACTGACCTACGTGGTGTGGTGTCAGGTATAGTAGCATCTGGCCTATCTGTCCTTTGTGCTGGCAAGCTGTAATACTGCCTTAACCTCTCTAGGGATCTGGCAAGCACTTGTGGCTGGGTGATGCGGTTCTGTTTCGCCAGGGGATTCTTCTGGTAGTTCCATGTCTTGAGGTTCCATTTCTTGAGACTCTACTGCTGGAGGTGCTACAGGAGCAGGTTCCTCTTGAACTATTTCTTCTGCTGCGGCAACTGGTTCAACTGGACGTTGAAGCACTTCTTGTGGTTGGTAAAATTGAAGTACTGGAATAATCACAGCATCCCCGATACAAGGCCAATCTGCAGGAAAATCTCCTAAGTGTGTGTGTATGACTTCACCTGGTTTCTCTTTTTCCATAACAAGTTCTTCCTCATGAAGTTTTAACATGTCTGGACACAATTTTAGGTGGTCTCTAGATATTGTGGTGGTTGTCTTTCCTCCATCTTTGCTAATGGTACAGGTTTTCCTGTTGTCAAATTTGGAATTCTGCACGACATATGGCTCTTTTTCCCACTGATCATCCAATTTGTGCATTCTCCTTTTTCTTTTTAGCACAATTTCTCCAGGCATAAAAGGCTTAGCTGGCGCACTTTTGTTGTAGTTCTCCTCTTGCTTGTCCCTTACTTTATTGAGACTATCTTCCACGCAGGCTTGTACTCTCCTGTACTGTTCCTGTCGGTTCGTGTCCCAATCTTCAGTAGTAACATCAGCTTCTGGTTCTACAACACCAAGTTCCAAATCCATGGGCAGCTTTCCTGGTCTTGCTCGCATAAGGTAGGCTGGAGTGCAGTTGGTGGAACTCACAGGTATGTGATTGTACAGATCTACCAGGTCAGGTAGTAGGTCTGGCCACCGATTCCTCTCCTCAAGTGGTACCGTCTTCAGCAGATCAATGACTATGTGATTCATCTTTTCACAAAGACCATTTGTTTGGGGGTGGTACGGTGTGGTTCTTATCTTCTTACACCCGTACAAGTGACAGAACTCTTTAAACAATTCGGCTTCAAAGGCAGGACCCTGATCAGTTAACACTTGCTCTGGATATCCATGGGGTCTGCAGAAATACGTTTGAAACGTCTTTGCTGCTGTTTCAGCTGTCAGATCTTTGACAGGGGCGACCACCAGGAACCTGGAGTAGTGATCCACCATGGTCAGGGCATATGAGTATCCTGACCGGCTGGGTGACAACTTTACATGGTCCAAGGCCATGATCTCCAAGGGACGAGTCGTCTTGATGGGCTGCAGGGGTGCTTTCTGGCTGCTGTAGTCTTTTCTTCGGAGGCTACAGGACGCACAGTTCTTACACCATTTCTCGATGGAATTGCGCATTCCCACCCAGTAGAAACGACACTTCAGCAGGGTTTCCAGCTTCTTCCAGCCAAAGTGCCCCGTTCAATCGTGGTAGGCTTCCAACACCATCTGGATGTCTGTTCTTGGGACTACTATCTGCAATACCATCTCATGGGATCTGGGGTTGACGTACCTTCGGCACAGCTTCTCTCGGTAGATAAACAGCCGGCTTCTCTCGTTCCACAGCTGCTTTGCTTGTTGAGACGCATCCTTCTCCAAGGAGGAACCTTCCTGAGTTATCAGCTCCTTGATGCGGCTGACAACCGGGTCACTGTTCTGGGTCTCCTTCCAGCTGTGGTGAGGTAAAGGGTTTAACGTCTTACCACGCTGCCTCCTGTAGGTCGTTGCTCGTGGATCATCCCATTTCTGTGGAATGCAGGTAGCTCAATCTCTTCTAGATCATCCGATTCCTCTTCCGTGTCGGACTCATGCGGCATTCTGGACAAGGCGTCAGCATTGGCGTTCTTACGGCCCGCCCTGTACTTGATGGTAAATTGATAGTTCGACAGCCGAGCCATCCAACGTTGCTCCATGGCTCCCAGCTTGGCTGTTTCAAGATGTGTCAAGGGGTTATTATCAGTGTAAGCAGTGAACTTGCTGGAGGCTAGGTAATGCTGGAATCTTTCTGTAATGGCCCAGACCAGCGCCAGAAACTCCAACTTGAAGCTGCTATAGTTCTCTGGGTTTCTCTGGTCGGCCGGAGCTTCCTGCTTGCATATGCGATGACTTTCTCCAGGCCATTTTGCTTCTGACTGAGAACAGCTCCCAATCCTTCATTGCTGGTATCAGTATACAGCAGGAACGGCTGGCTGTAGTCAGGATAGGCTAAGATCTCATCGCCTGTCAGGATCTCCTTCATCTCCTTAAATGCCTCAGCTTGTTCTTTACCCCAGTGGAATGGAGGATTTCTGCTCTTGAGGGGTTGTCCTACCAGGAGGTCCTGCAGAGGCATTGCTTTCTTGGTGTAGTCCTTTACAAACCTCTGGTAGTAACCTGTCAGTCCCAGGAACTGGCGCACCTCCTTGAGATTCTTCGGCTCTGGCCATTTCTGGATGGCAGTGACCTTCTCGGGGTCTGGCGCTACTCCTTCTGAGCTGACAATATGCCCCAAGTACTGTACCTTTTGTTTGAGCAGATGGCACTTTGAAGGCTTCAGTTTCATCCCGTATTTGGACAGTGACTCGAATACCTCTGCCAGGTGCTTCAGATGATCCTCATACGTCTTGGAGTACACAATTACGTCGTCCAGGTACAGCAACACGGTTTCAAAGTTGAGATGTCCCAGGCAACTCTCCATCACTCTCTGGAACGTTCCCGGGGCACTGCTGAGTCCAAATGGCATCCTGTCAAACTCACAGAGTCCCATCGGGGTGGTGAAAGCCGTCTTCTCCCGATCCTCCTCAGCCACAGCTACTTGCCAGTACCCACTAGTGAGGTCGAGGGTGGAAAAGTAGTTAGCAGTTTTTAAGGCAGCTAAGGATTCCTCAATGCGTGGTAAAGGGTATGCATCTTTATGTGTAATGCGATTTACTTGTCTGTAATCTACACACATTCTCATGCTTCCATTCTTTTTCCTAACTAGGACTAGAGGTGCTGCCCAGGGACTACAACTATCCCTTATCACCCCTGCTTCCTTCATGCCACGCAACATTTCCTTAGCTTTCTGGTAGTGTGCTGGAGGTATAGGCCTGTACCGCTCTTTGATGGGAGGATGGCTGCCTGTAGGGATATGATGTTGTACTCCCTTAATTGTCCCAAAGTCAAGTGGATGTTTGCTAAATACCTGTGTGTACTCCTGTACCACCCGTAGTACTCCCTGTTTCTGGTGGGCTGGAGTGGTGTCTGTCCCGACATGGAGCTGCTGACACCAATCCTCCACCTGGGTTGCTGGGTCATTATCCTCCGCTGGTTGGCGGGAGGCTAAGGACTCTGTCGTGAGAATGGAGTTGTTATCTACGGTATGTAATTTAGCAACTGTGGCATAGCGTGGTAAATTTACTTCATCTTCTCCCCAGTTGAGAAGACGTACTGGTACTCTCCCATTTCGTACTTCTACTACCCCTCCAGCAGTCAAGAGTGTAGGTCTGTGCTCTGAACAATGGGGCTCTACTACTGCTTGGTAGTTCTGTCCTCTCAGACCTATTGCTGCTCTACACCATATAAGCATTTCACTCATTGGGGGTATCACAATGGGGTTCGGGTCTGTCACCCGTACATTACCAATTTCACCATCTGTCAGCTTCACTTGCTGCTGGCAAATCAGGGCCCGGATCTCCCTCTGGATCACTCCCTTCTGCTTTGGCCTGGCAACTTCGGCGAGCTGTTGGAGCAAAAACACAACTTCTCCCAGACAGTTATTAATAATGTTTGTACCTAAAACCACATTTAAGCCATTTTCCTCATTTACAGTCTTTACTACTAAGAGTCCCTGGTCCTTTAGCTCCACTCTGCCCACCTTTACGTCCACGTTTTTGGCTCCGAGTATATCAACCGGGAGACCATTAGAGGCGTACACAGCAAAGTCAGGGCTCGGGGGCTGGAGACTGTCCATGGATCAAAACTTATTATACAGGACATCAGGTATGATGGTCACCTGAGATCCAGTGTCCAGCAGGGCAGGGATTGCTATCCCATCCAGGATGATGGACAGGTAGGGTCTTCCTCCCAAAAACCTGCGGTTCCAGTCTGAGGGGCCTGAAGAGTCTATTCCTGGGTGTTGGCCCTCGGACCCAGGATCTGCTCGGCACTGTCGGGCTAGATGACCTTCTCTGTTGCAACAGTAGCAGATGATCTCTCGGCGAGGATGGTGCTGATCAGGGGTCGCTCCTGGGGGTGGCGTTGTCCTTTTCCGGTGGGGCGACGTCCTCCTTCTCCTCCGGTTCATCCAAGGGACATCCTCTGGACAGTCAGCTAGCAGGATCTTTCCTCCTTCTTCCTTCCGCAGTTGCAGGGCACTCATTACAGCGGCCAGGTTTTTAGTCAGCTGGCGCACTTCTGAGTGCAGACAGTCCAACTCAGTAGGGGGCGCCACCTGCGTTTTGGCTTCCGCCACCAGCGGGGAAAAGGTGGATGCTGCCGGCTTTAGAGTGGCTTCACCCGGGTGACACTGGGTCGACACCTCGGGCTTCTCCAGGGGTCGCAGTCCTTTTATAGCCATATCTTTTAGGGCATCAAAGGTAGCGTCAGGATGATCCAAGGACCACCAGTGCACAGTCCTGCTTTCAGCTTGGGACCTCAGTCCCCGTACAAACTGTTACTTCAACATTTTGCTTTCATTAATGGCACTTATAGGGTTAACCTGTTTGAGAGCTCGCAGGGACCCCTGTAGTCGGCAGGCATAGTCCCTAATACTGTCATCTGGTCTCTAGGAGCATTGGTAAAACCTCATCCAGAGATCTGTTTCAGTGCGGTCCTCAAAAATAGTCTGTAGATTTAAGAAAATTGAAAGCACTGATTCCTGGTCTGCAGCTGTCCAAGTCTCTACTTCCCTCTCTGCAGCACCAGTCAATTGTCCTACTACCACTGCAGCTCTTTGTTTCTCTGTCATAGGGTACATGTCCATTATGCTGCATATTTTGCGTTTAAACCCTGACAGGGTATCTGGCTTACCGCTATACTGAGGGAGCCACTTTGCTCCAGGCAGGTATGGGAGCGTCAGCGGTACTATCGGGGCTACAGGACCGGGTGAGGGGCCAGCGTTTGCATCCTGCGCAGCAGCGCCGGCGGGTAGGTCACCGGAGCGGTCGCCCTGGGCCGCGCTGTCAGCTTGCGGCTGCGACATGTCTGCGCCCCCCTAGTTAAGCGTGGCCTACCTTCTCCTGAAGGCTGCAGCTCTGCCAGGCACAGCGATGTGGAAGGACCTGCCGCCGCGTCAGCGTTGGGGGCGTGTCCGGGACTCCGCGCGCTTTCTGCAGGTACGCCCCTTCTCCTTGCGCTGTAGCGCTGTACTTTGGCGGGCAATGGCGGACAATTGGCGCCAAAAATCTCAAAAACAGCAACACAGTCTATAGCACAAAAACAGTCCAATTCAGGCACACAGGACTCACATATAGCGAGCTTCTTATCCTGTTCGTGACGCCAAATTAGATGAGTCGCACGTAACAGGGCTTTGGGGTACTCGGCACCGAGCCTGTTCACTTTACTGGGGGATGTCACGGGTAGCGCAGCTCGGTCCGTTGCCCTGGGCGCTCACTAAAGGGGGATATTTACAGGGATGATAGAAATGTTCGTGACGCCACCTGTGGTTTCTGATCAGGGTGACCAGCGCTGCAGGGTGAATCCTCTGAGGGGTTGTTACTGGGCAGCAAGGTGTTAAGTCTTCCACAGGTAAGACTGATCCCTCGAGGTATATGGCGGTGTAGGGGTGAAGGAGCAATAATGCAGACACACACAAGACAGTCTCTTTCTGTACCTTTACTGGTGATGAAGTTGCAGGCACGTCCCGGGAGGCCGTCAGGGTGGAGGATGCACGTCCAGCAATCCACTGAGTAGGTGTAAGGCCTCCTTACGTCCTTATGTGTGTGAGTTTCTAACTTGCATAAAACAGAGTTTAACTCCTTCTCTTTGCTACGCCCGGCTGATCTTGTGATGAGGTCTTCTTGTGGACAGAACAGTGTCTCTATGGCGGTACCTGCCAGACCCCCGTCTTCCTAACCTCGGTTACGTATCAGCACTGCTGGGCCCCTGCGACTTGAAGTCCAGGGTCTCCGGTTTTTCCCACTAGCGGTGAAGATACTAGCAAGCTCAGACCCGTGTCCGGTGGTGCAGAGTGGAGGTAAGCTATCAATGCTGGTTGACCTCTGTCACTCTCTCTTTTCCCTTTTCCACTTGCCTGTCGTCCTACTCGCACACTTAACATAAGCACAGGCAGCAGTAGATGTCAGCTATTTTGTTCAGACTTCCTCAGCCCTCAGGCTAATCTGACAGGAGTCTCTCTCCGGTGTTCTGAGGAGATCTTATCTCTCCCTCACAGCTCGTCTGAGGTAACTGCCGTTCTGAGATGTTCTGCTGTTCTGAGGTAACACCAACGACTAGCTAACTCGCAGCTAGACTGACTTCATCTCACTACTGTCTCAAGGGCTCCCTCTGGTGGAACCAGGAAAAATGTGAAGTGTTGTGTGCTTATCAGGTGATTGTGAATTACCTTTTATGCATCCTCCTGGGTACATGTGGCACCAAGCGCAGCTGGGCTACACACCACCACCATAGATCAGCACAGGTTCATCAGTATATGAGATAAATGACATAAAGCCCTGATTTCCTGGTGTAACTTCCTGCTTGAGTCAGTGTGCTGTTTAGCCATCTCTTCAGGGCTTACAAATATCACTAGGGCATAAATTATAATGTCTTAATTGTATTAGTATGCTTGTTACAGAGTTTGTTGTCTTCTGCTGCCATCTACTGGCCATGGAAATTATATGCTTTCATTTATCTGACGCTGTAATCTCCCACAATGCCTCTCTTTCTCTGTAACTTCTCCTATCTTCTGTCCTCACATCCTTTCTTTCTGGTCAGTGCCATCTGAAGCATGCATCAGAACTGGAAAGGTGATTCTCCTGTAACCCCTATTCTTCAACCTCCATCTTCTATCTCCTTCTCATCCCTTGAATTTCCCTAGACATCTCAACTTCATAATTTGTCAAGTAACTGTAAATAAACTACCTAAAAGTTTGTCCAATGTATATTCCTTCCTGGATCATCCACGTGCAGCTGGTCAGGCAAAGAACAGGCGAGGATAGCGAGTAATCTATCTTCCATTACTTGTACCGAGATCTGTGGTCACATCCAGGGCCGGCTCCAGGTTTTTATGGGCCTGGGCGAAAGAGTCTCAATGGGCCACTTTAACACAGACCACGATTCATGATGCACAGATACGGCAGAGAAATATGGGTATAGTACAATGCCAGATTTCACTTCTTACATTACATGAGTGATATCTATTGTAAATTCTACAATAGCTCAGAAACCGCCGAATTCTCACAGCGCACAGTACAGACTGGACAGTACAGTCCTCCATACAATATTATGGGCACCACATAGTCTCCCCCTCATCACCCATATAATACCCCATGCAGGATGTCACCCCCCCCCATCCCCCATATAATGCTCCATACAGGATACTGGTCCCCATATAATGCTCCATACAGGATGCTGGTCCCCATATAATGCTCCATACAGGATACTGGTCCCCATATAATGCTCCATACAGGATACTGATTCCCATATAATGCTCCATACAAAATATGGAGCTCTCCTCTGCACTGCGCTGTGCTCTGCATTGTTACGGCTCAGGAGAGGCCGTATTACCTCCCCATCACCCCCATCATGGCCTTCTCCCCATCACCTCCATCAATGCCTTCTCCCCATCACCTTCATCACTGCCTTCTCCCCATCAACCCCATCATTGCCTTCTCCCCATCACCTCCATCATGGCCTTCTCCCCATCACCTCCATGATGGCCTTCTCCCCATCACCCCATCATGGCCTTCTCCCGATCACCTCCATCATGGCCTTCTCCCTATCACCCCCCTATCATTGCCTTCAAGTTCTCCCCATCACCTCCATTAATGCCTTCTCCCCATCATTGCCCTCTCCTCCACCTACACACACACAGCAATATTCACCTGTCTGCACATTCACACACACACACACACACCTCACCTGTCCGGCGTCCGCGCTCTCTCTGCCACAGCCGGCCGCTGAATGATGACATCATCCAGTGGCGCTGCTGTCAGAGGAAGCGCGGGCGCCCTGCAGAGGGAGCCTGGAGCTGCGGATTGCAGAGGCACGGGGAGAGGTGAGTATTGTGCCGGGCCGGGGCCCTGAGCAAGCGGGGGGGGCCCAGTGGCGGCGCTGGCACCGCTCTCCTCCGCTGATAGGCGCCGGGGTGCCCGACGGCGAGTGGGCCCCCCCGCCTGCTTAGGGCCCCAGCACTTGCCCGGGTACGCCGGGTACTGACGCCGGCCCTGGTCACATCCTTCAAACACATTTCACTTACGTACATTAATGGCAGAATACACTGTGTTCCAAATTATTATGCAAATAATATTTTCTCAGATTTTCCCAAATTACCTATATGAATTGCAGTCATTGTAATTTTCCAGTCAAATAACTATTAGAGTACAATTGAAAGGTTTTTGTACAAACTGCCTATGATAACAGTATATTTTTTTTTTAAAAAAACACTCAAACTGCACTCAAAATGCATGTTCCAAATTATTATGCACAGCAGAGTTTTCTACCTTTTCATTTTAATAAAGAACAAAAAAATGGTCATTTTTGAAATTATAAGCATTAGCAGGTTATTACAAACTGAAATCAAACAGTTTTCATCTCAAAACTTTATTCTAGGTAATGTTACATTTGCACATAGGACCCCTTGTTCAAAAGGAGCTTCTGAACTCTCTCGTCCATTGAATTTGTCAGGTTTTGGATGGTTTCTGCTTCAATTGTTTTGCATGAGGACAGAATACCCTCCCAGAGCTGTTGCTTAGATGTGAACTGCCTCCCGCCATCATAGACACTCCTTTTGATGATGCTCCAGAGGTTCACAATGGGGTTGAGGTCAGGGGAGCATGGGGGCCACACCATAAGTTTGTCCCCTTTTATGCCCATAGCAGCCAGAGATGCAGATGTGTTATGTGCAGCACGAGACGGTGCATTATCATGCATGAAAATGATCTTGCTGCGGAATGCACGGTTCTTCTTCTTGAACCATGGCAGGAAGTGCTGTTTGAGAAACTCAACATACACTCTGGAGTTCATCTTTACCCCTTCAGGGATCCTAAAGGGGTCGACAATCTCTCTCCCCATGATTCCAGCCCAAAACATTACTCCACCTCCTCCTTGTTGACGCTGTAGCCGTGTTTGCATGGGGTGTCCATCAACCAGCCATCCTCCTCTCCATTCATCTGGACCATCGAGAGTTGCACGGCACTCATCGGTGAACGAAACAGTTTTGAAGTCAGTCTTCATGTATTGTTTGGCCCACTGGAGCCGTTTCTGCTTGTGTGCAGTGGATAGAGGAGGTCGACAGGATGGCTTATGCACAGCTGCAAACCTCTGAAGGACCCTGCATCTTGTTGTTCGGGGGACGTTGGAGGCACCAGCAGCTTCAAAAACTTGTCTGCTGCTATGACAAGGCTTTTTTGCCACTGCTCTTTTATCCTGACATAATTGCCTGTAGGAAAGAGTCCTCAATTTTCCCTTATCAGCACGCACACGTGTGTACTGTGAATCAGCTACATACTACTTGATTGTGCGATGATCACGATGAAGTGTCTTGGCAATGTTGATTGTAGTCATGCCTTGAGCTAAACACTCCACAATTTGTTGCTTCTCAGCAGCCGACACATCCTTTTTCTTTCCCATTTTGGCAGAAAATGTAGGCTGCTTAATAATGTGGGACAGCCTTCTTAAGTAGTCTTGCCTTTCATTGGACACACCTGCCAAACTAATTAGCACAGGTGTCTGCAATTGCTTACAGTGATATAAAGAGCCCTGACACACATCACCATCAATGAGTTTAACTGACAAACAAAAAAATTCTTACCTTATCACTCCGAAACAATTTTTGCATAATAGTTTGGAACACAGTGTAGTAAAACTAGACCTAAGTGTTTAGTGTCTGTGTTAGTGATGAGCGAGTATGCTCGTTGCTCGTGTTTTCCCGAGCATGCTCGAGTGGTCTCCGAGTATTTCGAAGTGCTCGGAGATTTAGTTTATGTCACCGCAGCTGCATGATTTGTGACTGCTAGACAGCCTGAATACATGTGGGACAGCTGACAAGAGAGGAAGTGATTAGTGTGGGAAGCTTAATTGATTGCTTCCCAGGCTAATCAGTTCAGGTCAGCCGGGGACACCGCACAGCATCAGTGACGTCAGAGGGTGTCCACGGCTGACCTGAAGTGAACTGCTTAGCCTGGGAAGCAATCAATTAAGCTTCCCACACTAATCACTTCCTCTCCTGTTGGCCCGTAAACAATTGTTGCTTCCAGGACTTTGTTGGAATTTCAGCTTGCTTTCCTGCTATCATTCAGATAAGTGACTTTCTGGTTTTTTTTTTCTGTGGTTGGATTTTCCTTGCTTTTTGCAGTCTTGCCTTGGACTTCAGCCCTGTCCCCTATAGGGGCTTGCACTGCCCTCTGTTCTCATTTTGTATTTGCACTTGTTCTCTGTTCCATTGATATTTTTTATTGCTGGGTAGCTGTGTGTCACACCAGAGATCTCATATAGGTGGTCGAGATCATGTGGTCTCAGATTTTTTGTAATCAGAAGTGCTGGTATTTTTATTAGGGTTTTTCTGAGTTGCAGGCAGAACTTCTCTCCTGTACTTTACTTTCTAGACAGATTTGGGCCCCAACATTTGCTCATTCTATTTTCTGTCTGTGTTTGTGTTTTCCTCTTGTCTAACCGCCATTACATGTTTGGGGGCTTCCTACTTCTTTGGGGAAATTACTCCGGGGCAGTTAGCTTTCCTCTTTCTATCTTCAGGTGTAGTTAACTCTCTGGCTGTGCCGAGGCGTCTAGGATCACCGTAGGTACGCTCCACGGCTACTTCTAACTGTGCGGTTAGTTTGGGGATCTGCAACCCATTAGGTTCCAGCCTCTCTGGTGTCTTGCTGCTTTGGCGGTATTTTGCTCCTGTCCTCCTCAGCTACCAAATCATAACAGTTGTCTAATTGACAACTCTCAATTATTAACCTGGCTTAAAGTCACCTTCCAATAGCAAGGTGGCTTTAACCCATTATTAACCCATTAGCCACCGCTACAGGGCAATGGGAATAGACAGGCTAAGTGCCAGAAAGGGCGCATCTAATTATAGATTTGCCTTTTCTTGGGTATCTGGGGGCAGATGGGGGCACAAAATAAATGCACCCTCCCTAGGTTACTATTATCTGCCCTCACTCACTGGCTTTCCCTGTCTGGTGGAAACAATAGCGCGGGAGCCCACGCATTTTTTTTCAACGAATTTACACCTTTAATTAACCCCTAGCTGTATGAAATTTTGCACACATATACTCATGTCATTGTTAGTGAAAACCATATATGAAACTACATGAAATGACATGGTTAACTGTATGTAAACCATGTGTCATTTCATGTCGGGTTCTGTAATGATTTTAATGAAGCCGTCAATTGAATTAACGGCTGTTCTGCTTTGTAGAAGTGTATGAAGTTATATATATATATATATATATATATATATATATATATATAGGATTATTTGCTTTTTAAACTGATGTACATTTTTTTTTTGACAATGCTATTTTAACAAGAGTTTTTACATAGAGAGAACTGCTCTATGTAAAACCTCATGTTAAAATCGCATTGCATACGGATGGAAAACGGATGGTGCAATTAAAAATCACATACAAATCGCATGACAATCGCATGACAATTGCATAGATTCGGACCGTTTTTTCAATCCAGAAAATGGACCGTTTTTTTTCTCGCAAATGGGTATGTACCCTTAAATTGTTTATCTGCCACGTATGATCATTACCAGCGACTGTCTGCAAGCTACATAACATTCCTAAGTAACTCTGACATGGATGATGCAGAACTAGCTGAAAGGAACAATCTACACAAGGAAAAAACATACTCTAGTATGAGATGCCCAGCATAAGGCAGAACTCCGCATCACACACCTCCAAGAGGTTAGGTCACATCATACAACGTCGACCAAAATGACATCTCAATCTTCCAAATCATCTTACTCTAGGAAGTCGATATTGTCTGACAAGCTACTGGAAATCCGTGGGAATGCAGAGGAAACTAGGGTTAGCAGCTCCTATGCTAGGAAGGAAGCAGAGATGACAGCACAAAGGAAAAGGCAAGAAGCAGAAGTAGAAGCCCAAGGAAACGAGACGGAAGCTCAATTAAAAATGCAGGAAACAGAGATCGAGGTGCAATTAAAAATATTCCAAGCAGAAAGGGAAGAAGCAGCAGCCTTGCATTGAACAAGTACTAGATCAAAATGCTGATATGGACTGCCTCATTTCATTAGAAGTGGAAGACCCAGCTGATCATCCTACTGCAGACTTGTGAATCATCACAGTGCACATTGTGTGCTGTCCGGATTCACCATTGCTGTGAGCAGGTGCCTCATGTGATCACAAGTATGCGATTTGCATACTTCCGGCCATATTCCGACTAGACATGTCGGGCCTCATTTCACTGATTTTGAGTGAGGCCAAGCATGACTAGTCAGGATGTGACCACATAGATGCAAATCACATACTTGTGGTCATGTGCCCGCTGCTCCTATGCACTGTGAGGATTCACAAGTCTGCAGTCACATAGAGTGCAGACTTACGCCTCAAGCCAAATTTGCTGCTGGACTTACATGCTATAAAAATGTCACATGAGCCCCGGTGTACCCAGCGCTAACATTGCTAGAATGATGACAGTACAAAAGGGCAGTGTGTTATTTTTATTTTACAGTGGTGAATATAGTGTTAAGGGGAACCTGTTATGTGTAATGACACTATTAACCTTCAGACATGGGGTTCATCTGCAGGTTGATAGTGTTCTGATCCCATATGGCTCCCACACTGAGAGCCCCACTGTTAGAACCCTCTTGTTAGATTTTGTTTCAGTTTGCTGTCACATGACCTTTTTTCCCTATTTAGTCTGGCTCCGCCCTTCTGGCTTTGCTGACTTCATTGTATTATCTACTCTTAAGCTAGCCAGGTGCTTAGGTGCCTTACTCTGTCAGTTTTGCTTGATCTTAGGATCTCTTAGTATTTGTTTTCTGTTTATATATCCTGCTACAACTTTCTGTTAGGAGGTGTCCACCTTTTCACCCAGTCCCTAGATCTTGTAGGGATTCCTCCCTCGCAACTATAGGTCTTCGTTCAGCCTAGCTGAGGACTTTAGCGGGTCTGGTCGCAGGATCAGGTTCCCCGTTACATCGTAGGGATCCAGCTCAGTCCTATTGTAGGGACAGAATTCCCACCTTTCCTTAGTGCTTGTAGCAGATCATAACAGTAAGTCCAGCCCAAAAAAAAAAATCTCTAAAGAAAGATTTTCAGTTTCTATTATGGTGTTGGTTCAGGATTTGGCTCAACACCTGCAGCGACTCTCTCTGGAGGTGGCTGAAATCCAGCAACACGTGAGTAGTTGTCCTGGAGCTGATCTCGTGGAGTCAAAGGTACGTTTGCCTGATTTATTTTTTGGTTAACAACAAGATTTTTTTTCTTTTAAAAATGCTTGCTTGTTGTATTTCCGTTTGAGACCCAGATCCTCTGGTGATGAATCACAGCGCATAGGGTTCATAATGTCACTTTTGCGCAAAGAACCTCAGGACTGGGCCTTTTCTCTGCAGCCTAGTGATCCATGCTTTAGATCAGTGGATAGTTTTTTTTCTGCTTTGGGTTGTTGTATGACGATCCGGATCGTGTTTCATCAGCTGAGACAGAATTGAAACGTTTGAAACAGGGATCAGGTAATGTGGAAAAATATTGTACTCACTTCCGAAGGTGGTCCGCTCAGGTGGGCTGGAACGATTCAGCTTTGAAAAGTTTATTTATTGCAGGGTTAAGTGAAAGGGTTAAAGATTTGCTGATTGCTTATCCCATACCTGGTAACTTGCAAGAGGCTATGCAATTAGCCATACGGGTGGATAGGAGACTGCGTGCAAGGGTTAATGAGAGTAAATCTGCCTTGTCAGCTCCAAGTTTGGAGAAGGAATGTACTGACATTGGAGAGCCGATGGAAATTGGAGCAATGACACCTCACTCTCGAGAAAAAGAACGCAGATTTGCTCAAGGTTTGTGTTTCTACTGTGGTAAATCGGAGCATTTTATTAAGAACTGTGCGCTTCGAATGAATAAAGAGAGAAAAAAAAATGAGGTCAGTTTTGCCCGCATAGCTTGTTTAAACAATAAAGGTGTCTTTCTTTCTGCTACCACTGCTGTTGAGGAGGAATTAATGGAGTTTCGAGTATTTGTGGATTGTGGTTCAACTCTCAATGTGATTGATGGGAAATTTTTGGAAAAACTAAAATTAAAACCCAAACTTCTATTTCTCCTATTAATGTGGTGTCTGTGGATGGTTCTCACTTGAAAAATGTTACTCACCATATCTGTGAATTTCCTCTTACTATTAATGGTGTTCATCAAGAGAATTTGGATTTGGTAGTTTTGAATAATTTACCTTCTCCGGTGATTTTGGGGTTACCCTGGTTAAAATTGCACAATCCGGTACTGGATTGGTCTACCAATGAAATTAAGTCCTTAAGTCCTAAGTGTTATGACAAGTGTTGTAACGGGCGTATTGCTGCTGTAGTTAAGGGGGAGTTACCTGTACCTATTCAGGATTTTTGGAAAGTTTTTTCTGATAAAGAATCGCAGGTATTGCCTCCTCATAGAGATTATGATTGTGCAATTGAATTTGTCCCTGGAGCGACTCTTCCTAAAAGTCGTTTATTTAATTTGACTATTCCTGAGAGAAAGGCTTTGGAGGAATACATACAGACAAGCTTGGCCGCCGGTCACATTAGGCCTTCCAAATCTCCTGTGGCGGTTGGATTTTTTTTTGTTAAAAAAAAGGACGGCGGTTTACGGCCTTGTCTAGACTTTCGTGAAATTAATAAGATTACTGTACGCAATCCTTACCCACTGCCATTGATTCCTGATTTGTTAATCAGTTAGTGGGGGCCAAGTGGTTCTCGAAAATTGATCTTCGAGGGGCATACAATTTGTTGCGCATGAAGGAGGGGGATTAATGGAAAACTGCGTTTAACACTCCACTGGGTCATTTTGAGAATCTGGTCATGCCCTTTGGACTTTCCAGTGCTCCGGCATTTTTCAGAATCTTATTAATGACATCCTTAGACCTTTGATCGGCAGAAGTGTGGTTGTGTATTTGGATGACATTTTGATTTATTCACCGGATTTGGAGTCTCATTGGAGGAGTGTGCGTGAAGTATTACAGTTACTGAGTGATAATTCACTTTTTGCCAAACTAGAAAAATGTGAGTTCGCTGTACAGAGACTTAGTTTTTTGGGCTACATTGTCTCCAGTGAAGGTTTTGAGATGGACCCGGTGAAAGTGCAAGCTGTGCAGGATTGGCCTAGACCTATTGGTGTGAAATCAATACAGAGGTTTTTGGGGTTCGCCAATTTTCAAAATTCATAAAAAAAATTTCTGTGATTGCCAAACCTCTGACCGATCTCACCAGGAAAGGTGCTGATGCGGTTCAGTGGACTACTGAGCCATTGAGGCTTTTGTGTTGCTAAAGGAGAGGTTCAGCTCTGCTCCCATCCTTACGCAGCCTGATGTGGCTAAACCATTTTTGGTTGAGGTTGATGCTTCTTCTGTGGGGGTCGGCGCGGTGTTGTCTCAGGCAAAGACGGATGGAGTACATCCCTGTGCTTTTTTTTCAAAGAAATTTTCTGAGTCTGAACTAAATTATGATATTGGTAATCGGGAATTGTTGGCAATTAAACTCGCATTTGAACACTGGCGTCATTTTTTGGAGGGAGCGGAATTTCCCGTTCAAGTCTTCACCGATCATAAAAATCTGATCTACCTTGATGCTGCCAAACGCTTGAATGCCCATCAGGCTAGGTGGGCACTGTTTTTCTCACGGTTTAATTTTACCGTTACTTACATCCCAGGTACTAAAAATGTTAAAGCTGATGCTTTGTCTCGCAGCTTTTCTCCTATGGTGGGTACTGAGGAGGAGGAGGAAAACATCTTGCAAGAGGGGGTTGTTATTGCTGTTTTGGACTCCGTGTTGGAAGATGAGATTCTTAAAGCACAGGAGAATGCCCCATTTAACACGCCGCATGGGAGGTTGTTTGTGCCTGGTACCCTGAGGAGAGATTTGTTTGATGAATGTCATGACTCTCGGTTGGCAGGTCATCCTGGAATCTCTGAGACCAAGAGACTTGTGGGTCGCAGTTTTTGGTGGCCAGGATGGCAGAAGGAAGTCATTAAGTGGGTGCGCCAATGCACTGCGTGTGCTAGATCTAAGTCTTCTCATTCTCCTGCTGCGGGGTTGCTTTGCCCTTTGGAGGTTCCTAGTGCACCTTGGACATATTTGGCTATGGACTTTATTACTGACCTTCCCCCCTCTGAGGGTTTCACTGTCATCTGGGTGGTCGTGGACCGTTTTAGCAAGATGTGTCACTTGGTTCCTTTCATCAAACTGACCTGCACTAAGACTCTCGCTAAGGCCTTTGTCAAGGAAATAGTAAACTACATGGTGTTCCTACTGACATTGTTTCTGATAGGGGACCTCAGTTTGTGGCTCGTTTTTGGCGCGCCTTTTGTGACAGGTTGGGAGTTCATTTGTCGTTTTCATCCGGATATCATCCTGAGTCTAATGGCCAGACAGAAAGGAAAAACCAGGATGTTGAGCAGTTCTTGCGTTGTTTTGTGACTGATAATCAAGAGGGGTGGTCTGAGTTTCTGCCACTTGCTGAGTTTGCTCTTAACAATCATACATCCGCTTCTGCTGGTTGTTCGCCTTTTTTTTGTTGTACTGGGAGACATCCGTCTTTTGGGTCATTTTCCAAGTTGGGATCGGCTGTACCTGAAGAGGAGAATTTTTCTGGTGTTTTGGAGAGAGTTTGGACTGATGTACGTGGTAATCTTCAGGAGGCTAACAAAAGATCCAAAGTGTATTTTGATAGAAAACGACAAGAGGTTTTGTTTGCTATTGGTGACATGGTTTGGTTGTCCTCTAAGAATCTGCGCTTGAGGATTCCATCTAAGAAATTGGGTCCCAAGTTTGTAGGGCCCTTTAAGGTGCTTCAGGTTATTAACCAATCTGCTGTTAAGTTGGAGCTTCCTACCTCCTGGAAGATTAATCCGGTGTTTCATGTTTCTCTCTTGAAAAAAGCTGAGGTCTCAGATGGAGACGTCTCGGCCACTGTTCCCCTGGTGGTGAGGACGGGCAATATGAGATTTCCCGCATCCTAAATTCTAGACGGTATAGAGGGAGTTTGCAGTACCTCGTCGCTTGGAAGGGTTATGGACCCGAGGATAACTCATGGGTGAGGGCGGATGATGTTTCTGCGTCTAGACTTGTCAGAGCGTTTCACAAGAGGTTTCCGGATAAGCCTAAGTCCTAGGGGATCCGGAGGATCCTCTTAGAAGGGAGGGTACTGTTAGAACCCTCTTGTTAGATTTTGTTTCAGTTTGCTGTCACATGACCTTTTTTCCCTATTTAGTCTGGCTCCGCCCTTCTGGCTTTGCTGGACTTCATTGTATTATCTACTCTTAAGCTAGCCAGGTGCTTAGGTGCCTTACTCTGTCAGTTTTGCTTGATCTTAGGATCTCTTAGTATTTGTTTTCTGTTTTATATTCCCTGCTACACTTTCTGTTAGGAGGTGTCCATCTTTTCACCCAGTCCCTAGATCTTGTAGGGATTCCTCCCTCGCAACTATAGGTCTTCGTTCAGACTAGCTGAGGACTTTAGCGGGTCTGGTCGCAGGATCAGGTTCCCCGTTACATCGTAGGGATCCAGCTCAGTCCTATTGTAGGGACAGAATTCCCACCTTTCCTTAGTGCTTGTAGCAGATCATAACACCCACTGCCTGGAGGAAATTAACTTTATTCCCTGACCCGGCATCGTTTGGCTTTCAGTCACAGGGGTAGCGCCAGTGCAGCTTCAGACACCACTCTTTTATAGATCAATTACAGAAAAAAATCCAGCACTCCCAATTGCAGAAAGAACGAATTGTTTAATTCACAGCCAGGTAATCCACATTATTATGTGTAACGTTTCAGTCACTATCCGGACCTTATTCAGACAAAGCAAACACTTGAAAAGACCCCGTATATCTTAATAGCTTGGGCTAGTGTAAGATCAAAAGTTTGTGCTGCATGTATAGCCGTAGTTTATGTGCTGAATAGAAGATATGTGCTAAGAAGTTTGTGCAAGTTTGCTGCAGAGAAATGCGGATAGTGACCAATACATAACACATAATAATAACATTCGCTGGGTTACTCTCTTACACTTCAACACTGCAAGAGCCAAGGTTCCTAACAATTGAGATCAGGCTTTATTCAGGTTCATCTCACTACATAGAACAATAAGAAACAAGCCTTAAATGAAGGACCATTTTTTAGGCCTTTGTGGACAAGATATTTTGTAATGATCATGCAGAACCAGCTCCACACTTGCAAGAGAATGAAGACTGCTGGTATCTTCCTTTCTTTACAGTTTATTACCCAAGATAGTCTAAAAAAATCATAACGGTGTTTGACTCAAGCAACAAGCATCATTGTGTATCTCTGAGCGGTGTTCTCCTCACTGATCCCATCCTGAACAATAAAAATCTGGCGGGAGTGCTTAGATTCAGAAAAGAGTCAGTTGCTATTACTGCTGACATCGAACACATTTTCCATTTTTCATCGTATAACAAAATCACTGAAATTATCTCAGGTTTCTATGACACCAAGACAATGACACCAGCTAGGAAATGGTTAAATACCGCATGAAAATGGAAACAGTCCTTTTCCTGCAGTCAGTTTATAAGGCCTATGTAGGATTACCTCAGATGACAAGTCAGAGTATGGAAATGACGCCCAACAGTTTGTTGAAAAGGTCTTCTACATGGACGACAGGCTCAAATCCCTGCCCACAATGCAAGAAGCCATAGTAGATCTGCTTAAGCCGACACAAGGCAAGCTTTCTAACACTCATCTGATATTGTATAAAATTGCCTCCAACAGTGCTGTCATCATGAAGGCCTTTCCTCCTAACGATCATGCTGCAGAGTCTTAAATCTAGGCTTATACAACCCACCACTACAGAGAAGTCTGGGTTTGAGATAGAACTTACTGAAAGACTCATTCAGCTTTCAGGTTAGTTGTGAAGAAAAAACGTTTACTAAGCGTTCTGTCAATGGTGAATAACCTATATGATCCACTCAGATCTGCAGCACCTCTTTCTATACAAGGCATACCATGCTGTTACACTCTGGTATCCCTTGCTGCGAATCAAAGGAAGGAGATCCATATATTTTCTGTTGCCTCTACTGTAGCAAATGCAGCTATTGCATATTTGAAGGTCAAAGACTTGAACAATGAAGCTCATGTTGGATTTCTTTTTGGAAAGGCTAACTTAGCCCTTAAACCTGAGCACACCATTCCCATACATGAACTCTGTGGGGCTGTACTAGCTATAAAGATCGCAAATTTCCTACAGAGTGAACTAGTAATTCATGTGGATAACACAAAATTCTACACAGATAGCAAAGTTGTTCTAGGTTACATATACAACCAGACAAAACAAAACGCTTCTATGTCTATGTTAGTAACCGCGTTGAAAGGATCAGGAAGTTTTCTAAATCAGAACAATGGCAGTATATTTCATCCCAAATTAACCCTGCAGACCTTGGTACAAGGTCAGTGTGTCTGCTGGTGCCTTCTCAAATTCTTCTTGACTGACAGGACCGGAGTTCCTACTGAGCCAGTTTGAAGGAACTACAAATGAAGATGTTTTCAGTCTTCAGGATTTAGACATTGATCCAGAGCTATGTGCTGATGTCAGCATCCTCATCATCAAATGCAAAGAGGAAATGGTCTAGGCTAACTGTTTCTCCAATTGGACAAGGCTTGTTTGTGCCATCACATCTGGAACCTGAACTTGTTACTTGAACCATTGGATTACAATGGGGTTGGAGACAGTTTGGCCTAGTGTAGCTTCTCCAATCCGAAAATGGGCTATCCATTGGATTATTCCAGGAACTTACTAATTGACATTCGTCTACCTTGTTCATACGTTATGTTATTGTTGTATTGCATGCATGCGTTTTTGTCTTTCAGGTTGAGGTATACTTCTATGAACCCCAGGAATACCACTTCTACTTCTCAATGATTAATATAGTGAAATCCACGGATTTCAGACCAAGAGTGTGCTGACCAGCCATCTTTTCAAGGCTTACAAATATCACTAGGACATACATATGTCTTAATTGTATTATTAGGCTTGTTACAGAGTTTGTTGTACTCTGCTGCCATTTACTGACCATTGTTATTATATGTTCTCATGTATCTGAAGCTGTAATCTCCTCTTATCTTCTCTACTTCACATCTTTTTTACTGGTCAGCGCCATCTTGGCAGAAGCATGCATTATACCTGGAGAGAAGATTTTCCTGTTACCTCTATCCTCCAACCTCCATCTTCTACCTCATCCTCATCCCTTCATCTTCCCTAAACATCTCAACTTCATCATTTGTCAAGGTACTGTAAATAAACTGCTTAAAAGTTTGTCCACTGCATATTCCTTCCTGGATCATCTACGTGCAGCGGGTCAGGCAAAGGATAGGAGAGGATAGTAAGGAACCTATCTTCCATTGATTGTACAGAGATCTATGGTCACATCCTTCAGACACATCTCCCTTACGTACATTAGTAGCAAAATAGTCAGTGTGGCTGAGATGTAATGTAACCTTGTTCTGCTCTCACTGCAGAGTGATTACAAGCTGAGCACAATAGTCATGAGTGTCATACTAACACTTTGAGTTCTCATCTCCAGACATACAGACATACAGCAAAATGCCGGGGTCACACTGGCGACAAAATCGGATGACTGCAAAGCGATGAAATATCGCATTGCAGTCGGACCAATGTTAATCTATGGAGCAGCTCCCACCATCCGATTTTTTGTGGTCCGTTTTATACACGCGAGTGCAATCGCAGCATGCTGCAATTGTCACCGATTGTGGGTCGACAATCGCCAATGCAAGTCTATGGGTGCGATGAAAAATCGGATTACAAACGAACCGCACGTGTGACTTGCTATTAAATTGCACCGGTGTACTTTAGAAAAGCCGGCAATTCATCCCCGGCTATACTGTAAAATCACACTGACAGGTCTCATAAAGAATAGAAAGAATAGATATATACACATAGAATACATACAGTACAGACCAAAAGTTTGGACACACCTTCTCATTCAAAGATTTTTCTGTATTTTCATGACTATGAAAATTGTAGAATCACACTGAAAGCATCAAAACTATGAATTAACACATGTGGAATTATACATTAAACTTTACAAGAAAGTGTGAAACGACTGAAAATATGTCTAATATTCTAGATTCTTCAAAGTAGCCACCTTTTGCTTTGATTACTGCTTTGCACGCAGAAAAGGTGAACGGATGGACTCTACATGCCTGGTTCCCACCGTGAAGCATGGAGGAGGTGGTGTGATGGTGTGGGAGTGCTTTGCTGGTGACACTGTTGGGGATTTATTCAAAATTGAAGGCATACTAAACCAGCATGGCTACCACAGCAACTTGCAGAGGCATGCTATTCCATCCGGTTTGCGTTTAGTTGGACCATCATTTATATTTCAACAGGACAATGACCCCAAACACACCTCCAGACTGTGTAAGGGCTATTTGAATAAGAAGGAGAGTGTTGGGGTGCTACGCCATATGCACTGGCCTCCACAGTCACCAGACCTGAACCCAATAGAGATGGTTTGGGGTGAGCTGGACCGCTCACCGCTTCAATTTTGAATAAATCCCCAACAGTGTCACCAGCAAAGCACCCCCACACCATCACACCACCTCCTCCATGCTTCACGGTGGGAACCAGGCATGTAGAGTCCATCCGTTCACCTTTTCTGCATGCAAAGCAGTAATCAAAGCAAAAGGTGGCTACTTTGAAGAATCTAGAATATTAGACATATTTTCAGTCGTTTCACACTTTCTTGTAAAGTTTAATGTATAATTCCACATGTGTTAATTCACAGTTTTGATGCCTTCAGTGTGATTCTACAATTTTCATAGTCATGAAAATACAGAAAAATCTTTGAATGAGAAGGTGTGTGCAAACTTTTGGTCTGTACTGTATATGTATATATACATGTCATTGTGACACATATATATATATTTATAGTTCATACACTTCTACATAGTATAATAGCCGCTAATTAAATTGCCGGCTTTTGTGAAATTACAGACCCGAAATGAAATGACACATGGTTTACATACAGTTAACCATGTCATTTCATGTAGTTTGATATATGGTTTTCACTAACAATTACATGAGTGTATGTGTGCAAAATTTAAGGCCCTTCGCTGTAATCCATCGGAAAGGGTTAACAGGTTTACAGCTAGCAGCGCAGCTAATGGTGGCAGCTCAGCTGTTAAGCCCCGAAGGAATGAGCTAATCTCCTGGCTGGCAGGAGAGGAAGTGATTAGTGTGGGAAGCTTAATTGATTGCTTCCCACGGTAATCAGTTCACT
This sequence comes from Oophaga sylvatica, assembly GCA_033576555.1. Lineage (NCBI taxonomy): Eukaryota > Metazoa > Chordata > Amphibia > Anura > Dendrobatidae > Oophaga > Oophaga sylvatica. The sequence continues at coordinate 171,862,205 of JARQOD010000001.1, read as the reverse complement.
TCAGGTCAGCCGGGACTCCCTCTGACATCACTGATGCTGTGCGGTGTCCCTTGCTGGCCTGAACTGATTAGCCTGGGAAGCAATCAATTAAGCTTTCCAGCTAATCACTTCCTCTCCGTCAGCCGTGAGAGGAGCTCATTCGTTCGGGGCTTACAGCTGAGCTGCCAGCATTAGCTGCGCTGCTTGCTGTAAACCAATTAACCCTTTGTGAAGGATTGCAGGGTTGGACCTGACTGGACATAGGTAAGAATAATGTTGATTTATTTTTTTTTTTATTACAGGAGAACAAGGGAATCTAAGGAATACCTGTGCAATAAAAGATGGTCAAAAACTGTGTTTATTTCATTAAAATTATTTTTAATTAATGTGTGCGTGTTTTTTTTAAATTTCATACAATAGGATTAATAATTGAGAGTTGTCTAATTGACAACTCTCAATTATTAACCTGGCTTAAAGTCACCTTCCAATAGCAAGGTGGCTTTAACCCATTATTAATCCATTAGCCACCACTACAGGGCAATGGGAATAGATGGGATAAGTGCCAGGAAGGGCGCATCCAATTATAGATTTGCCTTTTCTGGGGTGGCTGGGGGCAGATGTTAGTAGCCAGAGGGGCACAAAATAAATGCACCCTCCCTAGGCTATTATTATCTGCCCCCACTCGCTGGCTTTGCCTGTCTGGTGGAAAAAATAGCGCGGGAGCCCACGCATTTTTTTTCAACTAATTTACACCTTTAATTAACCCCTACATGTCTGAAATTTTGCACACGTACACTCATGTAATTGTTTGGGAAAACCATATATCAAACTACATGAAATGACATGGTTAACTATATGTAAACTATGTGTCGTTTCATGTCGGGTTCTGTAATTTCACAAAAGCCGGCAATTGAATTAGCGGCTATTATACTATGTAGAAGTGTATGAACTATAAATATATGTATATATATGTCACAATGACATATATATATATATATATATATATATATGTATTCTATGTGTATATAGCTATTCTTTCTTTTATGATTTAAAAACTATTCATTTGGATCCATTATATGTCGGTTTTGCTAGCCATCGACAAAATCTCTCAAGTCGGATGTCAATCGGATGTGAAACGTACGCTCAGATGCGACTAAATCGCATCATCGCCGGAAAATCGGATGACAGACGGATCAATGTTCATGAAACTTTTGTGCGATAATCGTCCAACTAAAACCGTCAGATTTTTTAGACGTTGTGTGTGACCCCAGCCTAAGGAGTAAAGTCCAAGGGCTTGTACTGCATCTCCAGACAGACATTGTGGTGGAGAGTCAGTTCAGCTTTGATAGTGCTATGAAAGCAGTAGAGCTGATAGAAGGGTTTGTAATGTGACACAGCTGAACGCAGCTGCAAGGCACCTCCCCTCACACTGACTCATCCAGGAGGTTAGACCAGAAGATCTGGTTATATGTCATACAACTCACACAATGAGAAATCTGCTCTAAGCTATGGTGGTGAAGTGTTCTTCTTTCCATTGAGTATTGCTGCCTACTTATCATAGGTCAGCAACATACAGAGAGAAGTACATTCCCCAAACTAAAAATGTCTGATAACACCCTCTTGGACACTAAAAAATGTAATTCATTATGTGCCAAATACTTTGATTAATAATATATCTGCAACAGAGAGGCAAATTTTTAAAAAATGTATTGCACTCTGCAGCAACTATTACATTGTGTGTGTATTTCAGTATAAAAAATTGGTGAAAGGTCATTTTAATTCTCTTTTACTTTTTTACATACTGTAGGTTGACAACCAGCCGAAAGATCAAACATTTGTTCCAGTTCATTTCCCAGTGCACTCATTGACCAGTGATCAAACAACAAAAGATGAAACATTTGTTTGTTGTTGGTCTATCTTTTCTGCCTATTAATCCTTTGTTGGCAGCAGATTCCTTTGTTTAAACATTGGATTTGCTACTGATAAAAGTGAAAATTGTGTGAGAAGAGTGAAAAAGCTAATAAACACAAAGTAATTTACACGAAACCCTCAAAATTATTGCTACCCGAAACTGAAAGTACCGTAAATGAATGTAGATCAAGTTCCAAAACAGTCAATGTTTACACTTTTTAGGCAGTTTGGATGTCTGTGTAAAAGGATTCCAAAGGTCCACTCATACTTCATGACACATAATGTTAACCCCTTAAGGACCACCGATACACCTTTTAATGGCGGCAGTTAAAGGTACTTAAACCACAGCGTCGCTGAGGAAAAAGTGTATAGCATCCTCCACAGTTGGAATTTCTCCAGGATCTCGGCTGCCGGGGATACCGAGATGCCAGAGAACATGATTTTGGACTGTTTTTACAGACCCCTGTGTTGCGATCGCAGTTACTAACAGTATAACAGTGACTGCCATTTAATTTCTCTCTCCTCTGATGTGATCACAACCCTGGGCCCTTCTGATTCCCGCCATGGCCGCCGCCATCTTCTTCCGGGAAGAAAATGGTGGGCGCATGGGCAGTGCGCCCGCCGAGATCTGCCGGCCGGCACCCAGCAACAAATAGAAGATTTTTCCTATTGGTTCATTTTGGTCACTGTGTTAGACCCTATCACTGTGATCAAAATTAAAAAAAAGTAAATCAAACCCCCCTTTATCACCCCCTTAGTTAGGGAAAAATAATAAAATTTAAAAAATGTATTTATTTCCTTTTTCTCATTAGGGTTAGAGTTGGGCTAAAGTTAATTGGGCAAAAGTTAGGCTTAGGGTTGGGGCTAAAGTTAGGGTTAGGGTTGGTGCTAAAGTTAGGGTTGGAGCAAAAGTTAGGGTTAAGGTTAGGGCTGCAGCTTAAGATAGGGTTAGGGTTGGGGCTAAAGTTAGGGTTAGGGTTGGGATTAGCGTTAGGGTTGGGTTTAGGGTTAGGGTTGAGATTAGGGTTAGGGGTGTGTTTGGGTTAAGATTATGGTTAGGGTTGGATTAGGGGTGTGTTGGGGTAAGGTTGTGGTTAGGGTTGGGATTAGTGTTAGAGGTGTGTTGGGTTAGCGTTGGAGTTAGAATTGGGGCTTTCCACTGTTTAGGCACATCAGGGGCTCTCCAAATGCAACATGACACCCCCAGACCATTCCATCACAGTCTGCATTCCAAAACGTCACTACTTCCCTTCCAAGCCCCGACGTGTGCCCAAAAAGCAGTTTTCTCCCACATATAGGGTACCTGCGTACTCAGGACAAATTGTACAACAACTTTTGACGTTCAATTTCTCCTGTTATCCCTGTGAAAATATAAAATTGGGGGCAAAAAAATAATTTTTGTGGAAAAAAAATTATTTTTTATTTTCATGGCTCTGCGTTATAAACTTTAGTGCAACACTTGGTGGTTAAAAGTTCTCACCACACATCTAGATAAGTTCCTTGGGGGGTCTAGTTTCCAAAATGGGGACACTTGTGGGGGGGTTTCTACTGTTTAGGCACATCAAGGGCTCTCCAGACGCGACATGGTGTCCGATCTCAATTCCAGCCAATTCTGCATTGAAAATGTCAAACAGTGCTCCTTCCCTTCCGAGCTCTGCCGTGTGCCCAAACAGTGGTTTACCCCCACATATGGGGTATTGGCATATTCAGGAGAAATTGCATAAGAAATTTTGTGGTTAATTTTCTTAAGTAAAATTGGTTCTTAAGTAAAATGTTTGTGAAAAAAACTAAATCTTCATTTTTCTTTCCACATTGCTTCAGTTCCTGTGAAGCACATAAAGGGTTAATTAAATTCTTGAATGTGGTTTTGAGCACCTTGAGGGGTGCAATTTTTAGAATGGTGTCACTTTTGGGTATTTTCTGTCAAGTGCACCCCTCAAAATGACTTCAAATATGAGGTGGTACCTAAAAAAATGGTTTTGTAAATTTTGTTGTAAAAATGAGAAATCACTGGTCAACTTTAAACCCTTATAACTTCCTAACAAAAAAAATTTGTTTCCAAAATGATGCTGATGTAAAGTAGACATGTAGGTAATGTTATTTATTAAGTATTTTGTGTGACATATCTCTCTGATTTATGGGCATAAAAAGTAAAAGTTTGAAAATTGCAAAATTTTTGCCAAATTTCCATTTTTTTCATAAATAAACGCAAGTCACATCGAAAAAATTTATCATTAAAATGAAGTACAATATGTCACGAAAAAACATTCTCAGAATCAGCGGGATCCGTTAAAGCGTTCCAGAGTTATAACCTCATAAAGTGACAGTGGTCAGAATTGTAAAAATTGGCCTGGTCATTAAGCTGCAAATTGGCTCTGTCACTAAGGGGTTAAACAATTGCCGACATGCAACGTGTTTGCCGGTTTACATTTTTTTAGACCCTGCGTAAACAGGCCAACCACTCTTGGGATGTGCACTGAACAATCAGTAATATATCACTTAGTGCTCAATGGCTGCCATTGCTCTTGTCTGTGTAGGTCGTGTTTACGCAGTGTAGTTTACATTTTTTTGCAGAAAACAATTATCTTTTGTGAAAATTGTAAGTTCATTTCACCAGATGAACAAGTGTTTTGCTCATTGGTCGGTTGATCCGCAGCCTGTTAAACTGCAAGATTATCGTGAAAGAAGCATTCCTGGGGAATATTGGCTCACAATCATCGTGCCGTGTAATGCACCTTAACTTAGCGGAGACATACATTTATCTTTAGGAGGTTTACAAGAATAATTGTTTCATTTCATAAGGAGTTCTTTTGTATCAGTTGTTTATCTTTAGTTGTTCATTAACTGTAATAAGCAGCCTGTTTGGAATGTATGATTATCGTGGACAAGTCTTTCTAGGGACCCTCATTCACAATAATTGTGCAGTGTGAATGCACCTTAAGGCTGGGGTCACACTTGCGTATGACATCGGATGCGATATGCTAATGACCCTCGGCTCCTGCTCTGCTGCGTGTGCGAGCCGAGTGTCATGCTGCTGTGCTCCGAGCCTCTCGCACAGAGCGTATCGGAGCACAGCTGCGGAGGAGGCAGAGAAACTAGCTTCTCTATCTCCTCCATTGCCGGCGTAGGCGTATATCGCACAACACTCGGATGATATCCAAGTGATGTGCGCTGTGTCACTCGCACCCATAGACTTATATGGGTGCGAGTGCGCTGAGACTTGGCCGAGTGTCGGTGACAATCGCATCATGCTGCGATTTCACTCGCACGTAGATTACGGCCAAGAAAAAAAATGGTGACGGGAGCTGCCCCATAGATGAATACTGGTCCGAATGCTATGCGATGTTTCATCGCATAGCACTCGTCCGTATTCATTGCTAGTGTGACTCCGGCTTGACACATAAGAAACACCAGGGGGCGCCAGGGTAAGTTGATAATTGCAATATCTCTCCACAGCAGCATTGTTTTTTAACTTCAAATGTTTATTGTTATTTCAATGATCTATTGTTTAAATGGCCTTTGATCATAGAATAACCTTTTTTTTTAAAAAAAAGTGTTATTTTCTATATTCAACATGCCCTTAATGCTATAAAGCTGTCCATTTACTTGAAACAACTATTGTGTGCTTAATCTGCAGCTCATGTACGAGATGCATTAACCCCTTTCTGCCATTAGACGTACTATTCCGTCCATGTGCCCTGGGACTTAATTCCCATGGACGGAATAGTACGTCATGTGTGATCAGCCACGCTCATGGCACTTTAACCCCTGGCACACTGCGATCAAACATAATCGCAGCGTTCCGGTGACACAGGGAAGCATCGCGCAGGGAGGGGGCTCCCTGTGTGCTTCTCTGAGATCCTCAGAGCAACGCGATGTGATCGCGTTGTTCCGAGGGCCTCCACCGAGCAGGCCCCTGGATCCGAGATGGCCACGGGGTCCCTCAGGGTCCTGCAGGGAGGTGGCTTGTCTGTGCCTGCTGAGAACTGGCGCTGAGAAGCCTCCTGCACTGCCTGTCAGATTGCTGATCTGAAACAGTGCTCTGCAAAGTGTCAGATCAGCGATCTGACATTATATACTAATATCCCACCCTGGGACAATGCAAAAATGTAAAAAAAATAAAAATAAACATGTATAAAAATATTTTTAAAAAATCACTAAATAAAATATATGTATATATATTTCCCCAATAAACACATTATTATTATGTAAATAAAAAAAACTATAAAAGTACACATATTTAGTATTGCCACGTCCGTAACGACCCGCCCTATAAAACTGTCCCACTAGTTAACCCCTTTAGTGAACCCCTTAAAAAAAAGCCAAAAAAACAATGCTTTATCATCATACTGCCAAACAAAAAGTGGAATAACACGCGATCAAAAAGACAATAAATAAATAAGCATGATACCGCTGAAAACGTCATCTTGTCCCACAAAAAACAAGCTGCCATACAGCATCATCAGCGAAAAAATAAAAAAGTTATAGCTCGCAGAATAAAGTGATGCAAAAATAATTATTTTTTATATAAAATTGTTTGTATTGTATAAAAGCGCCAAAACATAAAAAAATACAAATGAGGTATCGCTGTAATCATACTAACTCGAAGAATAAAACTGCTTTATCAATTTTACCACATGCGAAACGGTATAAACGCCCCCCAAAAGAAATTCATGAATTGCTGATTTTTGTTCATTCTGCCTCCCAATAAACAGCGTCTTATAGCGTGTGAAAGCTGCCAAACATAAAAACTCGCTATAAAAATCCGCTATAAATAGTAAATCAAACCCCCCTTTATCACTCCCTTAGTTAGGGAAAAAAAATAAAATTAAAAAATGTATTTATTTCTATTTTGCGGCTAGGTGTGTGGTTAGGGGTAGGATTAGGGTTAGGGTTGTGATTAGGGTTAGGGGTGTGCTAGGGTTAGGTTTGTGGTTAGGGATATGGTTAGGGTTGGGATTAGAGTTAGGGGTGTGTTGGGGTTAGGGTTGGAGTTAGAATTGAGGGGTTTCCAGTGTTTAGGCACATCAGGGACTCTCCAAACGTGACATGGCGTCTGATCTCAATTCAAGCCAATTCTGCATTGAAGAAATCAAATGGTGCTCCTTCCCTTCTGAGCTCTGGTTAAACAGTGGTTAACCCCCATATATAGGGTATCAGCGTACTCAGCACAAATTGCAAAATAACTCTTGGGGTCCAATTTCTACTGTTACCCTTGGGAAAATAAAAAATTTGGGTCAAAAATATAATTTTTGAGGAAAAAAATATGATTTTTATTTTTATGGCTCTACGTTATAAACTTCTGTGAAGCACTTGGGGGTTCAAAGCTGTCCCCACACATCTAGATAAGTTCCTTGGGAGTCTAGTTTACAAAATGGGGTCACTTGTGGGGGTTTCCACTGTTTAGGCACATCATGGGCTCTCCAAACACGACATGATGCCGGAAAACCATTCCATCAATGTCTGCATTCCAAAACGTCACTACTTCCCTTCCGAACCCCGACGTGTGCCCATACAGTATTTTTCTCCCACATATGAGGTATCAGCGTACTCAGGACAAACTGGACAACAACTTTTGGGGTCCAATTTTTTCTTGTTACCTTTGGGAAAATAAAAAATAAAAAATTGGGGTCTAAGACATCATGTTTGTGGAAAAAATATTATTTTTTTTATTTTCATGCCCGGGCATTATAAACTTCTGTGAAGCACTTGGGGGCTCAAATTGCTCACCAAATATCTAGGTACCGTATTTTTTGGACTATAAGACGCACCGGACCATAAGACGCACCCCAAATTTTCAGAAGGAAAATAGGGAAAAAAAATATTGTGTCTAGTGTTGAGCGATACCGCAAGTATCGGGTATCGGCCGATATTAGCTGTATCGGGCTTTCGATAATTAGTTCCGATATTTTCGTCTTATCGGATACCGGAATCGGGATTGTCACTGTCACTGTCAGTGTCCGTCGGTCGGGTCTGTCAGGAGTCAGCGGCACTTACCTGGCAGAAGATCTCCGGCGGTCATGGGCTGGACTGCTTCATGGCCGCCATCATCTTTCCCCGGCGGTCACATGCAGTTTCTCGCGATAACTGCAGTGACTGCTGGGTAATCCCGGCCGTAAAGCAGTCAGTCCGATGACGTCACCGCCGGGGAAGCAGGTAATCAGCTGTGCTGCGTTGCGATGACAGGCTCTGCCTGTCATTGCGATGTAGCAGAGCTGGATCGTCGTGGGACTGTCGTTACTATGGACTGCGTCGGACAGGTGGTATACTGTTGGTTTGTTTTTTTTCTTTTTTTACAGGAGATCGATGGCATCGCAGGAATGAGTGTATAATAAAATTAATGAAAACTGTGTTGTCTCTTTTATTTCATTAAAAGACTTTTTTCTTGCTTTGTCTTTTTTTTATACATTTAATAACTTTGGGATTAATAATGGATCGGTGTCTTATTGACACCTCTCCATTATTAACTGGGCTTATTGTCACCGTGCAATCAACGGTGACATTAACCCCTTATTACCCCGCTTGCCACTGCTACAGGGCAAGTGGGAAGAGCCCGGTAAAGTGCCACAATTGGCACATCTTTTGATGCGCCAAATGTGGGGCTGCTGTAGCCTGGTATTATCAGGCTGTTGAGGGCCAAAATCCATGGGCCTTGACAGTCTTTTAATACCAGGCCGCAGCAGTCTGCATTTTACTTGGCTGGTTAACAAAAATAGGGGGACCCCTACGCCGTTTTTTTTTCGAGGGGATCCCCTATTTTTGTTAACCAGCCAAGCTAAGCAGACTGCTGTAGCCTGGTATTATCAGGCTTGCAAGGTCCATGGATATTGGATCCTTACCAGCCTGAAAAACCAGGCCTCAGGGTCTGCTTCATCTGGCTGGTTAACAAAAATAGGGGGGACCCCACGCCAATTTTTTTCGAGGGGATCCCCTATTTTTGTTAATCAGCCAAGATATGCAGACTGCTGTGGCCTGGTATTATTAGGCTGGCAAGGTCCATGGATCTTGGCTCCTTAACAGCCTGAAAATCCAGGCCTCAGCGGTCTGCTTCATCTGGCTGGTTAACAAAAATAGGGGGGACCCCACGCCAATTTTTTTCGAGGGATCCCCTATTTTTGTTAATCAGTTCCCTCTGACGTCACTGATTGTGTCCCTGGCTGACCTGAAGTGAAAGTGGAAAGCAATCAATTAAGCTTTCCACTTCCTCTCCTGTCAGCCAGGAGAGGAACTCATTCATTTGGGGGTTTACTGTGAGGCTGCAGCATTAGCTGCGGTCCCTGCAGTAAACATTAACCCTTTCTGAAGTATTACACCATGGGACCTGACTGTGCATGGGATAGGTAAGAATAATTTTGCTTTTTTATTTTATTTTTATTACAGGAAATGGTTTTTGCAGTCAAATAAAAGATGGTCAAAAACATGTGTCTTTATTTCATTAAAATGATTTTTAATTAAAGTGTGTGTGTTTTATTTTTATTTCATGCAATAGGATTAATAATTGATAGTTGTCTAATTGACAGCTCTCAATTATTAACCTGGCTTAAGGTCACCTTTCAATTGCAATGTGGCTTTAACCCCATATTAACCCATTCGCCACCGCTACAGGGCAATGGGAATAGACGGGCAAAGTGCCAGAAAGGGCGAATCTAATTATAGATTTGTCTTTTCTGGGGTGTCTGGGGGCAGATGTTAGTAGCCAGGGGGGCCAAAAATAATGGTCCCTCTCTGGGCTATTATTATCTGCCCCCATTCGCTGGCTTTGTCTGTCTGGTTGCGAAAATAGGGCGGGAGCCCACGCATTTTTTTTAAACAATTTTACACCTCATATATATATATATATACATGTCATTGAATTTGTGACACATATATATATATTTATATTTATAGTTCATACACTTCTACATAGTATAATAGCCGCTAATTCAATTGACGGCTTTTGTGAAAATGCAGAACCCGACATGAAATGACACTTGGTGTACATAGGGTTAACCATGTCTTTTCATGTCCTTTGCTATCTGATTTGCACAAACAATTACATCAGTCTATGTGTGCAAAATTTCACACCTGTAGGGGTTAATTAAAGGTGTAAATTCGTAGCAAAAAAGTCAGTTTTTTTTACAACGAATTTACACCTTTAATTAACCCCTACAGGTGTGAAATTTTGCACACATAGACTGATGTAATTGTTTGTGCAAATCAGATTGCAAGCGACATGAAAAGACATGGTTAACCCTATGTACACCAAGTGTCATTTCATGTCGGGTGCTTCTGTCTTTTCACAGAAGCCGGCTTTACCCGGCAATTGAATCAGAGGATATTTTACTATGTAGAAGTGTATAAACTATACATATATGTATATATATATGTCACAATGACATGTATATATATATATATGTATTCTATGTGTGTATATTTAGTGTTTACAAGGAAATAAAGGTTTTTTTTAGTTGCGATATTTTGTTCCCATAGACTTACATGGGACTTCCGGTATCGGAATCGGATATCGCGATATTTAGTGATATCGGCGATACCATTCCGATCCGATATTTTTAGATATCGAGCAGTATCGCTCAACACTAATTGTGTCAAATGGGGGTCTGTCTTACAGTCCGAATTCAGCTTACCAGCGAAGGGATCAGCACTGGTAGAGGAGTGGTCACTGGGGTCATTCGGTGGTCAAGGCTGGTGTGGTGGTGGTGCTCTGTGGGGTGGTTGTGCACTGTGGGGTGGCTGTGTTCTGTGGGGTGGCTGTGCTCTGTGGGGTGGTTGTGCACTGTGGGGTGGCTGTGTTCTGTGGGGTGGTCCCAATGCAGCCTCTCTGTGGTGCGGTGGTGGTGTCGGGGCAGCAGCGGGGTTCTGTGCTGCGTGGGGGGCTCTGCCGGCATTTCGTCCTAGCCGGAAATCCCCCCGCAGCTGCGACACTGTGGCCTCCTGAAAGATGGCCGCAGGGGCTTGCGGTGGCGGTCCCGATCAGCCTCCCTGTGGTGCGTGTGGTGGTGGTGTCGGGGCAGCAGCGGGGCTCTGTGCTGCGTGGGGGGCTCCGCCGGCATTTCGCTGTTAGCTGGAAAGCCCCCGCAGCTCCGCTGCTGCGACGCCGTGCCGTCCTGAAAGCATCGTCGCAGCTGCAGGGGGGGCTTTCCGGCTAGGACGAAATGCCGGCGGAGCCCCCCACGCAGCACAGAGCCCCGCTGCTGCCCCGACACCACCACCGCTCCACAGGGAGGCTGCATTGGGACCGCTGCCGCCACCGGAATTTTAGGTATGTTGCAACCATAAGACGCACCCCCATTTTCCCCAAAAATTTGGGGGGGAAAAAGTGCGTCTTATGGGCCGAAAAATATGGTAAGTTCCTTAGGAGGTCTACTATCCAAAATGGTGCCACTTGTGGTAGGGTTTCCATTGTTTAGGCACATCAGGGGCTCTTCAAATGCAACATGGCGTCCGATCTCAATTCCAGCCAATTTTGCTTGAAAAGTCAAACGGAACTCCTTCCCTTCCGAGCTCTGCCGTGCGTCCAAAAAGTGGTTCCCCCACATATGGGGTATCAGCGTACTCAGGACAAATTGCACAAAAACTTTTGTAGTCCAATTTCTCCTGTTACCCTTGGTAAAATAAAAAAAATTGGATCTGAAGTAAATATTTTGTGAAAAAGGTTAAATGTTCCTTTTTTCTTTTAAATATTCCAAAAATTCCAGTGAAGCACCTGAAGGGATAATAAACTTCTTGAATGTGGTTTTGAGCACCTTGAGGGGTGCAGTTTTTAGAATGGTGTCACTTTTGGGTATTTTCTATCATATAGACCCCTCAAAGTGACTTCAAATGTGATGTCCCTAAAAAAAAAGGGTTTTGTAAAAATGAGAAATCGCTGGTCAACTTTTAACCCTTATAACTTCCTAACAAAAAAAATTTTGCTTCCAAAATTATGCTGATGTAAAGTGGACATGTGGGAAATGTTATTTAGTAACTATTTTGTGTGACATATTCCTCTGTTTTAAGGGCATAAAAATTCAATATTTGAAAATTGGAAAATATTCCAAATTTTTGCCATATTTCCATTTTTTCATAAATAAACGCAAGTTATATCGAAGAAATTTTACCACTATCATGAAGTACAATATGTCACAAGAAAACATTCTCAGAATCGCCAAGATCCGTTGAAGCGTTCCAGAGTTATAAACCTCATAAATAGACAGTGGTCAGAATTGTAAAAATTGGCCCGATTATTAACGTGCAAACCACCCTTGGGCGTTAAGGGGTTAAATTCATCAAATGAACATAACTAGTATACTACAGACATCAATTCTATTTCAGAGGCCATGTTCACTGCATGTTCTCTAGGTGAGCATTTACAATACGTCACTTGCTTTGTTACATTTGAAGAGAGAAAGAATATACTTCCGCCCTCCAAGCTGCACTAGATTCATAGTCGCAATAAACTCTGCAAGTATTATATCTTTACAGCCATTATCAGACTGAAGGTGCTCTCTGGACTTAATCTATTGAAACACGCACTCACAACTAAACAGGTAACAATGTGACTGTAAAACCCAAACTCTACAGCTCTAGTAGTACACAGTAAAAATATACAGGGCCGTTGGCGTTCTTACATAATTTTCGCCAAGCTCTGACAAAGTGGGCAGAGCTGGGGTGGGACAGGAAATGGCAACCGCCGCTCAAGAAATTGATGACTCATGACCAGGGATGAGCAAAGAGCTTTGGATAACTCCTTATCCGAATAGCTACAGCACTTGCCGAATAGCTGCATAGGGAACCCGGATACCTGGAGCGATACTCAGCTTTTTGGAACCACAGCTGTATGTGTCACAGCTGTATGACAGTCACAACACATGCATGGACAGCCTGTTTGTTGGGCTCTCCATGCATGTGTTGTGACTGTCACACAGCAGCGACACATGCAGCTGTGGCACCGAAAACAGCTGATTATCGGGAGTGCTCCAGGTATCCAGGTACCCAAGGCAGCTTATTCGGTAAGTGCTATAGCTATCCGGATAAGGACTTATCGGAAGTTATTCGCTCATCCCTATTCATGACAAGCGGCATTAACTACACCACAAATCTTACTCTAGTAGGGACTACAGTAGATGTGTGATGAGGCAAACTGAGGGGTGCATGCCACAAGTCAGATACTTGTAATTGATTAAGAGGCATGTGTCTGTTAATAAGTCAAGAGCCTAGCATTTCACTTATCCCTTCATCAGTGCCAGCATCAAGACTGCCATTGTGATGAATTGGCCCACAATCTTTCTTATTTCTGCACCTTTATCACCTATGGCAAGGCATGCTTTTCTTAAATGAACTGCCCAATTTCATCAGCACTAGACCGCATCTGCTATGAGGCTACATTAGATTCTTGCCTCATTCGGCCGTCTAAGGTATCTCTAAAGAAGCAGTACAATCACCCTGCTCCTGACTCTAGTCAGCCAGTGCCGTAGTGTTGAAAGGTGGGCAGGGCGGTATTCATGGGCAATGGGCTGCTGTGTTTCCACACACTGGCACCCTACAAATAAACGGTGTCCTGATTCCCATGTGCTGTACATGAGGTTCAGCACACTCATATTTTGGTTGCAGACCTCTGCCTTCTCCGGTTCTTTGGCTTCAGGAACCGCCACACACGGATTCGGTTTTAAAAAGTCCATAACACAGCATGTTCTGATGTCTGCTGTTCGCTTGCCCTGAGCTATCCCTTACTCGTCTGGCATCTCTAGCCCTTGGGATACTCTGTCCTTTTCTGCAGCTTCAATGAGTCCTGTCCCAACTCCCGTATGCGATTCCCCGTCCAACTTCCTATCCAAGGAAGATATTGATGCATGCTTCTCAGTACCTCAGTTGGACCATAGGTTCTGGACGTTCCAGTAATGCCAGCTCCGAGTTTTATGGCTAACGTTCTCTTGCTGCTGAACAGCCCATGCTCTTTGTGCCCACAGAACCTACAACTACTGCTATGTCTCCATCTAGTCTCTCACTCTCCCTCAGACTAACTGCCTGTAATCAGGAACTGTTTCTCTTGTTAACTAACTCACCCTATCCTCCAACACTGGAGCTGTTCTCTGAAGAATTAACTGGCACTACACACTTCCTCCTTCTCTTGTGCCTGCAACTGCTTATATCTTATGCTAATCCTACATTTTATGTCCTAAACTTTCCCTATATCTGACACAACAGACATTACGCATTTATCAGAACACATAGTATAGCATTACATTAACTATGCACCTTGGTGCCTATAAGGTTCTGTGCAATATAAACAGTCTTTTGTAAACACAGGTTACAACAATTTAATACACAGGGGGAGGCATAAGACCGTTCCGGTCATACTCTTACAGTGTCACAATGTTCTATGAGGGCTGCACAATCCTCTTACAGCAGGAGAAATACATCACCAGAGCTACCTGAGAATTACCACTCAACACTGCAGTGCTGGCTAGTCAGGAGCAGTCCTCACACACAGTAGAAGGCTGATTCCCTCCTCTTTAACAGTGACAGCTGTCAGCCTCTGAGGAGGGCAATCAGCGTAGTTCAGGAAACGAATAAAGGTGGGGGCTAAAGGAGGGGATGAGCTAAAATGAGGCATTGACAAAGAAAAGACAGGAGGAAAGAGCTGGAGAGAGGAAAGAATGCTGCGATTGTAATCAGAAAACGAATTGCATCCTGCAATAGAAGTCAATGGGCGCGATAAAAAAATCGCTCAGCACTCGCACAGCAATCGTACCATGCGAGTGCCGTGCGATTTTTACGCACCAGTCTCCTTTGAAAAGCCGGCATTTCATATGCCGCTATTGTAAAAACACACTGACAGGTTACAATAGAAAAGATAAATTACACATATACATATAGAATAGGTGTATATACACTGCTCAAAAAAATAAAGGCAACACTCAAATAACACATCCTAGATCTGAATGAATGAAATATTCTCATTAAATACTTTGTTCTGTACAAAGTTGAATGTGCTGACAACATAATCAAACAAAAATCATCAATGGAAATCAAATTTATTAACCAATGGAGGCCTGGATTTGAAGTCACACACAAAATTAAAGTGGAATGTAATGTCCTTAAAACAAGTAAAAATGATGCTCAGTAGTGTGTGTGGCCTCCATGTGCCTGTATGACCTCCCTGTGCCTGTATGACCTCCCTACAACTCCTGGGCATGCTTTGATCAGGCAGTAGATCACTCTCCATGGCATCTCCAGACTCTGTCACGTCTGTCACATGTGCTCAGTGTGAACCTGCTCTCATCTGTGAAGAGCACAGGGCACCAGTGGTGAATTTGCCAATCCTGGTGTTCTGTAACAAATGCCAAGGGTCCTGCATGGTGTTGGCTGTGAGCACAACCCCCATCTGTGGACGTCTGGCACTCAGACCATCCTCATGGAGTCGGTTTCTAACTGTGCAGACACATGCACATTTGTGGCCTGCTGGAGGTCATTTTGCAGGGCTCTGGCAGTGCTCCTCCTGTTCCTCCTTGCACAAAGGCGGCTGTAGCGCTCCTGCTGCTAGGTTGTTGCCCTCCTATGGCCCACTCCACGTCTCCTGGTGTACTGGCCTGTCTCCTGGTAGCACCTCCAGCCTCTGGACACTACAAAGACAGACACCGCAAACCTTCTTGCCACAGCTGGCATTGATGTGCCATCCTGGATTAACTGCACTACCTGAGCCACTTGTGTGGGTTGTAGAGTCCGTCTCATGCCACGAGTGTGAAAGCACGACCAACATTCAAAAGTGACCAAAACATCAGCCAGAAAGCATTGGTACTGAGATGGGATCTGAGGTCCCCCACCTGCAGAACCACTCCTTCATTGAGTGTGTCTTGATAATTGCCAATAGTTTCCATCTGTTGTCTATTCCATTTGCACAACAGCATGTGAAATTGATTGTCAATGAGTGTTGCTTCCTAAGTGGACAGTTTGATTTCACAAAAGTTTGATTAACTTGGAGTTATATTCTGTTGTTTAAGTGTTACCTTTATTTTTTTGGGCAGTGCATATATATGTATGTCAGTGACACACATATATATATATATATATATTGTGGTGTAGTGACCCCTGATGCAGCTAGGGGGCACTGTGTATGCTCCTCAAGATATGCATGGAAGCATGGTTTGTGTTGTGGTAAAGGACCTGTGATGAGGTCATGACCAGGTGACCTAACCATGTGATCCTGACCTCATCTGGGGTGGGGTTACACCTATGTGCATGGAAGCATAGTGTGTGTTGTGGTAAAGGACCTGTGATGAGGTCATGATCAGGTGACCTAACCATGTGATCCTGACCTCACCTGTGGGCGGGGTTACGCCTATGTAATGGAGTTTGTTTGGCACCTGAGAGAGTGTGTGGGAGTCTGCCAGTGTGGACAGACTTCCATGTTTCCATGTGGGACATTACAGAGAGGTCTCTGTGACTGAGGAGTGAGGCTCCAGGCAGGAGCTGAAATACTGAAGATTTGCATTGCCTGTGACTGTGAGGTTTATGCTGTAATAAACCTGATGATTTTTGGATAAGAAAAGTGTCTCCTGATTACCTCTGAAGCAGCCGAGTGAGTGAAACCTTACAATTGGTGGATGGAATGCTGGCAGCGGCCCAAGGAGCACATGTTCCAGGACTGGGAATGAGGAATCAGAGGAGGAACGGACGGTCTGTGAAAACCGTGAGTGTGACCAGTGGTCACGAATAGACTGTGTTTATGTTTATGTGGTGCCTCTGAAGATATGAGGTACCTGAAGAAGCTGTTAAGCAGTGGTGCAGCAGGAGTCTGTGTTATGTGACGGGGTATTGAAAGGAGAAAGCTGTGATAGGATACCTCGAGGAGGTTCGGAATCTCTTGCCGAGAGTGTAAGAAGGAGTCTGTGTTTACTGGGTCAGTGAAGTGTTTTGTTTTTCCTTTGTGGGATACCTCTGAGGAGGAGGTCTCCAGGAACCTGTGTGGCTGATGCCAACAGGTAACGGTCTTGAAAACCGTGTTATGCTGGTTGGGACCAGAGGGGACTATTCGTGAGAGAAAAGACTATTTTTGTGTTTGCTGGATACCTCTGAGGCTGAGGTCTCCAGGAACCTGTGTGGCTGACGCCAACAGGTGACGGTCTTGACAACCGTGTTATGCTGGTCGGGATCAGTGAGAAGAATTAGTGAAAGACTGTTTTTTTCCTTTGTTGGATGCCTCTAAGAGGAGGTGTCCGGAAACCTGCGTGGCCAACAGGTAACAGACAGGAGTCTGTGGTGTACTGACGGGTCAGTGAGAGATTGTTTTTGTCCTTGTGGGATGCCTCTATGAAAAGGAGGTGTCCGGAAACCTGAGTGATCAACAGGTAACAGACAGGAGTCTGTGGTGTACTGACGGGTCAGTGAGAAACTGTTTTTCCTTTATGGGATGCCTCTATGAAGAAGAGGTATCCGGAAACCTGAGTGATCAACAGGTAACAGACAGGAGTCTGTGGTGTGCTGACGGGTCAGTGAAAAACTGTTTTTTTTTCCTTTGTGGGATGCCTCTATGTGAGAGGAGGTGTCCGGAAAATCTCTCTGGCCGAGAGTGTGACAGACAGGAGTCTGTGTTGTGCTGACGGGTCAGTGAGAAACTGTTTTTTTTTCTGGAACACGTGTGAGGTGTTTGCTGTGGCTCGGGGGAGTCATGAAGGTGACAAGCGGCTGGCTGTGACTCGTGGGGTCACGAAGGTGACAAGCGGCAAGACAGCGCAGCGTGCAGAGACTTGTGGTAGCAGGAGCTACAGTGACTGTTGCAGCAAGAAGTTCTGCAGCAGCCGGAGCTGCAGTAACAGCCACAGCAGCTTAGGAGTAGCATCTGGAGGTGCTGTTGTTGGTGGCTGCAACGGAAGCGGTGGCAGTACCAGCAGGAGCTGGTGTGGTAAAAAGGACAGTGTGAACCAGGCACACAAACTCTTAAAGGGCCAGTACACGCCCTAAGTAAAAGACACTGTCTAAGGGTACTATGTGGACTGGGGCCTGTAAGAGCAGATGGTGTGTACCCCAGTGATGGGTGGTGTCCCTAAAAGGGGAGGAGTCCCAAAAGGGGGGCGGCAACCCAAAACAGGGATGGTTACCCAAAAGGGGGCGGAGTCTCAAAAGGGGGTGGTAGCCCAAATCAGTAAAGTTGCCCAAAAGGGGGTGGAGTCCCAAAAGGGGGCGGTAACCCAAATTGAGATGGTGTCCCAAAAGGGGGCAAAGTCCCAAAAGGGGGCAGTAACCCAAATTGGGATGGTGGCCCAAAAGTGGGCGGAGTCTCAAAACGGGAAGTTGATAAAGTGTGGTGTTGTTCAGAGGAGGGAGCCTCACAACAGCAGGCGGCTGTAGTGGTTCCTTGTCGTGTGATGTGTGAAAAGAAGGTAACACCTAATATCGATAGTCTAGCGTTCCAGGTGACCAGAAGAAAGTGTGGGTCAGACCAACTCGGGGACTTGGACGTGACAAGACGTGTGACCGTGAGAAACGGTATAGCTCCAGGAAAGGGGGCAGAGACCTGTCTAAGTGGGGACGTGCTGTTTCAGGATGACAGGGGGAGGGGGAGTGACTCCTATGCAGACTGTGACTCGACCGCAAGGGAAAGTGAGTGCAGTAAGCTGGAGCTCTCTGAAGTTACCAAGAGTCGTGAGACAGTGGAAACTGCAGATGCAGGAACGGGCAGAACTCTGGAGAGGCAGAGTGTGTGTAGGCAAGAGTGCCCAGCCGAAAATGTAATTAAAGAGGTGATGGTGCGACATGTGCTGGCTAAAAGAGAGACAGTCGAGCGAGAAAGGGTCCTAAGACGAATGATTGAGCACAGAGTGGAGGAGCTGGAGAGGGAAGTCTCTAGGCTCAGAGATCATCTGTCAGCGTGTAAGAGTATGAACAAGGCTCTATGGAGAGAGACGGTGGTTCTCAGAGAGGAACAAGAGAAACATCAGCAGGAGTGTCACTGCTTGGCAGAAGAGCGAGATAGAGTTCTCCGAGAGCTCAAGATAGAGGAGGAGACTAGTGCCCAGCTCCAGAAATCTATGGGAGAAGAAATCCAGCAAGGGAAGTGCCATGCAGATGGGCACACAAGGGAAAGCGATGTCTTGGAAAACTGTACTAATGCTCAGGACGAGGAGGTCCAACAGTCTGTCCAAGAAGGTGACGGGTCGGGTTTCAAGTGTGTAATAGAGATACCCGAAGACCTGCGAGAAGTGTGTGCCAGTGAGGAAGCGCATGAGGCCTTTAGAAAGGCGGTAGAAGCATGTAGTGTGAACTGGGTGCAGAGATGAAACAGTTAGTCATACTGTCGACTAAGGAAGTCACACTGAAGCGAGTGGCTGTCCTGAGAGACATGCATCTACAATGCCTCCGAACGAAACAGATGATCATGTTGAGGAATAAAGAAGCCGCTCGACGTTTGGAGCAAGCAAGAAAGGCTCAAAGTCGGCTTGGATTGGTGGAAGACATCATTCAAGTGCCCAGAGGTCTGGTGAAGAAAGTCATCGGAAGACTTGGGAAAATGATGCAGGAGATGGTGAATAAGTCCGGTGTGACGAGAGTCAGGATTCCGGCTGATGACGAAGTCCAGGTCGTGGGTGAAGACGGGATGGTTCCGTTCCTCATTGTCGGATCCATGGAGAGCCTTGGGAATATCCGGATGCTCCTGGAGTATCGTGTGTCGTACCTGAGAGAAGTAGAGCAGCTACGACTGGAGAGGGAGCAGGTCAACAGAGAGCTGCAGGAAATGGAAAGAAGATGGCCGCCACCTTCAATCCGTCGTGTTGAGAGGCGAAGAGCACCTGATGGAAGAGGTAGAAATAGTGATGCCTCAGTTAGCTCAGTGATGAGTGACCTAAGCAGGAGAACCTGTGGTGGACGAGCTGAAAAGGACTCAGACCAGACAGAACGTATGGGTGCAGGGGAATTGCGACCCGTACTGACCGCTGGGGAGGCGGGTGGTCTGACAGAGGGCCCGACTTAGCCAGATGGTTTGACTGGCAGAGACGACCGAGAAGGATCTCTGGTCGGGTAACAAGTGTTCAACCCCACAAGTTTGAACAGAGGGGGGAGGTATGTGGTGTAGTGACCCCTGATGCAGCTAGGGGGCACTGTGTATGCTCCTCGAGATATGCATGGAAGCATGGTTTGTGTTGTGGTAAAGGACCTGTGATGAGGTCATGACCAGGTGACCTAACCATGTGATCCTGACCTCATCTGGGGGTGGGGTTACACCTATGTGCATGGAAGCATAGTGTGTGTTGTGGTAAAGGACCTGTGATGAGGTCATGATCAGGTGACCTAACCATGTGATCCTGACCTCACCTGTGGGCAGGGTTACGCCTATGTAATGGAGTTTGTTTGGCACCTGAGAGAGTGTGTGGGAGTCTGCCAGTGTGGACAGACTTCCATGTTTCCATGTGGGACATTACAGAGAGGTCTCTGTGACTGAGGAGTGAGGCTCCAGGCAGGAGCTGAAATACTGAAGATTTGCATTGCCTGTGACTGTGAGGTTTATGCTGTAATAAACCTGATGATTTTTGGATAAGAAAAGTGTCTCCTGATTACCTCTGAAGCAGCCGAGTGAGTGAAACCTTACAATATACATATGTATTATATATATTATATGTGTATATATTTATATATATGTCTTTAAATTTCATAGGCAGATAGATACAAGAATAGCCATTGATTCATTTGTCGGCTTCTGTAAAATCAATGCAGGAGCTGACAGTATAGGAGACATGGTTTACATTCAGTAAATCCATGCAAAATAGTTAAATACAGTATATAGATGTCAGTGACCAATACACTTAGTATAGTGTGTGTGTGTAAATTAGGGAACGTGTGTGGAGCTGAACAAATCTGGATTCCACGGAAGAGCTGCAATTCGAAAACTGTTGCTCTCAATGACAAATGTTTCGAAGCGTTTAGAGTGGTGAAGAACCCTCCAGAATTGGTCCCTCGAGCAGTGGAAACATGTGATATTCTCAGACGAAACATCGTTTACCCTATTTCCGACCTTCGGCCGCGTGTACGTTTGGAGACAGCAGAAAGAAGCATTCCATCCAGACTGCCTTATCCCAACCGTAAAACATGGCGGAGGTTCTGTGATGATCTGGGGTGCTATTTCGTGGAGATCTGCCGGGCCAATGATATTCCTTCATGGAAGAATTAACAGCCGCGATTATTTAGGCATTTTGGGCGACCAAGTGCATCCTATGGTTCAAGCACGGTTCCCGGAGGGGAACACCATCTTTCAGGATGATAATGCACCAATTTATACAGCTAGAATCGTTAAAGCATGGCACGAGGAACATTCTAATGAAGTTGAGCATCTCATCTGGCCCCCACAATCCCCAGACCTCAACATTATTGAGCATTTTTGGTCATTTTAGAGATTCAAGTTAGACATCAATTTCCGCCGCCATCGTCGCTCAAAGAACTGGAGGGTGTTTTCACTGAAGAATGGGCTAAAATTTCTTTGGAAACAATTCACACCTTGTATGAATCCATACCTCGTAGAATTTTGGCTGTAATCGCTGCAATGTGATTTTAAAATGAGCTTTTACATACAGAGAACTGTTGTATGTAAAAGCTCATGTTAAAATTGCATTGCAGTCTGATAGCAATCGCACTGCATTCGTATGTAAATTGGATGCTAGGTGTGAAAAATCGGATTGTACTCGCACAAAAAATGAATGAAACGCGCATGACACTTGCATTACACTTGTCCGACTCTCCTGCATCAAAATAAGACCGATTTTTAAATTGCTAGTGTGTCTCCCGCCTTATATGTGCTTTCAGTTAATCTATACAAATTGTAGAGAGGAAGAGACTAGAACTCCAGCGCCACCTATAGGAAGTAGCAATCCTATAAGTCCATGTAAACCCTTAACGGCCTTGTCACATGACTTGGCATAAAGCCAAATCCAGTTAATCTAAACATTACGCTGTCGCCTAATGTCTACCCAATGAAGAGCATTCACTCTTCTAATATTTTTATGAAGAATGAATGCCCGTCTACTCACTATCACTACCCACCAAAGTGACTAACTTTACTGACCCATGACTCATATCTAATTTGCTGGAGAAGAATTAGTGTTACTGAAAATTGCTTCAATGGATTTATAATTCTAGTTTATCTCAGCGTATAATTCACACTGGATGAAAACTACAGTAGGTAAATACACAGTATTCATCCTGCTAAATCTGCACCCCTAGTTTAACACATAAGATTCTGCTGTCAATATCAGAAGATTTGCAATTTATTATGCCAATCATTCTGCAAATTTAAGTTCACGTTCCCTTTTTCCTTGTGGAACCAATATATAGCAAGTAAAAAGTGTTTGAAATATAGAAAATTAAAATAAAAACTTTTTACAACCAAAATTTCATCAATGAAAACGGTAACTTATCTTTGAATAAATAAGCCATCATACAGGTTTGTTAGTAGAAAAAAAAAAGGATTTTGGCTGAATTCAGACATCATGGACCGAGTATTTACCATAGTGCACACGTCGGAATCCCTCCCTTTGATGTGGGCTCCGGCGCTGAGCCCACATTTTTCCTGGCACATGTCAGCTGTTTTGAACAGCTACAGATTCCAGCTGTAATCGCGATCTGGAGGGCAACGACTACAATTCCCAGAAATAATGGAGACAGCGGCGAACAACATGTTAAGGCAAGTACCCAAAACACCACCCATCTGACCTGACTGCCATCATTTAAATGTCCCGCCAATTTAGGGTGACAGATTCCCTTTAAACGCTGCCATGACTGACAGGTCTCTTCCTGCATGTATGTGTAGGGAGAGACCTGTACTGGGCGTGTAGAGGTCACTGGGGACTCTCCTTTATGACTAGTCTCCTGTGTGGCTCAGTAGCTTGCAGCTTTTAAAGTATGTTTTTCTAGGAAACACAGCTACTTTTCAGAGTCAAGCATACCCAGTTGAGATCACATAGCCAGTGTCTGATACATGTTACCGGCGGATCGATCAGAATGTACCACCTGTCAAGTTCCCTTTAACCCCTTAATGTCCACTGACGTGCAGAGTCCGTCATGGCAAGGTGCCAGTTCCGGCACCAGGACTGACTCTGCACGTCATGCCTTTGATCTACCACTGCGTGTAAACACGCAGTGGTAGATCAGTGCCGACAGCTGTCACAGACAGCTGACAGGCACGGCAAGCGGTGCGGGGACCTTTGCCGTCGGTCCCCGCACCCACAGCGCTGTGCTTGGTCAGTCAATCTGACTGACCAAACACAGCAGCGATCGCGCAGGAGAAGCTGAAATTTCAGCTTCCCCAGCGCGATAAGTGCAGGAGCCGGCGCTGCAGTGGCCAGGCTTCCTGCACTGACAGCCAGGAACGGAGCCCCCACCGCCCCTGGCTGTTAACCCCCTGACTGCTGCGATCGAGCGCGATCGCAGAGCTCAGGGGGGGAGGCAGAGGGTCGGGAGCTCCCTCTGCCTCAGATCAGCGTCCCAGCGATGTAATCGCAGGGCCCGATCTCTGCCTTGATGACCCGGGGGTTGTCATGACAACCTCCGGGTCATTTAGCTACGGGAAGCTGCTGTGATCATGTCACAGCAGCTTCCACTATAGTTGCAATGCATTGCAATGCCAGAGCATTGCAATGCATTGTAACTGCAATCAAAAGTAAAAAAAGTGAAAGTCCCATAAAGGGACAAGTTGAAAAAAAATCATTTTTTAAAAAAAATTGTAAAAAAATATTAAAAAATAATTTAAAAAAAATCCCCTAAAAAATACACATTTTTATGTAATAAAAAAAATAAAAAACAAAAAAAATACACAAGTTAGGTATCGCCATGTCCGTAAAAATCCCATCTATAAAAGCATAACCCTAGTTAACCCCTTCAGTGAAAGCCGTAAAAAAAAAACACAAAAAAGTAGTAAATTATACTTTTTCCAAGCGGTATCATTATACCGCTTGGAAAAAGTGCAATAACACGCGATCAAAAAGTCAGATATAAATAATCATGGTACCGCTGAAAACGTCATCTTGTCCCGCAAAAAACAAGCCGCTATATACCATCATCAGCGAAAAAATAAAAAAGTTATAGCTCGCGGAATAAACTGATGCAAAAATAATTATTTTTTCTATAAAATTCTTTATTGTGTAAAAAACGCCAAAACATAAAAAAAATATATAAATGAGGTATCGCTGTAATCGTAGTGACCCGAAGAATAAAGCTGCTTTATCAATTTTACCACACGCGGAACGGGGGAAAAAAAATTAAAAAAAAACCAATTCCTGAATTGCTGGTTTTTGTTCATTCTGCTTCCACAAAAATCGGAATAGGAAGCGATCAAAAAACGTTATGTGCCCGAATATGGTACCAATAAATACGTCAGCTCGTCCCGCAAAAAATAAGCCCACAGATAACTCTGTCGGCCGAAATATGGAAAAATTATAGCTCTCAAAATACGGCGATGCAAAAAATTCTTACAAAAAATTATTCAAAAAAAAGCATCTTTTAGAGTGTGACAGAAGCTAAACATGAAAAAAGGGTGTAAATCTGGTATCGCTGTAATCGCACCGATCCGAGGAATAAAGTCGCCTAATCACTAATACCGCACGAGGAACGGCGTAAAAAAGAAAACCAATTCTTCACCTTTTGTGGATTTGTTCATTGTGCCTCCCAAAGATCGCAGTAAGGCGATCACAGTGGTTCCCCCCCGCATATGGGGTATCAGAGTACTCAGGACAAAATGCACAATAGCTTTTGGGGTCCTATTTCTCCTGTTACCATTATAAAAATAAAAATTTGGGGCAAAAAGGTCATTTTTGTGGAAAAAAATATGATTTTTTTTATTTTCACGGCTCTACGTTATAAACTTCTGTGAAGCCCTTGGGGGTTCAAAGTGCTGACCACACATCTAGATAAGTTCCTTGGGGGGTCTAGTTTGCAAAATTGGGTCATTTGTGGGGGGTTTCTACTGTTTAGGCACATCAGGGCTCTCCAAGCGCGACATGACACCCGCAGACCATTCCATCAAAGTCTGCATTTAAAAACGGTGCTCCTTCCCTTCCGATCTCTGCCATGCGTCAAAATAGTGGTTCCCCCCCACATATGGGATATCAGCGTACTCAGGACAAATTGCACAATAGCTTTTGGGGTCCTATTTCTCCTGTTACCATTATAAAAATAAAAATTTGGGGCAAAAAGATTATTTTTGTGGAAAAAAATATGATTTTTTTATTTTCACGGCTCTACGTTATAAACTTCTGTGAAGCACTTGGGGTTCAAAGTGCTCACCACACATCTAGAAAAGTTCCTTGGGGGGTCTAGTTTCCAAAATGGAGTCACTTGTGGGGGTTTCTACTGTTTAGGCACATCAGGGCTATCCAAACGTGACATGACACCCACAGACCATTCCATCAAAGTCTGCATTTGAAAAAGGCGCTACTTCCCTTTCGAGCTCTGCCATGCGTCAAAATAGTGGTTCCCCCCCACATATGCGATATCAGCGTACTCAGGACAAATTGCACAATAGCTTTTGGGGTCCTATTTCTCCTGTTACCATTATAAAAATAAAAATTTGGGGCAAAAAGATTATTTTTGTGGAAAAAAATATGATTTTTTTATTTTCACGGCTCTACGTTATAAACTTCTGTGAAGCACTTGGGGGTTCAAAGTGCTCACCACACATCTAGAAAAGTTCCTTGGGGGGTCTAGTTTCCAAAATGGAGTCACTTGTGGGGGGTTTCTACTGTTTAGGCACATCAGGGGCTATCCAAACGTGACATGACACCCACAGACCATTCCATCAAAGTCTGCATTTGAAAAAGGCGCTACTTCCCTTTCGAGCTCTGCCATGCGTCAAAATAGTGGTTTCCCCCCACATATGGGGTATCAGCGTACTCAGGACAAATTGCACAATAAC
Organism: Oophaga sylvatica; assembly: GCA_033576555.1. Taxonomy (NCBI): domain Eukaryota; kingdom Metazoa; phylum Chordata; class Amphibia; order Anura; family Dendrobatidae; genus Oophaga; species Oophaga sylvatica. The sequence goes on along the minus strand of JARQOD010000001.1, from coordinate 171,836,443 downwards.
TTTTGGGGTCCTGTTACCCTTTGGAAAATAACAATTGGGGGTGGAAAGATCATTTTTGTGGAAAAGATATGATTTTTTAATTTTACTGCTCTACGTTATAACCTTTTGTGAAGCCCTTGGGGTTAAAAGCTCTCACCACACATCTAGATAAGTTCCTTGGGGGTCTAGTTTCCAAAATGGGGTCACTTGTGGGGGGTTTCCACTGTTTAGGCACACAGGGACTCTCCAAATACGACATGGCATCCAATCTCAATTCCAGCCAAAAAAGTCAAATGGCGCTGCTTCCCTTCCGAGCTCTGCCATGCGCCCAAATAGTGGTTTACCCCCACCTATGGGGTATCAGCGTACTCAGGACTAATTGTACAATAAATTTTGGGGTCCTTTTATCCTTTGGAAAATAAAAATTGGGATGAAAAAATCATTTTTGTGGAAAAAATATGATTTTTTAATTTACGGCTCTACGTTATAACCTTCTGTGAAGCGCTTGGGGGTTAAAAGCTCTCACAACACATTTAGATAAGTTCCTTGGGGGGTCTAGTTTCCAAAATGGGGTCACTTGTGGGGGTTTCCACTGTTTAGGCACACAGGGACTCTCCAAATGCGACATGGCGTCCAATCTCAATTCCAGCCAAAAAAGTCAAATGGCCTGCTTCCATTCCGAGCTCTGCCATGCGCCCAAATAGTGGTTTACCCCCACACATGGTATATCGGTGTACTCTGGAGAAATTGTACAACAAATATTGTGGTTCATTTTCTCCTGATACCCTTGACAAAATTTAAAAAAATTGTGTTGAAAGAAAAATTTTGGGAAAAAAAGTTAAATGTTCATTTTTTCCTTCCACATTGCTTCAATTCTTGTGAAGTACCTAAAGGGTTAATAAACTACTTAAATGTGGCTTTGAACACGTTGAGGGGTGCAGTTTTTAGAATGGTGTCACTTTTGGGTATTTTCTGTCATATTGACCCCTCAAATTCACTTCAAATGTGAGGTGGTCCCTAAAAAAAATGGTTTTGTAAATTTTGTTGGAAAAATGAGAAATTGCTGGTCAACTTTTAACACTTATAACTTCGTAACAAAAAAAAATTTTGGTTCCAAAATTGTGCTGATGTAAAGTAGACATGTGGGAAATGTTATTTATTAACTAATTTTTGTGACATATCTCTCTGATTTAATGGCATAAAAATTAAAAGTTTGAAAATTGCAAAATTTTCAAAATTTTTGCCATATTTCCATTTTTTTCATAAAAAAACGCAAGTTATATGAAGAAATTTTACCACTATCATGAAGTACAATATGTCACGAGAAAACAATCTCAGAATCGCCAAGATCCGTAGAAGCGTTCCAGAGTTATAACCTCATAAAGAGACAGTGGTCAGAATTGTAAAAATTGGCCTGGTCTTTAACCTACAAAATGGCTTGGTCATTAAGGGGTTAAATGTAGTTTTTGATGTAAGTAGTATAAAATTCATTAAATCAATATATGTACCGGACTTTACTACTTCTATTCCAATAATATTCTACCTTACCAAATTGTGTTGTCCAGTACACCATCACCATAATACTGAATCACTGAATTTATATGTCTATAATAAATTCAGTGATTCAGTACTAACAAGTCTCGTATTCCCCACAAGCATGTTGTCTGTAAATTTCTAAAGCAAATATATAACTTTTGACTAAGAAGCTGTCTCATCATACCTCCCTATTGACACGATACCCCATAAAAAAGGCAAGGTTACAGTATCAAAAGAATTCAAGTAGAAACAAATCATGCACAAAGCAGCTTGTTAAAAGTCATTGCTTCCGATGTTTGTATTCCAGTGTAGAATAATCCCTCTCCCCTACTCCTCATTGACTTATATTTTACATACCCAGTCAGCATTGCTATGCAAATGTGAATTGTACGTGATCAAATATTTAACACAGGCCTATCTAAAGTGGTGTTACTATTGCATGCACTGTGTTCAAATAGTTTTGCAGTTTGGATTACTGTTATTATTATTATACATTTTTATAGCGCCATTTATTCCATGGCGCTTTACGTGTGAAAAGGGGAAATATAGACAAGTACAATAAACAGGTGTAAGACAAGGGACACACAAGTACAGAAGGAGAGAGGACCCTGCCCGCGAGGGCTCACAGTCTGCGGGGATGGGTGAGAATACACTAGGAGAGGGTAGAGCTGGCTGTGCGTTGGTTCAGTAGACTGAGGATCATTGCAGGTTGTAGGCTTGCTGGAGCAGGTGGGTCTTCAGGTTCGTCTTGAAGGTTTCCGTTGAGAGTCTGATGTGTTGGGGTAGAGAGTTCCAGAGTATGGGGAAGCACGGGAGAAGTCTTGTATGCGATTGTGGGAAGATGAGATGAGGGGGGAGTAGAGAAGGAGATCTTGAGAGGATCGAAGGTTGCGTACGGGTAGGTACCAGGAGACCATGTCACAGATGTATGGAGGAGACAGATTGTGGATGGCTTTGTATGTCATAGTTAGGGTTTTGAACTAAAGCCTCTGGGCAATAGGAAGCCAGTGAAGAGCCTGGCATAGCGGGGAGGCTGGGGAATAGCTGGGAGACCGGTGGATTAGTCGGGCAGCAGAGTGTGGATGGACTGGAGTGGTGCCAGAGTGTTAGAGATTGAGACTATAGATTATAATATCAGAGATTTTTGGAAAATTCTGATTGATTTGTTTCCTTAAATCTTTTGGATAGGAACATCTTCAAATACGACCATCACCACACTTATTTATTCACACTACTGTTAAGGTATGTTCACACTGAGGGTTTTTTTTAAGAGACTGTGTGAAAAACGCTGTTTTCAAATGTAGGAGAAGCTTACTCAAACTGAAGTGTTTTGTGATGCAATTTTTGCAATCAATTCCTTGCCAGAATCCTTGTTGAAATTAATTTTGTCTGAACAAACCTTAAAAGGTCCCAATACACATTAGACTAAAGCTGATGTCATGGTAACAGTCTAATGTGGATGGGGCCTCCTGACA
>JARQOD010000001.1:171768665-171833353 GCA_033576555.1 Oophaga sylvatica | reverse complement strand
ACCCCCCCTGATATATAAGCTCTTAGCTTCTGTTTTAAGTTGGCTGGTTATCAAAAATAGGGAGACCCCCAAATCTTTTTTTAAATTATGTATTTATTTAATATGCTTTAAAAGGCTAAACAACACCCTTTAGTGTCACATGAAAGGCAGTAAAGAGTGCTAGTTTATTATATGTAGGGGGATTGTGACATTAAATATCCACATGAAATCTTTCCTGTCTATTCTATATATCTATTCTTTCTATTTATTTATCTATCTATCCTTTCTAGTCTATATATCTATTCTACATAGCTATCTTTCTATCTATTTATCTATCCTTTCTATTCTATATATCTGTTCTATATATCTAGTCTTCCTATCTATCTATTTATAGTATCTATCTATCCTTTCTATTCTATATATCTATTCTTTCTATCTATTTAACTATCTATCCTTTCTATTTTATATCTATTCTATATATCTAGTCTTTCTATCTGTCTAGTTAAGTTAGCTATCTATCCTTTCTATTCTATATATTTATCCTTTCTATTCTATCTGTCTATCTATATCTGTATATAAGATTGCTTTATTAGTTTAAAAAACTAGGTTTAAAATTACATAGAGAATTACAGTATATAATAGCTGATGTTTTAAAACGCATTGCAAATGGATTCCATATGCCTGTCATTCAGATGTTATATTGATGTTAAGAAAAGGGAAAAAATTGCACACTTGCATAGCACTCACATGGCATAAGTTGTACCGTATGCATTCCACTCATTCAACTTTACAGGTGCAACATCGGAGCTAGTTTTTATAAACTAATTTGAGCAAACCCATAAAGAAACATTCAAGGGATAATTAAGGCACTGAATTATGTCTGGTGGATGAACTGAAGGGGAGGTATACGATATAGGGATTAAAAAATAAAATTTGTGTACTGCACCACCCAGAGAACTAGCAGTGGATATGAAAAGTCTACACAACACTGTTAAAATGCCAGATTTTTGTCATGTAAAAAAATTCATACCAAGAAGAATAATTTCAGAACTTTTGACACCTTTTCTGTCACCCATAATCTGTACAATTCAATTAAAAAATAAACTGAAATCTTTTCGGTGGAGAAAGAAAAATAAAGAACTAAAATAATGTGGTTACATAAATATGCACACCCTTAAGCTAATACTTTGTTGAAGTACCCTTTGAATTTATGACAGTATTCAGTCTTTTTGGGTAGGAGTCTATCAGCATGGCACATCTACCATTAGCAATCTTTGCCCACTCTTCCTTACAGTAGTGCTGCAAATCTGCCAGATTGCGAGGGAATCTCCTGCGAACAGCATCCTCTTTAAGTCAACACATGGATTTTCAATTGGATTCAGATCTGGGCTCCAGCTAGCGCAATTCCAAAATTTGATCTTCTTTTAGCTAAGCTTAGGGTCATTATCATGCTAAAAGGTGAAATTCCTCTTCATCTTCTGCTTTTTAGCAGAAGCCTGAATGTTTTGATACAAAATTGACTGATATTTGGTACTGTTCATTATTCCCTACACTTTGACTAAAACCCAAGTTCCAGCTGCCAAAAAACAGTCGAAAAGCATAATGCTGCCTCCACCATGCTTCACTGTAGGCATGGTGTTCTTTTGGTCATGCACTGTGTTGGTTTAGGACCACACATACTTTTTGGAATCATTGCCAAAAAGTTCAACTTTGGTCTCACCTGATCATAACATGTTTTCCCCCATGCTTTTGGCAGACTTGATGTAGGTTTTGGCAAACATGGTCAGGCTTGGATGCTTTTCTTTGTAAGAAAAAGCATCCATCTTGCCACAAGACCCCACAAGCCAGACATATGAAGAATGTGAGGAGATTCAGGTGCTTCCTTTCTTTAATTAAACAACTATTGTGATTTGAATTTCCAAAGCAAAATAAGAAAAGTTAAAAACTCACACACAAATAAAGGGGAGGATGCAATGAAACCACCGGGACTCTAAATGGGAAGAGGAGGAGACTGACTCTGAGGGAACAGTTTACTAAGAGGAAGGAGCTGCACTAGCTATTCCTGCTCTCATTGACCACATTAGAGGGAACATACCACTTGTTCTGCCTTTTAGGGCAAAAGACGAAGTTAAAATTACGGTTTTCACTTTATTAAGCTGTAATACTATGTAAGTGACGTCTTGTCAAGGTAAAATATATTTTTCTACCTTTATATTCATATGCTTGTATGTGCTTTTGCTATGTTTATATGTGCTTTTGTTAAGCATTGATAAACACAAAGTTTTCCTTGATGAGTATTGTATCAGAAACGAAACTTATTCAAAGATGATGTCAGTACCAGCTAGTGCCTGTCTCCAAGAAATGCACTGATTAGTGTTGAGCATTCCGATACCGCAAGTATCGGGTATCGGCCGATATTCGCTGTATCGGAATTCCGATACTTAGTTCCGATATTTTTCCTATATCGTATACCGGAATCGGAAGTTCCCATAATTCTTTGAGAGGCAGTGTGATTTTAGTCAGCCAATGAGGAATCCTACGAAGTGTGGGCACATCCTGTAATGCTGCGGTCATCTTAACTAATGGCATGGCTGTGATTGGCTGCTGAAATGATGTCAGAATGCACTATAAAAGGCGCCGCCGCCATTTTAGCGTCACTGTGCTGTGAACTCAGTTAGGGACAGAACGCTGCTCTGCTGACTCTGAGGGACAGTTAGAGATTGCGAATTTGTGTACTTTGCTTTAGGCAGGCTAGTTTACCAACCGCTGTGTAAAGCTTCCTTTTGCCTTGCAGTGTTGTTTTAACAGCTCTGTGCAAGGTGTGTGTGTGAGAGTGCAGGTGAAGCTGCAGTTTGCTCTGCATCCAACGTTGTCTGTAGGCATCTGCACGTGTCACTCACAGACTCTTTTTTTTTTTTCTTTAGTGTAATTCTAGCTGCTCCATTCAATAGAAATTATAGTGTGACGCGCTTCCATCCGTATACAATACATTGGTTGCAAACACTATAGAAGTACAGAAAGAAGCCTTTCACAGATAGTGAACAGTTGTGTTTCAGTGTTCACTGCAGTCTGTGAGGTATTTTTTTTTTTTAAATGCAGATCACGCTCCAGTTACTTCTTCGACTAATGCTGCGTGTACTATGCTGAGCGTCTGTCACTGGCTCATCCTTGTCATTTTTCTAAAATTGGTGCTGCTTTATTCTATTTTAAATTTACTAAAATCTATTAGTGTGAAGCTCTTCCATCAAAATACAATACATTGCTTGCAAACATAATAGAAGTCCACAAAAAGGCCTTTCACAGCAACTGAACAGTTGTGTTCACTGTTCACTCTAGTCTGAGGTTTAAATTTTTGGTAGGAGTGTAGATCCCGCTCCACTTACTTCAACCTGCTGCGTGTACTTCTGAGTGTGTCACGGCTCATCCTTGTCATTTTTCTAAAATTGGTGCTGCTTTATTCTATTTTAAATTTACTAAAATCTATTAGTGTGACGCTCTTCCATCAAATACAATACATTGCTTGCAAACATAATAGAAGTCACAAAAAGGCCTTTCACAGCAACTGAACAGTTGTTCACTGTTCACTCTAGTCTGAGTTTAAATTTTTGGTAGGAGTGTAGATCCCGCTCCACTTACTTCAACCACCGCTGCGTGTACTCTGCTGAGTGTCTGTCACTGGCTCATCCTTGTCATTTTTCTAAAATTGGTGCTGCTTTATTCTATTTTAAATTTACTAAAATCTATTAGTGTGACGCTCTTCCATCAAAATACAATACATTGCTTGCAAACATAATAGAAGTCCACAAAAAGGCCTTTCACAGCAACTGAACAGTTGTGTTCACTGTTCACTCTAGTCTGAGGTTTAAATTTTTGGTAGGAGTGTAGATCCCGCTCCAGTTAGATCACGCTCCAGTTAGTGCCTCATCCTTGACATTTTTCTATAATTGGTGCTGCTCCATTCTATTTCAAATAACTCAAATCTATTAGTATGACGCGCTTCCTTCCATATACAATACATTGGTTTCAAACACTATAGAAGTACACAAAGGGGCCTTTCACAGCTAGTGAACATGGGTTGTTAAATTTTAACTAAAATATGTATTTTTTCAAATGACACAAATATAAGTAATGTTGAAGAGGAATAGTCCTACATCCATTGTTTGCACAATATTACAGGTGTACATCACGTCCCTTAATCAACAATGTATTATTATATTTACTTGTATGCTTTTATTTAAAAGCCAAGAACACAGAAGGATAACCTTCGCACTGCAGCTGCTGTCAAAGTTCAACCCACATTATGCACTTCCAACATTGCAGCATTTGAGGCATGATGTGAGTTGGATTTGTCAAAGTTATGGAGTGAGAAGGTTCACCATCAGTACCCTATAGCATAAGTATGCTTTTGTGTTAGCATTTGTGGTAGACATGTGGATATCTGCCCTAATATGTCACAATTATTTTGTTACAGATTTGTTACCAACACTAATCATTGAATGGTTTTAAATGTGACGTTTGACTTGTTTACAGCTTATAAATAAGGGTGTAGCCTGATATCTATGTGTAGCACTAGCCACTTTAACATGTCATGTTTTTTTCAACATGTGTAGCTAGGTAGCAGTAATTTTTGCCGGACACACAGCAGGGGAACAGCAGGCGTTACTGAACTCCACAAACACATCATCGATTGTTTTGATCTGTGCATCCAACACTTCTGAGCCCAGGGTCAAGGAGGGTGTAGCCTGAGGCCTAGTATGAGATGTTTGAACTTTAATTTGAACTTTAATTTGGAGTTAGCAGCATTAATTTTTGTCAGACACACAGCAGGGGAACAGCAGGCGTTACTGAACCCCACAAACACATCAGCGATTGTTTTCATCTGTGCATCCAACACTTCTGAGCAGCAACTGGCGGTGTTGAAGCCCAGGGTCAAGGAGGGTGTATGCAGAGGCCTAGTATGAGATGTTTGAAGTTTAATTTGTAGTTAGCAGCAGTAATTTTTGCCAGACACACAGCATGCCTAGTTCATTTTCAGAAAAGTAAGCCGTTCTACATTATCGGAGGATAGTCGCATGCAACGGTCTGTTAGTATACCACCTGCAGCAGTAAAGACGCGCTCCGATAATACACTGGCAGCAGGGCAAGCCAGCACCTCCAATGCATACTGGCTAAGCTCTGGCCATGTATCCAGCTTAGAGACACAAAACTTGAATGGGGAAGAGCCATCTGGGAGTACACTGAGAGGGAAAGACATGTAGTCTGTCACTATCTTACGGAAATGTTGCCTCCTGCTGACTGGAGCCGTCTCGGATGGTGTAGACATTGGTGGCGCTGCCACAAAACTTCGCCACATTTGGAACATACTGTTCTTGCCCTGTGCAGAGGCGCTGCTTGTGCTCCCTCTTGTTGCAGAGCTGTCTCCACTGCCTCGACGCACAGAGCTGCTTTGTAAAGCAGTAGCAGCAGCAGTGCTCTCGGCTGGAATGGAGAACATTATGGATTGCACCAGTGTGTCTTGTTACTTCCGCATTTTACGCTCCCGGTTCAACGGTGTGATGAGGCTTTGTAAGTTGTCCCGGTAGCGAGGGTCTAGGAGGGTGTACACCCAATAATCAGACATGGTGTGAATATGTTCGATGCGGCGGTCGTTTCTCAGGCACTGCAGCATGAAATCAACCATGTGCTGCAGACTCCCAACTGGCCAAGAAACGTTGTCCCCTGCAAGAGGCGTCATCTCTGCCTGCTGTGCATCACCCCACCCTTGCTCTACATACTGACTAGAGCGTTGTCTACCTCCCTCTGGAGCGATGTCTTCCTCCTCCATTGACTCCTCCTCATCCTCCTCACAAAGTCCTTCAAATACATAAAAATTTACAAAATTTAAAACTCATAAAATTTAAAAACATTGTATCATAATTCTGTAACATCACTTTATGGAAACACAATAGCATTACAAAAGGATAGACAAAAACTGTACATTATGTGCTTTGTAAATACATTAAAAGTTTGGAATGGTTATGAAAATATAGACAGCGACTCTGGAGGTTCAATTGTTGATACAGCATGGTACTTTGAAAGTCCTCCAGCCCTTTGTGAGGAACCACGTTGCGCTGACTGTCCAGAAGGTGATGGAATTTGTGACTCCTCATCCTCCACCTCTTCCAAAACCTCATGCCTTAGTGCTTGCAGTGTTTTTTGAAGCAGGCAGATAAGGGGGACAGTCAGGCTGACTAGTGCATCATCTGCACTCGCCATCCGCGTTGACTCATCAAACGCACGCAAAACGTGGCAGATGTCCTTCATAGAGTCCTTCACCACTCATTACACTGGCTGCCCATTCATTATAGGATCCAATTCTAATTACTGGTTCTCACCAACAAAGCTCTCCACAGTGCAGCACCCCCCTACATCTCCTCCCTCATTTATATTTATCGGCCTAACCGACTGCTGCACTCTGCAAACGACCTTCGACTAACCTCTGCACTAATCCGTACCTCCCACTCCCAACTCCAAGACTTCTCCCGCGCTGCGCCAATCCTCTGGAATGCTCTACCCCAAGAAATTAGGACTATCCGCAATTTAGATGGTTTCAGGCGCTCCCTCAAAACACATTTGTTCACAGTGGCCTATCACATTCACTAATCAAAGTCATTCTATGTGTAAGTCTGTGTGTGTAGCCCATTCACTATCTCCATGCATCCCTCACTCCCTTAAAATGGCTGGACCATCATTGTAAAAACACCATTGTATATAAACACCTGTACTTTGTATCTCCCCCACCTCATTGTAGATTGTAAGCTTTCACCAGCAGGGGCGGCTGATTTTGCTTTAATTATTGTATTGTTAACGTTGTTACTTATGACTTGTGTTTTGAAACTGTTAAACTGTAAAGCACTGCGGAATATTATGGCGCTATATAAATAAAGATTATTATTATTATTATAGAGGCCCACTCAGTAGTGGTGAAGTGTGAACGGCGCAAATTGCGAGTTGATTGCGCCTGATGCAGCTGATACTCCATTACTGTTGGCTGCTGCTCACACAACCGCTCCAACATATGTAACGAGGAATTCCACCTGGTGGGTACGTCACATATGATGCGATGTTCATGAAGGCGAAATCTGCGTTGCAGAGCTGCAATCAGCGATCTGGCCATGCTGGAACGTCGCAAGTGAGCGCACTCTAGGCGGACCTTGTGCAGCAGTGCATCAAGATCCGGATAGTCCCTCAAAAAACTCTGCACGACCAAGTTGAGCACATATGACAGACATGGTATGTGAGTGAGGTTGCCAAGGCCCAGAGCTGCCACCAGATTTCGGCCATTGTCACACACTACCAAGCCTGCCTGTAGATTCGCTTCCAAAAACCACACGTCGCTCTCCTACTTTATGGCATTACAGAGCTCCTGCGCTGTGTGGCTAAGATTCCCCATGGAAATTAATTTCAGGACGGCCTGTTGACATTTGGACACGGCTGTGCTCATATCGGTCGCAACAGGTAAACGTTCACGGGTCCATGTGGAGGTAGACCGTGACGGCTCCTGCAGCGATGATTCTGAGGAACTGGAGTAGGAGGAGGAGTCAATGTGTACAGACTTGATTCCTGCAATCCTTGGAGTTGGCAGAACACGTTCAGCGCCACTTGCAAGATCAGTACCCGGCTACACAACATTGACCCAATGGGCAGTGAGGGAAAGGTATTGTCCCTGGCCATGGGTGTTAGAACCCTCTTGTTAGGTTTTGTTTCAGTTTGCTGGTCACATGACCTTTTTTCCCTATTTAGTCTGGCTCCGCCCTTCTGGCTTTGCTTGTCTTCATTGTATTATCTACTGTTAAGCTAGCCGGGTGCTTAGGTGCCTTAATCAGTCAGTTTTGCTTGATGTTAGGATCGCAAAGTATTTTTTTTTCTGTTTAATTATCCATGCTACAATTTATGTTAGGAGGTGTCCACCTTTTCTCCCAGTCCCTAGATCTTGTAGGGATTCCTCCCTCGCAACTATAGGTCTTCGTTCACACTAGATGAGGACTTTAGCGGGTCTGGTCGCAGGATCAGGTTCCCCGTTACATCGTAGGGATTCAGCTTAGTTGTATTGTAGGGACAGAATTCCCTTCTTTCCTTACTGGTTGTAGCAGATCATAACAATGGGTACTGGTCCACGCATCGGTGGTCAGGTGGACCACCCTTGCTACTGAGGGCGTTTAGTAGCGCATGTTTAATTTTTCCCTCAACATGCTTTTGCAGACCAGGGACGGCTTGCCTGCTGAAATGAAATCGGCTTGGCACATTGTATTGTGGGACTGACAATGATATTCAGTTACGGAAACTGTCTGTCTCCACCAGCCTGAATGACAGCATTTCAAGGGACAGGAGTTTTGCAATGCCAGCATTCAGAGCCTGTGCTCGTGCATGGTTTGCGGAGTATGGCCGTCTTTTATCCCATGCCTGTGCTACCGATGGCTGTTTTGTGGCCTGGGAGTGTGAGGATGACAGGGAACTTGCTGCTGTGTGTGGAATAACACTTTGTCTCTGGACAACAGTGACCGAGGTTCTTCCATGGCGATCCTGTGAGGAAGCAGAACCAGCTGTGTGTGAGCTCGATGAAGAGGCTTCAACACAACCTGAAGATATAGGTGCTGCTGTAGGTTGGCCTACATCTCCAGTGTGTCTTTGTAACTCAACTACGTGCTTTGTCCGCACATGTTTCCACATATTTGTGGTATTGAGGTGACTGACACTTTTAGCTATTTTTAATTTTTGATTACACAGCTTGCATTTGACATAGCAAATATCATGTGCAAGTGTGTGAAAAAAGGACCACGCAGTGCAAGTCCTGGGATCGCACGTTTTGACTTTTGGAAGACAACTGCTCCGAACAGGTGCCAAACTGGAGGCTACAGGCAACCGAGTCTGCAGCCTAACTCTCCCTCCTGTTTGTACCGTTGGGGCAATGTCTTCCTCTATCTTCCTTCTATCACTAACCACTTCTCTAGGCCTCTCCCAGCTTTCAACCAAAGTACTGGTTCTCAGCCACAAAGCTATCCACAGTGCAGCACCCCTCCTACATCTCCTCCCTCATTTCTATCTATCGGCCTAACCGACTGCTGTGCTCTGCAAACGACTTTCGACTAACCTCTGCACTAATCCGTACCTCACACTCCCGACTCCAAGACTTCTCCTGCGCTACGCCAATCCTCTGGAATGCTGTACCCCAAGAAATTAGGACTATCCACAATTTGCATTGTTTCAGGCGCTCCCTCAAAACACATTTGTTCAGAGCGGCCTATCACATTCACTAATCAAAGTCATTCTATGTATTCTGTGTAAGTGTGTATGTGTGTGTGTGTCTCTAGCCCATTCACTATCTCCATCCCTCACTCCCTTAAGATGGCTGGACCATCATTGTAAATGCACCATTGTATATAAACACCTATACTTTGTATCTCCCCCACCTCATTGTAAATTGTAAGCTGTCACGAGCAGGGGCGACTTATTTAGCTTAAATTATTGTATTGTTAACGTTGTTACTTATGACTTGTGTTCTTAAACTGCAAAACTGTAAAGCGATGCGTAATATGATGGCGCTATATAAATTAATATTATTATTATTAGGATTCCTCTGAGCTGCTCCCACCACCTTCCTGTTCCTCACGCCATGTTGGGTCTTGGACCTCATCATCTCCACTACCCTCTTCCAACACCTGCTGCTGTTGGGTGGTCTGGCCAGCACCATGCTCAACAGAAACTGGCACCTGAGTCTCATCATCATCAGATGCGTTCTGCGGTGTGCTGACCATCGGCACTGTCTCACCCGCCTCTTCAGATTCAGAGAGACACAGCTGTTGCGCATCACTGCATACTCCCTCTTCTTCACATTACAGAATGCTGCTTGGCTGGGCCCCTGTTTGCAAGCCAATAGATTCTGAGAACAGAAGCAGACACTCAGCTGGCTCCTGTACAGAACTCTCTGACTGCCTGGGCAATTTGCCAGGCGGTGAAGAGACAGATGGTTGCTCAACAGTGCTGTGGTCCTGAGAGGAGGTGGAAGCAATTGAAGTCGATGCATTGGCTGACATCCAACCAACAACGGCTTCAATTTGTTCTTCCCGCAGCAGGGGGGTACTCCGAGCTCCTACAAAAGTGCGCATAAAGGAACGCTCACGGGGAAAACTGGTGGATGCTGTGTCACTGGGGGCCGCAGCAGCCACAGAATCCCCACGTCCTCTCCCTGAAGAAACTCCACGGCCACGACCACGTGCATTACTCCCTGCCTTCTTCATCTTGGTAGATTGATAAAGAAAGTCTGAAAAGTTATAAGGCCTAAGTGTGGTTATTCCGCAGAGACTGCAGTGAACACTGCACACAACTGTTCAGTAGGTGTGAAAGGCCCTTTGTGTACTTCTATAGTGTTTGCAACCAATGTATTGTATACGGATGGAAGCGCGTCACACTAATAGATTTTATTTATTTGTAATAGAATGGAGCAGCAACAATTAGAGAAAAATTTCAAGGATGTGCCAGTGACACACGCTCAGCAGACTACAACCAGCAGTGGTTGAAGAACTAACTGGAGCGTGATCTGCACTCCAAAAAGGAAAAGCTCAGACTACAGTGAACACTGCACACAACTGTTCACTACCCAACGCGTCTCAGCAGGAAGGCAGTCTGTGCGTCAAAACAAAGGCGCAAGCATACATCCACGTACCCTGTTTATAAAGCTATATAAAAAATATTATGTAGTAGTGACGCACACTTTATTGAGGTACAGTATTACATCGCCATTCACCATCTGTGGCTATGCAGTCTCATCTATATATACCTTATCTATCCGTTGTCATGCTTGCAAGTCGACAGTCAGGCATAAATAGCAATTTTCACTATGCACTATGCACTTTTTAAAGGTTATGTTTGTTAATAAAAATGATTATTGCCACATATTATGAGTATTACATGATGGAAATTGTTTAATTTTGTATAAACTGTTTAGTGACATTATTCAGCAAATGTAACATTTTAGTAATGTCACAGATAACTTGTAATGCTGATGATGTTTTGAAGTCAGACATTCATTGTCTATACAATAAAAATGGTGTACATACTGTTACTTATCCATCATTAATGGATTCAGATATGTACTTGTATGCTTTTATGTGCAACCGTATAGCAGATTCCTTAACTAATTTATTTTGTGGTTTGCATTGCTGTTCAACATGTTAATGTATGTGTTTATGTTTGTCAATTCTTTATTTATCTAGATATTAGTTTAAATGAAATCATCATCTTATGGTAGTAAAGGTTATCTTTCTCTTGTTTGAAGTATAGACATTTAAAATTGACAGGTAACAAGGAAATTACTTGATCTAGTATTTAAACATCCTCCTTGACGCTGGGCTCCAACACCCCCAGTTGTTGCCTGTAAGTGCTGTTAGCACAGTCAACACTTGCTCCTGTGTTACTGGGGTTCAGTAATGTCAGCTGTTCCCCTGCTGTGTGAACGGCAAAAAGTCCTGCTGCCTCCACCCTGTTCTCTTCTCATCCCTGGGCTTCAACACCGCCAGTTGTTGCCTGTAAGTGCTGTTAGCACAGTCAACACTTGCTCCTGTGTTACTGGGGTTCAGTAATGTCAGCTGTTCCCCTGCTGTGTGAAATGCAAAAAGTCCTGCTGCCTCCACCCTGTTCTCTTCTCATCCCTGGGCTCCAACACCGCCAGTTGTTGCTCGGAAGTGCTGTTAGCACAGTCAACACTTGCTCCTGTGTTACTGGGGTTCAGTAATGTCAGCTGTTCCCCTGCTGTGTGAACGGCAAAAAGTCCTGCTGCCTCCACCCTGTTCTCTTCTCATCCCTGGGCTTCAACACTGCCAGTTGTTGCCTGTAAGTGCTGTTAGCACAGTCAACACTTGCTCCTGTGTTACTGGGGTTCAGTAATGTCAGCTGTTCCCCTGCTGTGTGAATGGCAAAAAGTCCTGCTGCCTCCACCCTGTTCTCTTCTCATCCCTGGGCTTCAACACCGCCAGTTGTTGCTCGGAAGTGCTGTTAGCACAGTCAACACTTGCTCCTGTGTTACTGGGGTTCAGTAATGTCAGCTGTTCCCCTGCTGTGTGAACGGCAAAAAGTCCTGCTGCCTCCACCCTGTTCTCTTCTCATCCCTGGGCTCCAACACCGCCAGTTGTTGCTCGGAAGTGCTGTTAGCACAGTCAACACTTGCTCCTGTGTTACTGGGGTTCAGTAATGTCAGCTGTTCCCCTGCTGTGTGAACGGAAAAAAGTCCTGCTGCCTCCATCCTGTTCTCTTCTCATCCCTGGGCTTCAACACCGCCAGTTGTTGCTCGGAAGTGCTGTTAGCACAGTCAACACTTGCTCCTGTGTTACTGGGGTTCAGTAATGTCAGCTGTTCCCCTGCTGTGTGAACGGCAAAAAGTCCTGCTGCCTCCACCCTGTTCTCTTCTCATCCCTGGGCTCCAACACCGCCAGTTGTTGCTCGGAAGTGCTGTTAGCACAGTCAACACTTGCTCCTGTGTTACTGGGGTTCAGTAATGTCAGCTGTTCCCCTGCTGTGTGAACGGAAAAAAGTCCTGCTGCCTCCACCCTGTTCTCTTCTCATTCCTGGGCTCCAACACCAACAGTTGTTGCTCGGAAGTGTCATTGGCACGGGTACTCACTCCTGCCCAGACTGGTTACAGCACGCCATCTGTTTCCTGTCAGTGTAAACGTGTCATGGGTGCATCGCCACGAAGATCGTCGCGATTGCACATTCTGACTTCTCACAGCTGAGCTGCTGTTTCTTTGTGTTTGGTAATGAGAGAGTTAATTTTACCTAGCTCTTTGCTAAGACTAGGTCCAGCCTCGCCCGGCTGCTTTTGATTATGTTCTAATTAGTTTCCTTTATATTCCTGCCAGTCTGGGTGTTAGACGCCGGTGAAAGCATTCATGTAGTCTAGCAGACTGGAGCGGTTCTGAGAATACTTAAGCTAAGAGCTCCTTAGTTGTTTTTACTCTTATAGCTTATAGTTTATCTCTGAGACCTTAGGTGTTCCTACTGTGTGTGAGTGTTGTATGTAAGACTTTATTTACTTTATTTCTTGTCTTTCTTGTATGTCTTTCTGTTCATTAACCGTTACCTGTTCATTCCCTTTGGTGGTATTCAGGGTCCTTCTTAGGACTAGAATACAGTTGGCAGGGATTGATAGGAGACAGGGTTTACGCTGGTGGCCTGGACCTCTGTACCTTTAACAGTACCTCCAGGTTGAGGGATTAGTTAGGACCCCAGTTTAGGGTCAGCTTAGACCCCGGTCACCCTCTAGCCGGAGACAGCGTATAACGGATTCCGTTTTGACCCACTGGACATTCTGTCAGGTAAATCTATGTTATCATATATCTATGCGCATGTTATATAGTATGTTGCCCTTTTGATATAGATTACTGACATCACATATATATATCTGCTATACAGCGTGACATTTTCACCGGCCCATACTAAAGATTCTCCCCAGCTGTCATGGATCCAGTAGCCCAGCTGGCCCGGCAGTTGCAGGTGTTGTCCATGGAGTTTGCAGACATTAAGTCCAAGGTTTTGTCCTCCCCGGAGCAAACCAGATCTGAACCTAAGGTTGCTCTCCCGGACAGGTTCACTGGTGGGCGGGACAAATTTTTTACTTTCCGGGAGGCATGTAAATTGTACTTTCGGCTGCGGCCTCGGTCATCTGGGAGTGAAGAGCAGAGGGTGGGAATTGTTATCTCGCTCTTACAAGGGGACCCTCAATCTTGGGCGTTCTCTATTCCTCCAGGCTCCCCAGATCTCCAGTCAGTGGATCGATTTTTTACTGCCCTGGGTCTGGTATATGATGATCCGGATCGAGTTTCCCTTGCTGAAACAAAGTTACGTAAGATACGGCAAGGAAATCGTCCAGCGGAGGAATATTCTTCTGAGTTCCGTAGATGGGCAACAGATACTCAGTGGAATGACCCAGCTCTTAGAAGCCAGTTTTGTCAAGGGTTGTCTGACAAATTAAAAGATGTGTTGGCTCAGTATGATTCTCCTCCATCACTGGAGGCTGCTATGGCCCTCGCTATTCGCATTGATAGACGAATTCGGGGAAGACGCGAGGTAACTCCGCCTCCCGTGATGACTCCACCTACTACTAAAGTCCCTTATACTGAGGTTCCCTGGTCTGTTCTGAGGAACCCATGCAGTTGGGAGGGACATCTTTTTGTAGGAAGGAATCGGCGGTGCGCCGCAAGACTAGAAGGTGTTTCTTTTGCGGGAGAGAGGGACATTTTGTTGGGGGGTGTCCATCCCGGACCTCTTTGAGCCAAGGAGTTAACCTGGGAGTGTGTATTTCGTCCCCAAATCCCTCTCAGTTTCTCGTGCCTGCGGAGGTGGTGATTGGTACTAGAACTGAGAGGATTTCTGTTTTTCTTGATAGTGGGTCCGGGGCTAATCTGGTGGACGCTCGGTTTGCCCAGGTGCATGGTATGCAACTGAGTGTATTGGCCAAACCGGTCCCTATACTCTCTATTGATTCTAGACCTCTTGGTCAAGGTAGCTTGGTACAAGCTGTTCATAACATAGATCTTCGAGTAGGGGCAATACATAAAGAGCAATTGTCTTGTTATGTGTTGGAGGGTCTACCTACTCCTATTGTGTTGGGACTTCCTTGGTTGGCTAAACATAACCCAGTGATTGATTGGCAATCCAGAAAGATAAGCCAGTGGGGTGAATTTTGCAAGAATAACTGCATGAGCACGGTCATCGGTGCGGTTGTGCCTAGGACTTTGCCTCCTTTTCTGGAGGACTTTGGGGAGATGTTCTCAGAGGAGGGGTGTAAAGAGTTACCTCCTCATCGCGCATATGACTGCTCAATAAAGTTGCTTCCTGATGCCTTATCTCGTACTTTCCCAGGGACCGGGAGGATGGATGATCCGGTTCCTATTCCTCAGGAGGGAGTTGTAGTGTCAGCTGTATGCTCTGAGCTTGAGGGGGAGGTATTGGGGGCTCAGGGGGACGCCCCTGTGGGACTTCCAGGGAGACTGATAGTTCCAGATTGGTTAAGACTGAAGGTTACGGAGAACCGTTACAAACGGATGGCTGATAGGGGGAGAGTTTCTGGTCGAGATCTGAAGGTGAACGATCTGGTGTGGTTGTCTACCAGGAATATAAAACTTAAAGTTCCCTCCTGGAGGTTGGGTCCCAGATTCATCGGGCCGTACAGGATCAGTTCCATAATTAATCCTGTGGCATTTCGTCTGGACCTCCCTCCTACGTTTAAAAATCATAATGTGTTTCACAAGTCATTACTTAAAAAGTATGTGGCACCAGTCATACCGTCACCTCTACCTCCTCCTTCAGTGGTAGTCAATGATAACGTGGAATTTCATGGGTCGAAAATCATTGACTCACGTCTCAGTCGCCGATCCCCTCAGTACTTAGTTCATTGGAGGGGGTATGGTCCTGAGGAGAGGACGTGGGTCCCTGCGTCTGATGCTAACGCAGATCGATTGGTTCGGACCTTTCACACAACTTACCCGGACAGACCTGGTCATGAGGGTCCGGAGGCCCCTCGTAGAAGGGGGGGTACTGTCATGGGTGCATCACCACGAAGATCGTCGCGATTGCACATTCTGACTTCTCACAGCTGAGCTGCTGTTTCTTTGTGTTTGGTAATGAGAGAGTTAATTTTACCTAGCTCTTTGCTAAGACTAGGTCCAGCCTCGCCTGGCTGCTTTTGATTATGTTCTAATTAGTTTCCTTTATATTCCTGCCAGTCTGGGTGTTAGACGCCGGTGAAAGCATTCATGTAGTCTAGCAGACTGGAGCGGTTCTGAGAATACTTAAGCTAAGAGCTCCTTAGTTGTTTTTACTCTTATAGCTTATAGTTTATCTCTGAGACCTTAGGTGTTCCTACTGTGTGTGAGTGTTGTATGTAAGACTTTATTTACTTTATTTCTTGTCTTTCTTGTATGTCTTTCTGTTCATTAACCGTTACCTGTTCATTCCCTTTGGTGGTATTCAGGGTCCTTCTTAGACTAGAATACAGTTGGCAGGGATTGATAGGAGACAGGGTTTACGCTGGTGGCCTGGACCTCTGTACCTTTAACAGTACCTCCAGGTTGAGGGATTAGTTAGGACCCCAGTTTAGGGTCAGCTTAGACCCCGGTCACCCTCTAGCCGGAGACAGCGTATAACGGATTCCGTTTTGACCCACTGGACATTCTGTCAGGTAAATCTATGTTATCATATATCTATGCGCATGTTATATAGTATGTTGCCCTTTTGATATAGATTACTGACATCACATATATATATATCTGCTATACAGCGTGACAAAACGTCACTTAGCCTCCAATAAGTTGTCCTGTCGTGTTGCGGTCGGGTTAGCCGACTCTATGGTGCCTGGAGTTTAGGTGCTTCCTATGTGTGCTGCGGGATATGCAAATAAAGGCTGTTTCCATTGTGACAATAGGACAATCACCCACTGTAGTACTGTGGGATTCGGTAACTGCGGCCGGCTCGCGGTCTGTCAACTTAAATTTCCATGGGTACCTTCTGCTACCCGTCCGGGTTCCAGTACCGTCAGCTGGTTCTCCGCAGTGCCTTTGGCCTTGGTAGTGCTTTGGAGCACAGGTACCTCCTGCTTAGTAACCGTGTCACAGTAACGTCAGCTGGTACTCGGTTGTGACATTGCCTCTTTTCCTTCTGCTACCCGTCCGGGGTCCAGTACCGTCAACTGGTTCTCCCCAGTGCCTTTGGCCTAGGTGCCTCCATCTCCGTATACGAGTTCCAGCAACGTCTGCTGGTCCTTGGTAGTGCTTTGGAGCACAGGTACCTCCTGCTTAGTAACCGTGTCACAGTAACGTCAGCTGGTCCTCGGTTGTGCCATTGGCTCTTTTCCTTCTGCTGCCCCTCCAGGTTCCAGCACAGTCAGCTGGTCCTCGTTACTTGCATTGGCTCTTGTACCTTCTGCTACCCGTCCGGGTTCCAGTACCGTCAACTGGTTCTCCGCAGTGCCTTTGGCCTAGGTGCCTCCATCTCGGTATCCGAGTTCCAGCAACGTCTGCTGGTCCTTTGTAGTGCTTTGGAGCACAGGTACCTCCTGCTTAGTAACCGTGTCCCAGTAACGTCAGCTGGTCCTCGGTTGTGCCATTGGCTCTTTTCCTTCTGCTGCCCCTCGAAGAAGATGACGACCACAAGGACGACGAGCATCAAGCCAACCAGCCTAAACACCATCACAAAGAAGAAATAAAAGATTACCCAACAGGACTAAGAAGGTTAAGACAAACTACAAGATACAGAACAAGAGACTGAAGAACAATAAGCAGAAGATCAAAAAGCAGAAGAACATGAAGTATAAGACCAAAATGAAGAGCAAAATATATGCTCTAAATTATAAGCAGAAGAAGACTAAGCAGTGTATGGGGGTGAGTCCGTTCCTCCTCGTGGTGCCCCTGGAAAATGCCTGCTGCTGCAGGCTAAACTGAACACGGACAAATACTGTTGTAATTTAAATCTTTGTGACAGCAAGAACGGAAGGATGAAAAATTCATACTTTGACAGATTACAAGTACAGGAATCTCTGTCACAAATAAGAATATGATGAAGAAGATGAAGTACAATATGAAGAAGAATAATAGTTTAATAAGAAGAATATGAGTAATGTTAACAAAAAGATGAATAGCAAGAAGTTTAAGAAGAAGATAAAGAAGGTGAAGATGAAGAATAATTTGATGAAAAAGATGATGCTGCTGAAGATTATGAAGGAGAAAGTGTGTCAAAAGTTAAAAAGGTGAAGAGCATGGAAGTTGTGAAATATACATATTTGCCAAAATAGAAAAAACGTTAACAACATTGTCAATTTCTTCGTCAATCCGAACATCTTTAAAAAAAAAAATATTTATGCTATTCCATTTGATTGGGTTAAAGATCTATGCCTTTAATGTCTCCTCAACCTTCCCCAATACATTTTACATTACTCTTTGTTGTTTTCCTTCATGTACAATTAACCAACAAGGCAAGAATGGGTTTTTTTTAATTCCGATATTTTGTTCCCATAGACTTACATTGGATTTCCGGTATCGGTATCGGGTATCGCCGATATTTTTTGGGTATCGGCGATACCATTCCGATTCCGATACTTTTGGATATCGGAAAGTATCGCTCAACTCTAGCACTGATGTCTGCCCCCACCTTTGGGGAACTGAGAAACCACGTGATATACAAGAGAAGCAGTATCGATTCTCAGAAAATGAAACTTGACTACAGGAAACGCTGCATCAGCTAGGATTACATCACCACAGTCTGCCTGGATACAAGACCTATGGAATGTGGACCAATTAGAGATGGCCAGATGCTAGACATGTACATATATAGACATATACAGCTTACCTCTTCGCCCCCATCCATCCCTTTACTCCACCCTGACATCCTGTGTATATGATCTTATGTATGTAAAAATAAAGAACAGTACTTGCTGGAATAGCTACGTGATAGTAGCCTCTTGAGCATGCTCTTAGTTTGAACCAGCTATTTGTCTGACTCATTCTTTGATTGGTCGACCCATGCTCATAATCTAATTTGGAGTGACTGGAGGACGAGTGGTTTGTCGTTACGACCCCGACAGTCTAATGTGGGAAAAAAATGCATTTTGGGAAAGAAGGTCCTGGTGAAGCAGTCATTTTGTAAGACGCAGTCTACTATGGTTCTACTCCTTCATTGGAGTCCAGCTGTATTTAATTAAACTGATAGGACTTGATTTGTAAAGGCACGTACCTGTCTATATAAGACCTCACAGCTCACAGAGCATGTCAGACCAAATGAGAATCATGAGGTCAAAGGAACTTGCCAAGGAGCTCAGAAACAGAATTGTGGCAAGGCACAGATCTGGCCAAGGTTACAAAAGAATTTCTGCAGTACTCAAGGTTTCTAAGAGCACAGTGGCCTCCATAATCCGTAAATGGAAGAAGTTTGGGACCACCAGAAGTCTTCCTAGACCAGGTCGTCCAGCCAAACTGAGCAATCGTGGGAGAAGAGCCTTGGTGAGAGAGGTAAAGATGAACCCCAAGATCACTGTGGCTGAGCCTCACAGATGCAATAGGGAGATGGGAGAAAGTTACACAAAGTCAACTATCACTGCAGCCCTCCACCAGTCGGGCCTTAATGGCAGAGTGGCCCGACGGAAGCCTCTCCTCAGTGCAAGACATGTGAAAGCTCACATAGAGTTTGCTAAAAAATACATGTAGAACTCCCAGACTATGAGAAATAAGATTCTCTGGTCTGATGAGACAAAGATAGAACTTTTTGGTGATAATTCTAAGCGGTATGTGTGGAGAAAACCAGGCACTGCTCATCACCTGCCCATTAAAATCCCAACAGTGAAACATGGTGGTGGCAGCATCATGCTAGGGGGGTGTTTTTCAGCTGCAGGGACTGGATGACTGGTTGCAATTGAAGGAAACATGAATGCGGCCAAGTACAGAGATATCCTGGATGAAAACCTTTTCCAGAGTGCTCTGGACCTCAGACTTGGCCGAAGATTCACCTTCCAACAAGACAATGACCCTAAGCGCACAGCTAAATTAACAAAGGAGTGGCTTCAGAACAACTCTGTGACTATTCTTGAGTGGCCCAGCCAGAGCCCTGACTTAAACCCAATTGAGTATCTCTGGAGAGACCTGAAAATGGCTGTCCACCATCGTTCACCATCCAACCTGACAGAACTGGAGAGGATCTGCAAGGAAGAATGGCAGAAAATCCCCAAATCCAGGTGAGAAAAACTTGTTGCATCATTCCCAAGAAGACTCATGGCTGTACTATCTCAAAAGGGTGCTTCTACTCAATACTGAACAAAGGGTCTGATTACTTATGACCATGTGATATTTCATTTTTTTTTTTTTTTATAAATTTGCAAACATTTCTAAATTTCTGTTTTTTTCAGTCAAGATGGGGTGCATAGCATACATTAATGAGAAAAAAATGAACTTTTTTAATTTTACCAAATGGCTGCAATGAAACAAAGAGTGAACAATTTAAAGGGGTCTGAATACTTTCCGTACCCACTGTAATTACATGAAATGGAACAACCCGTTGATGTGGATTCGATATCAGATCTTGCTAAAAGAGCCCCTGTGTCAGGATTCAAACCCAACAGCTCTTGTGCACTAGGCGGCAGCGCTTTCCTCTGAACTATTCGGCTTGCTGGACAGTTCCTTTCTAAATCAGATACTAGTACCTGTGTTGTTCCTGATGTCTCCAACCTGAGTTCCTAATGTCTCCACCCCAAGTTCCTGATTGGCTCACCCTGTGATCTCCTGATTGGGCACCCTACTTAAACCTGGCACTGCACTTCCTTCATTGGTAGATTATTGAGCTCCCAGCCTTCAGACTAGCTTCTTCCCACCTGCTGCTCAACCTCAAGATCCTACTGCTGCTCCATGTACTGACCTCTGGCTATATCCTGACTACGATTCCTGCTTATCCTTCTAACTACACTGCTGCTCCGTGTACCAACCTCTGGCTATATCCTGACAACACTACCTGATGGTGCTGCCCTTAGTGGTAGCAATATCACAACTACAACTCAGGTTAGTCCCTAACAGAATAATCTTGCACACAAAATGGAGTCTGTTGCATCCCAACTGAGGCAATAAATTGTTGAACTTCAGAATTTTGGTGCCATATACCAAAAAAAATTTTGTAAGTTGCAAACACAGGTGTTGGGTCAGCAAAAGCAAATTTTTGATTTGCAGATCAACTTCTGGATTTTCGCAACTCAGGCTCAGAATCAAACGCACGCATGCCACTGCCCAAAAAATTCAGTGGGGATCGTAATCATTATTGTGGATTCCTTAATCAATGTCAAATCTATTTCCAGATGCAACCTTCTGCGTTTACCATTGATAGGTAAAAAGTTATTTTCATCATTAATCTCCTGACTAATGATGCTCTTGCATGGGCCTCACCTTATGTGGAAAAGAACTCTGACCTCCTGAATGACTTAGTTTCCTTCACCACTGCTATGGATCAAGTGTTTGATGACCCAAATTGTTGTGCTACAGCTGAAACCAAATTGCATAACCTCAGTGGCGTAACTAGAAATGGCGGGGCCCCATAGCAAAATTTTGAACGGGGCCCCCTCTCCCAAACGGGCGGCGGGGGGGCGGGGTTCTGATAGTGGGCGGAGCCAATAGCAGTGGGCGGAGCAAATCACAGCAATTCTCTAGGCCCAAAAAATACTCTTCAGTCTCATAACAGCCAGCTTTTTGCCCAAATCAGAGCTGTATTTAAAGCAGACATTATGGAAACACAATATAATATAATGGACTGGTAGCAATGCAGCCCCCTTATGCTACCATTACTAGTAACCATGTCCCGCATAACTATTAATGCAGGCACATTATGCCCCCATAACTAGTAATAAGCCCTCTTATTCTCCCATCAGTAGTAATGTGCCCCTCAAGTAGTAATGCAGCCAAGAATGCAGAGTTATCACTCACACAGTATGTGCCCCCGTTAATCTTCGGTGGTATCTTCAGCTCCACAGTGGAGCACACTCACCACCAGTCTTCACCCTTCTGGGCGCCGCCGACGAGTGACGTCAGCAGCGTGATCACATGACATGATCACGCTGCAGACGTCGCTCTGACCCGGCGGTCAGAGCTTCAATTGTAC
The DNA here is from genome assembly GCA_033576555.1 of Oophaga sylvatica. Lineage (NCBI taxonomy): Eukaryota > Metazoa > Chordata > Amphibia > Anura > Dendrobatidae > Oophaga > Oophaga sylvatica. Next base: position 171,811,717 of record JARQOD010000001.1, on the reverse strand, counting down.
TGGCGTCTGTATAGACACCAGTGCAATTGATTCCTGGGAGACGGCACGCAGCAGCTTCTCTGCGCCGGCTGTCAGCATGACAGCCAGCACAGGGAACCGCCGACTCTCAGGCCATGGGCGGCGGAACACAGCCGCAGGGGAGACAGCTGCAGCAGGGACGGGCCCCCTGCTAGCCCGGGCCCTATGGCAGCTGCTTCCCCTGCTTCCCCTGCTTCCACGATAGTTCCGCCCCTGCATAACCTACATCAAGGACGGCGCTCTGTAGCTGAATATACCTCCAAATTCGTTTCAGAAGCTTCCAAACACGACATCATCATATAGTTAGTCTGAAATTGTTTGAAGGCATAGTAATCTTAGTGTATGTAAACTTTTGACTTTGCAGTAAGTAATAAAAATGCTTTAAAACATTTTCTCTCTCATTATTCTGGCATTTGACAAATATTATTAATTATGGTAATTCTAACTGACCTAAAACGGGAAAGGTTTATTCTAATTTTATGTCAGATATTGAGAAAAACATGCATATGTGTCTTTTTATATAGTGAATGTAAACTTCTAGTTTCAACTGTATATACCGTATATACTCATGTATAAGCCGACCCGTGTATAAGCCAACCCCCCTAATTTTGCCACAAAAAACTGAGAAAACTTATTGACTCGTGTATAAGCCGGGTGTATAAACCGCGGTCCTGCTCTGTGCTGCCCCCGTCCTGCTCCTTGCTCCCCCATCCAGCTCTGTGCTCCCCATTCTCATCTGTGCTCCCCCCTCCTGCTCCGTCCTCCTGTGCCCCCCCGTCCTGCTCCGTGCTCCTCTGTGCTCTCCATCTTCCCCCCGTCCTGCTCCGTGCTCCTCTGTGCCCTCCATCCTCCCCCCGTCCTGCTCCGTGCTCATTGTCCTCCTCCATGCTTCCCACGTCCTCCGTTCTCCCCCGTCATACTCACCCTCCCTGTGCCATCGCTGAAAGTCCTGGCAATCCTCCGTTGTACCCGGCTTCCTGCAGCTCTCCTGTGCTGAGCGGTGACGTAATACCGCTCATTAAGGCCATGAATATTGACGCCACGCCTATGGGAGAGGCGTCGCGTCCATATTACATGACCTTAATGAGCGGTATTATGTCACCACTCAGCACAGGAGAGCTGCAGGAAGCCGGGTACAACGGAGGATTGCCAGGACGTTCAGCAATGGCACGGGGAGGGTGAGTATGATGTCCCAGCCACCGGCTCCTGCCGCGGCACCCCCTCCCCAGCTGGTTTCTGCCCAATGACTCGTGTATAAGCCGAGGGGGCATTTTCAGCACAAAAAAGGTGCTGAAAATCTTGGCTTATACACGAGTATATACGGTATATCAGGATGGGGCCCAGGTAAAGGGACATATATACCAGGATGTGGGATATGTACTAGGATGGGGCCCAGGATGAGGGACATATATTGCAGGATAGAGGACATATATATGTATACCAGGATGGGGGGGCCCTGGTCCAAATCTTGCTCTGTGAACCATCAGAGTCTAGTTACACAAGTGGCTGACAAGGAGTAACTTATAACCAGTTGGAGGCAGGCTGAAGCTGCATCACATCGAATACATTGAGACTGTGCAGTGTGAAAGAACTTCAGTGTGAGGGAACATCAGTTCTCTGCTACTGATCTATCACAGTTGCCATTTGATAAAAGCAATGTGATAACACTCTGCATGTAGTCTGCATTAGGAAAATTATATCAGCAGAGAAAAAAGAATCAAAGTAGCAGACAACACAGAAATGACATATCAACACACAAAGTATACAATAAAACCCCTACATTATTCTTTATTCCCTTAGTGACGGAGCCAATTTGGTACTTAATGACCAAGCCAATTTTTACAATTCTGACCACTGCCAATTTATGAGGTTATAGCTCTGGAATGCTTCAGCGGATACCACTAATTATTTGTTTATTTTTTCGTGACATATTGTACTTCATGTTAGTGGTAAAATTTGTTTGATATGACTTGAGTTTTGCAATTTTCAAACTTTTAATTTTTGTGCACTTAAATCAGAGAGAGGTGTCACACAAAATAGTAACTAAATAACATTTCCCACATATCTACCATACATCAGCACAATTTTGGAAACATTATTTTTTTTTGTTACGACGTTATAAGGGTTAAAATTTGACCCGCGACTTCTCATTTCCAACTAAATTTACAAGACCATTTTTTAGGGAGCACCTCACATTTGAAGTGAATTTGGGGGTCAATATAACAGAAAATACCCAAAAGTGATACCTATTCTAAAAACTGCACCCCTCAAGGTGCGCAAAACCACATTCAAGAAGTTTATTAACCCTTCAGGTGCTTCACGAGAACTAAAGCAATGTGGAAGGAAAAAATGAATATTTTACTTTTTTCACAAAAAATTTGCATTGGAACCAAACTTTCTTATTTTCACAACAGTATCAGGAGAAAATGGACCACAAAATTTGTTGTACAATCTCTCCTGAGTACGTTGATACCCCATATGTGAGGGAAAGCCACTGTTTGTGCGCATGGCAGGGTTCAGAAGGGAGGGAGCACCATTTGACTTTTTGAACCCAAAACTTGCTGGAATCAAGGGCAGGCGCCATGTTGCGTTTGGAGACCCCTGATGTACCTAAACAGTGGAAACCCCCCAATTCTAACTCCAAACCTAACCCCAACCCTAACCCCAACACACCCCTAACCCTAATCCCAACCCTAACCATAACCTGAACACCACAACCCTAACCTGAACACCACTCAACACCACAACCCTAATGCCAACACAATCCTAGCCCCAACCATAACCCTAGCCTCAACCCTAATCCTAGCCCCAACCGTAATCCTAACCCAGCCCCAAACCCTAGCTCAACCCTAACCCAAGCTTTAACCCCAACTTTAACTCCAATCATAACCCTAACCCTAGCTCGACCTTAACCCCAATTATAATCCTAACCCTAGCCCCAACCCTAACCCTAGCTATAACCCCAACCATAGCCCTAACCCTAGCTAGAACACCAACTATAAGCCCAACCATAACCTTAATTTATAAATAAATTATATGGTACTCACAGAAGGGAAAAATAGTAAAGAGGAAAAAGTTTGTTACATTTTTTTTCCTTCTTTTTCTCTGGGTGCTGAGGAGGATTTTTTTTTCTCTCAATGGAGTTTGCACAGTTGTCTGGCCGTGTGGAGCAGCTTGCCACTGAGGTTCAGAGTATTGATACCTTTCTTGCTAGGTTGCCAGTTGTGGAACCTAGGATCCCCATGCCAGATTTATTTTTGGGGGATCGGTCTAAATTTCTGAATTTCAAAAATAACTGTAAGTTGTTTTTTGCCTTAAAGCCTAAGTCCTCAGTAGTGTTGAGCGATACTGCTCGATATCTAAAAATATCGGATCGGAATGGTATCGCCGATATCACTAAAATATCGGCGATACCCGATACCGATACCGGAAGTCCCATGTAAGTCTATGAGAACCAAATATCGACATTAAAAAAAACCCATTCTTGCCTTGTTGGTTAATTGTACATGAAGGAAAACAACAAAGAGTAATGTAGAATGTATTGGGGGAGGTTGAGGAGACAATAAAGGCATACATGTTTAACCCAATGCATTGGAATAGCATTAATATATTTTTTTTTGGAAATACGTTTGGATTGACGAACAAATTGACAATGTTGTTAACCTTTTTTCTATTTTGGCAAATATGTATGTTTCACAACTTCCATGCTCTTCACCTTTTTAACTTTTGCCAGTGCCACACTTTCTCCTTCATAATCTTCAGCAGCGTCATCTTTCTCATCAAATTATTCTTCATCTTCACCTTCTTAATCTTCTTCTTAAACTTCTTGCTATTCATGTTTTTGTTTACATTACTCATATTGTTATTATTAAACTATTAATCTTCTTCATATTCAAATTCTTCATCTTCTTCCTCTTCATCTTCTTCATCATATTCTTATTTGTGACAGAGATTCCTGTACTTGTAATCTGTAAAAGTATGAATTTTTCATTCTATCGTTCTTGCTGTCACAAAAGATTTAAATTACAACAGTATTTGTCCGTGTTCAGTTTAGCCTGCAGCAGCAGGCATTTTCCAGGGGCACCACGAGGAGGAACGGACTCACCCCATACACTGCTTAGTCTTCTTCTGCTTAGAATTTAGAGCATATATTTTGCTCTTCATTTTGGTCTTATACTTCATGTTCTTCTGCTTTTGATCTTCTGCTTATTGTTCTTCTGTCTGTTGTTCTGTATCTTGTAGTTTGTCTTAACCTTCTTTGTCTGTGGTGATCTCTTCAGGGTAATCTTTTATTTTTTCTTTGTGATGGTGTTCAGGCTGGTTGGCTTCATGCTCGTCGTCCTTGTTGTCGTCATCTTCTTCTGGGTGGTCTTTAGGTCGTCTAATTTCAGAGAACCAGCTGACGTTACTGGAACCCGGACGGGTATCAGATGGAACAAGGACAATGGAAGTAACGAGGACCAGTGACTGTGCTGGAACCCGGAGGGGCAGCAGAAGGAAAAGAGGCAATGTCACAACCGAGTACCAGCTGACGTTACTGTGACACGGTTACTAAGCAGGAGGTACCTGTCTCCAAAGCACTACCAAGGACCAGCAGACGTTGCTGGAACTCGTATACGGAGATGGAGGCACCTAGGCCAAAGGCACTGGGGAGAACCAGTTGACGGTACTGGACCCCGGACGGGTAGCAGAAGGAAAAGAGGCAATGTCACAACCGAGTACCAGCTGACGTTACTGTGACACGGTTACTAAGCAGGAGGTACCTGTGCTCCAAAGCACTACCAAGGACCAGCAGACGTTGCTGGAACTCGTATACGGAGATGGAGGCACCTAGGCCAAAGGCACTGGGGAGAACCAGTTGACGGTACTGGACCCCGGACGGGTAGCAGAAGGAAAAGAGGCAATGTCACAACCGAGTACCAGCTGACGTTACTGTGACACGGTTACTAAGCAGGAGGTACCTGTGCTCCAAAGCACTACCAAGGACCAGCAGACGTTGCTGGAACTCGTATACGGAGATGGAGGCACCTAGGCCAAAGGCACTGGGGAGAACCAGTTGACGGTACTGGACCCCGGACGGGTAGCAGAAGGAAAAGAGGCAATGTCACAACCGAGTACCAGCTGACGTTACTGTGACACGGTTACTAAGCAGGAGGTACCTGTGCTCCAAAGCACTACCAAGGACCAGCAGACGTTGCTGGAACTCGGATACGGAGATGGAGGCACCTAGGCCAAAGGCACTGGGGAACCAGTTGATGGTACTGGACCCCGGACGGGTAGCAGAAGGAAAAGAGGCAATGTCACAACCGAGTACCAGCTGACGTTACTGTGACACGGTTACTAAGCAGGAGGTACCTGTGCTCCAAAGCACTACCAAGGACCAGCAGACGTTGCTGGAACTCGTATACGGAGATGGAGGCACCTAGGCCAAAGGCACTGGGGAGAACCAGTTGACGGTACTGGACCCCGAAGGGTAGCAGAACGCACCCATGAAAATGTAAGTTGACAGGACGCAAGCCGTCCGCAGTTACCGAATCACACAGTCCTACAGTGGGTGCTTGTCCTATTGTCACAATGGAAACAGCCTTTATTTACATATCCCACAGCACACATAGGAATCACCTAAACTGCAGGCACCATAGAGTCGGCTAACCAGAATGCAACACGACAGCACAACTTATTGGAGGATAATTGACGTTCACACTGCCAGGAAACAGCTGTCGTGCTGTAACCAGGCTGGCCAGGAGTCAGTACCCCTGCCAATTACTTACGAGTAACAAATGGCGGTGTTGTAGCCCAGGGAGTAGAGTTCAGGTGGTAGAAAGATGAACATAACAGGAGACATGGAAAACGTTGCCAAACAGTTATTTAATCTTAAAACGGACAGGCAAATTGTTCATTTTCAGAAAAGTAAGCCGGTCTACATTCTCTGAGGATAGTCGCATGCGACGGTCTGTTAGTACACCACCTGCAGCACTAAAGACGCGCTCAGATAATACACTGGCAGCAGGGCAAGCCAGCACCTCCAATGCATACTGGCTAAGCTCTGGCCATGTATCCAACTTAGAGACCCAAAATTTGAAAGGGGAAGAGGCATCTGGGAGTACACTTAGAGGGTAAGACAAGTAGTCTGTCACCATCTTACGGAAACATTGCTTCCTGGTGACTGGAGCCGTCTCGGATGGTGTAGACCTTGCTGGCGCTGTCACAAAACTTCGCCACATTTGTAACATACAGCTCTTGCCCTGTGCAGAGGCGCTGCTTGTGCTCCCTCTTGTTGTAGAGGTGTCTACACTGCCTCGACGCACAGAGCTGCTTTGTAAAGCAGTAGCAGCAGCATCTCTCTCGGCTGGAATGTACAACAGTATGGATTGCACCAGTGTGTCTTGGTACTCCCGCATTTTACGGTCCCGGTTCCCCGGTGTGATGAGGGTTTGTAAGTTGTCCCGGTAGCGAGGGTCTAGGAGGGTGTACACCCAATAATCTGACGTGGTGAGAATGTGGGCGATGCGGCGGTCGTTTCTCAGGCACTGAAGCATGAAATCAACCATGTGCTGCAGACTCCCAACTGGCCAACAAAAGCTGTCCTGTGGAAGAGGCGTCATCTCTGCCTCCTCTGCATCACCCCACCCTCGCTCTACATACTGACTAGAGCGTTGTGTACCTCCCTCTGTAGGGATTTCTTCCTCCTCCATTGACTCCTCCTCCTCCTCACAAAGTGAGCCCTGCCCAGCCCTTTGTGAGGAACCACGTTGCGCTGACTGTCCTGAAGGTAATAGAATTTGTGACTCCTCATCCTCCACCTCTTCCTTTAGTGCTTTCAGTGATTTCTGAAGCAGGCAGATAAGGGGGACAGTCATGCTACCTAGTGCATCATCTGCACTCGCCATCCGCGTTGAGACATCAAACGCAAGCAAAACGTCGCAGATGTCCTTCATAGAGGCCCACTCAGTAGTGGTGAAGTGTGGACGGCGCAAAGAGCGACTTGATTGCGCCTGATGCAGCTGATACTCCATTACTGCTGGCTGCTGCTCACACAACCGCTCCAACATATGTAACGTGGAATTCCACCTGGTGGGTACGTCACATATGATGCGATGTTCAGGAAGGCGAAATCGGCGTTGCAGAGCAGCAATGCGCGATCTGGCTATGCTGGAACGTCGCAAGTGAGCGCACTCTAGGCGGACCTTCTGCAGCAGTCCAGCAAGATCCGGATAGTCCCTCAAAAAACTCTGCACGACCAAGTTGAGCACATGTGCCAGACATGGTATGTGAGTAAGGTTGCCAAGGCCCAGAGCTGCCACCAGATTTCGGCCATTGTCACACACTACCAAGCCTGGCTGGAGATTCGCAGGCAAAAACCACACGTCGCTCTCCTGCTTGATGGCATTCCATACCTCCTGCGCTGTGTGGCTTAGATTCCCCATTGAAATCATTTTCAGGACGGCCTGTTGACGTTTGGCCACGGCTGTGCTCATATCGGTCGCAACAGGTAAGCGTTCACGGGTCCATGTGGAGGTATACCGTGACGGCTCGTGCAGCGATGATTCTGAGGAACTGGAGTAGGAGGAGGAATCAATGTGTACAGACTGGATTCCTGCAATCCTTGGAGCTGGCAGAACACGTACAGCGCCACTGGCAAGATCTGTACCCGGCTCCACAACATTGACCCAATGGGCAGTGAGGGAAAGGTATCGTCCCTGGCCATGGGTACTGGTCCACACATCGGTGGTCAGGTGGACCCTGCTACTGACGGCGTTTAGTAGCGCATGTTTAATGTTTCCCTCGACATGTTTTTGCAGAGCAGGGACGGCTTGCCTGCTGAAATAAAATCGGCTTGGCACATTATATTGTGGGACTGCCAATGCCATTAAGTTCCTGAAACTGTCAGTCTCCACCAGCCTGAATGACAGCATTTCAAGGGACAGGAGTTTTGCAAGGCCAGCATTCAGAGCCTGTGCTCGTGGATGGTTTGCCGAGTATGGCCGTCTTTTATCCCATGCCTGTGGTACCGATGGCTGTTTTGTGGCCTGGGAGTGTGACGATGACTGTGAACTTGCTGCTGTGGGTGGAATAACAGTTTGTCTATGGACAACAGTGACCGAGGTTCTTCCATGGAGATCCTGTGAGGAAGCCGAACCAGGTGTGTGTGAGCTGGAGGTAGAGGCTCCAACACGACCTGAAGATGTAGGTGCTGCTGTAGGTTGGCCTACATCTCCAGTGTGTCTTTGTAACTCAGCTACGTGCTTTGTCTGTACATGTTTCCACATATTTGTGGTATTCAGGTTACTGATATTTTTACCTGTTTTAACTTTTTGCTTACACAGCTTGCATTTAACATAGCAAATATCATCTACAAGTCTGTCAAAAAAGGACCACGCAGTGCAAGTCATGGGAGCGCCAATTTTGACATTTCTAAGAGAACTGCTCCCAACAGGTGCCAAACTGGAGGCTACATGCAAGCGAGTCTGCAGCCTACCTCTCCCTCCTCTTTGTACCGTTGGGCCAATCTCTTCCTCAGAGCTGCTCCCACCACCTTCCTGCTGCTCACGCCATGTTGGGTCTCGGACTTCATCATCTCCACTACCCTCTTCCAACACCTGCTGCTGTTGGATGGTCTGGGCAGCACCATGCTCCACAAAACCTGGCAACTGAGTCTCATCATCATCATGAGATGCGTTCTGCGGTGTGCTGTCCATCGGCACTGGCTCACCCGCCTCTTCAGATTGAGAGAGACACAGCTGTTGCGCATCACTGCATACTCCCTCTTCTTCAAATTGCAGAATGCTGCTTGCCTGTGCCCGTGTTTGCGAGCCAACAGATTCTGAGAACAGAAGCAGAGACTCAGCTGGCTCCTGTACAGAACTCTCTGACTGCCTGGGCAATTTGACAGGCGGTGAACAGACAGATGGTTGCTCAACAGTGTTGTGTTCCTGAGAGGAGGTGGAAGGAATTGAAGTCGATGCATTGGCTGCCATCCAACCAACAACGGCTTCAATTTGTTCTTCCCGCAGCAGGGGGCACGCCGAGCTCCTACCAAAGTGCGCATAAAGGAACGCTCATGGGTAAAACTGGTGGATGCTGTGTCACTGAGGGCGGCAGCAGCCACAGAATCCCCACGTCCTCTCCCTGCTGAAACTCCACGGCCACGACCACGTGCCTTACTCCCTGCCTTCTTCATCTTGGTAGATTGATAAAGAAAGTCAGAAAAGTTATAAGGCCTAAGTGTGGTTATTACGCAGAGACTGAAGTGAACACTGAAACACAACTGTTCACAATCTGTGAAAGGCTACTCCTTTGTCTACTTCTATAGTGTTTGCAACCAATGTATTGGATACGGATGGAAGCGCGTCACACTAATAGATTATATTTATTTTAAATGGAATGGAGCAGAACCAATTGGAGAGAAATGAAAAGGATGAGGCACTGAGACACGCTCAGCAGAGTACAAGCAGCAGTGCTTGAACAAGTAACTGGAGCGTGATGTGCACTCAAAAAATAAAAAACACAGACTGAAGTGAACACTGAAACACAACTGTTCACAATCTGTGAAAGGCTACTCCTTTGTCTACTTCTATAGTGTTTGCAACCAATGTATTGGATACGGATGGAAGCGCGTCACACTAATAGATTATATTTATTTTAAATGGAATGGAGCAGAACCAATTGGAGAGAAATGAAAAGGATGAGGCACTGAGACACGCTCAGCAGAGTATAAGCAGCAGTGCTTGAACAAGTAACTGGAGCGTGATGTGCACTCAAAAAATAAAAAACACAGACTGAAGTGAACACTGAAACACAACTGTTTACAATCTGTGAAAGGCTACTCCTTTGTCTACTTCTATAGTGTTTGCAACCAATGTATTGGATACGGATGGAAGCGCGTCACACTAATAGATTATATTTATTTTAAATGGAATGGAGCAGAACCAATTGGAGAGAAATGAAAAGGATGAGGCACTGAGACACGCTCAGCAGAGTACAAGCAGCAGTGCTTGAACAAGTAACTGGAGCGTGATGTGCACTCAAAAAATAAAAAACACAGACTGAAGTGAACACTGAAACACAACTGTTCACAATCTGTGAAAGGCTACTCTCCTTTGTCTACTTCTATAGTGTTTGCAACCAATGTATTGGATACGGATGGAAGCGCGTCACACTAATAGATTATATTATTTTAAATGGAATGGAGCAGAACCAATTGGAGAGAAATGAAAAGGATGAGGCACTGAGACACGCTCAGCAGAGTACAAGCAGCAGTGCTTGAACAAGTAACTGGAGCGTGATGTGCACTCAAAAAATAAAAAACACAGACTGAAGTGAACACTGAAACACAACTGTTCACAATCTGTGAAAGGCTACTCCTTTGTCTACTTCTATAGTGTTTGCAACCAATGTATTGGATACGGATGGAAGCGCGTTACACTAATAGATTATATTTATTTTAAATGGAATGGAGCAGAACCAATTGGAGAGAAATGAAAAGGATGAGGCACTGAGACACGCTCAGCAGAGTACAAGCAGCAGTGCTTGAACAAGTAACTGGAGCGTGATGTGCACTCAAAAAATAAAAAACACAGACTGAAGTGAACACTGAAACACAACTGTTCACAATCTGTGAAAGGCTACTCCTTTGTCTACTTCTATAGTGTTTGCAACCAATGTATTGGATACGGATGGAAGCGCGTCACACTAATAGATTATATTTATTTTAAATGGAATGGAGCAGAACCAATTGGAGAGAAATGAAAAGGATGAGGCACTGAGACACGCTCAGCAGAGTACAAGCAGCAGTGCTTGAACAAGTAACTGGAGCGTGATGTGCACTCAAAAAATAAAAAACACAGACTGAAGTGAACACTGAAACACAACTGTTCACAATCTGTGAAAGGCTACTCCTTTGTCTACTTCTATAGTGTTGCAACCAATGTATTGGATACGGATGGAAGCGCGTCACACTAATAGATTATATTTATTTTAAATGGAATGAAGCAGAACCAATTGGAGAGAAATGAAAAGGATGAGGCACTGAGACACGCTCAGCAGAGTACAAGCAGCAGTGCTTGAACAAGTAACTGGAGCGTGATGTGCACTCAAAAATAAAAAACACAGACTGAAGTGTACACTGAAACACAACTGTTCACAATCTGTGAAAGGCTACTACTTTGTCTACTTCTATAGTGTTTGCAACCAATGTATTGGATACGGATGGAAGCGCGTCACACTAATAGATTATATTTATTTTAAATGGAATGGAGCAGAACCAATTGGAGAGAAATGAAAAGGATGAGGCACTGAGACACGCTCAGCAGAGTACAAGCAGCAGTGCTTGAACAAGTAACTGGAGCGTGATGTGCACTCAAAAAATAAAAAACACAGACTGAAGTGAACACTGAAACACAACTGTTTACAATCTGTGAAAGGCTACTCCTTTGTCTACTTCTATAGTGTTTGCAACCAATGTATTGGATACGGATGGAAGCGCGTCACACTAATAGATTATATTTATTTTAAATGGAATGGAGCAGAACCAATTGGAGAGAAATGAAAAGGATGAGGCACTGAGACACGCTCAGCAGAGTACAAGCAGTAGTGCTTGAACAAGTAACTGGAGCGTGATGTGCACTCAAAAAATAAAAAACACAGACTGAAGTGAACACTGAAACACAACTGTTTACAATCTGTGAAAGGCTACTCCTTTGTCTACTTCTATAGTGTTTGCAACCAATGTATTGGATACGGATGGAAGCGCGTCACACTAAAATTTAAATTGCATGGAGCAGCAAGAATTACACTGAAGAAAAAAGTCTGTGAGTGACACGTGCAGATGCCTACAGACAGCGTTGCATGCAGAGCAAACTGCAGCGTCACCTGCACTCACACACACCTTGCAGAGCTGTTAAAACAACACTGCAGGCAAAAGGAAGCTTTACACAGCGGTTGGTGCTAGCCTGCCTAAAGCACACTACACTAAATCGCAATCTCTAACTGTCCCTCAGAGTCAGCACAGCAGCGTTCTGTCCCTAACTGAATTCACAGCACAGTGATGCTAAAATGGCGGCGGCGCCTTTTATAGTGCATTCTGACATCATTTCAGCATCCAATCACAGCCATGCCATTAGTTAACATGACCGCAGCAGTACAGGATGTGACCACACTTCTTAGGATTCCTCATTGGCTGACTAAAATCACATTGCCTCTCAAAGAATTATGGGAACTTCCGATTCCGGTATACGATATATGGAAAATATATGAACAAAGTATCGAAAGGCCGATACAGCTAATATCGGCCGATACCCGATACTTGCGGTATCGTATCGCTCAACACTAGTCCTCAGGGAACGCAGCACAGCAGGTTCAAATTGTCATCTCTCTGCTGCGCGGCGACCCTCAGGATTGGGCTTTTTCCCTGACACCTGGGGATCCTGTTTTGAATGATGTTGATGTATTTTTTCAGGCTCGGGGGTTATTGTATGATGAACCTAATATCACTGATCAAGCTGAAAAGACCTTGTTGGCATTAAATCAGGGTCGTGAAGACGCTGAGCTGTACTGTCAGAAATTTCGAAAATGGGCAGTCCTGACCAAATGGAATGATGATGCTTTGGCAGCCCTTTTTTGGAAGGGCTGTCAGAAAATGTAAAGGACATTATGGTGGGATTCCCTGTTCCCTCTGGTCTCAATGATTCTATGTCTTTGGCTATTCAAATTGACGGACGTTTGCATGAGCGCAGAGGTATGTGTGAGATGGTGTTGCTTTGTGAGCCAGTTCCTGAGCCCATGCAGTGTGATGGAGTGACTTCTGGGGCTCAGAGTCATGAGTTTCGAAAGCGCAATGGGTTATGTTTCTACTGTGGTGACACTTCCCATGCTATTTCCGTCTGCCCTAAGCGGGGAAGACGTTTTGCGCGCTCAGTTGTCTTGGGTAGTGTTCAGACTAAATTTTTATTGACTGTTACCCTGATTTGCTCCCTGTCCACATTTTCGGCTCAGGCTTTTGTTGATTCAGGAGCAGCTATTAACCTGATGGATTTCGACTTTGCCAAACGTTGTGGGTTTCCCATGATACCTCTGCGGAAGTCCATTCCTTTACTGGGCATTGATTCTACCCCTTTGGCGGAGAATAAACCCCAGTTTTCTACTCAGGTGATAATGAGGGTTGAACCAGATCATCAGGAGAGTTGCAAATTTCTGGTGTTGCGTAATCTGCATGACATTATTGTACTAGGTTTCCCTTGGTTACAGACTCATAATCCTGTTTTGGATTGGAAATCTGTGTCTGTGACCAGTTGGGGCTGCCAATGTGTTAATACTGACACTCCTGTTTTTTCTGCCTCTTCCCAGTCTCAGGATGTCCCTGACTTTTTGACTGATTTTTCTGATGTGTTTAGTGAAAATAAATCTGCATCCTTACCTCCTCACAGAAGCTATGATTGCGCTATTGAGTTAGTGCCTGGTGGTAAATTTCCTATAGGTCGCCTTTTTAATTTATCTGTACCTGAACATGATGCTATGCAATCTTATATCAAGGAGTCATTGGAGAAGGGTCATATCAGACCATCCTCCTCACCCTTGGGCGCCGGTTTTTTCTTTGTGGCCAAAAAGGATGGTTCATTGAGGCGGTGTATTGATTATCGCTCCTGAATAAGATCACTGTTAAATATCAATATCCGTTACCTATGATTTCTGACCTATTTTCCAGAGTGAAAAGTGCTAGTTGGTTTACCAAGCTTGACCTCAGGGTGCCGTATAACCTTATTCGCATTAAGCACGGGGATGAATGGAAGACGGCGTTTAATACCCCAGAGTGGCATTTTGAGTACCTAGTGATGCCTTTTGGGCTTACTAATGCCCCTTCCATCTTCCAAAACTTCATGGATGATATTTTCAGGGATTTTGTGGATAAATTTCTGATTGTTTATTTGGATGATATCTTGATTTTTTCCAACGACTGGGACTCTCATGTGAAACATGTTCGGACTGTGTTCCAGATTTTGAGAGAGAATGCACTGTATGTGAAGGGATCAAAGTGTCTTTTTGGCGTACAGAAGGTCTCATTTTTGGGATTCATTTTGTCTCCGTCTGTTATTGAAATGGACCCGGTCAAGGTTCAGGCCATCTGTGATTGGGTTCAACCTACTTCATTGAAGGCTCTTCAGAGATTTTTGGGTTTTGCCAATTTTAATCGCAAATTTATTGGTAATTTCTCCGGTACTATTAAACCATTGACTGATTTGACCAAAAAGGGTTCCGATGTGGTGAATTGGCCTCCTGAGGCAGTTTCTGCATTTCAGGAACTTAAGCAGAGATTCATTTCTGCTCCTGTTCTACGGCAGCCTGATTTTCTCTGCCGTTTCAGGTGGAGGTTGATGTCTCTGAGATTGGGGCAGGTGCCGTTTTGTCCCAAAGGGATCCAGAGACCTCTAAAAGTAACCCTTGTGCCTTTTTCTCTCGAAAATTTTCTCCAGCTGAACGTAATTATGACGTGGGTAATCGAGAGTTATTGGCCATGAAGTAGGCCTTTGAAGAGTGGAGACATTGGCTGGAAGGAGCCAAACATCAGATGGTGGTCCACACGGACCATAAGAACCTGGTTTATCTCGAGTCAGCCAAGCGACTTAATCCTAGACAGGCCAGGTGGGCCTTGTTTTTCACACGTTTTATTTTGTGGTTTCTTTTCTTCCAGGCACTAAGAATGTTAAGGCAGATGCCTTCTCTAGGAGTTTCCTTGCGGATTCTCCTGAGTTATCTGATCCTGCTGTTATTTTGAAAGAGGGTGTAGTTCTTTCCGCCATCTCGCCCAATTTGAGACTGGCTATGGAGGGGTGTCAGGAGGATAAACCTGAGCGCTGCCCTGTTGGGAAATTGTTTGTCCCAGACCAGTGGAAGAAGAGTGTGATGTCTGAGATTCATTGTTCTGCGTTGGCTGGTCACCCCGGGATTTTTGGTACCAAAGACTTGGTGAGTCGGTCCTTCTGGTGGCCTACTTTGTCTCGTGACGTCAGGGACTTTGTGCAGTCCTGTGGGACTTGCTCTCGTTCCAAGCCTTGGTCTCGTTCTAGTGGTTTGTTAATGCCATTACCTGTACCCAAGAGGCCATGGACCCATATTTCTATGGATTTTATTTCCGTCCTTCTGTCTCTCAGAGAATGACCGTTATCTGGGTAATCTGTGATAGGTTTTCCAGGATGATACATCTTGTGCCATTACCTAAGTTGCCTTCCTCCTCCGAATTGGTGCCTTTGTTCTTTCAGCACGTGGTTCGGTTACATGGCATTCCGGAGAATATTGTGTCTGACAGAGGAGTCCAGTTTGTTTCCAGATTTTGGAGGACATTTTGTTCTAAACTTGGTGTTCAGTTATCTTTCTCCTCTGTATTTCACCCTCAGACCAATGGACAAACCAAGAGAACAAACCAGACCTTGGAGACTTATTTGAGATGTTTTGTCTGCTGATCAAGTTGACTGGGTCTCTTTTTTGCCTTTGGCTGAGTTTGCTCTTAATAATAGGGCTAGCTCTGCCACCTTGATGTCTCCATTTTTCTGCAATTCTGGGTTTCACCCTTGATTTTCTTCAGGACAGGCGGAGGCTTCTATCTGTCCGGGGGTTGACTCTATTGTGCAGCGTATGCAGCAGATTTGGGACCAGGTAGTGAAGAGGTTGTCTCTCTCTCAAGAGAAGGCCCAGCGGTTTGCCAACCGGCATAGGACTGATGGTCCTCGTTTTAAAGTGGGACTTGGTTTGGTTGTCCTCAAGAAATATCCCTATGAGGGTTGCATCTCCAAAATTTAAGCCAAGGTTCATTGGACCTTATAAGATCATGGAAATTATAAATCCGGTTTCCTTCCCTTTGCTTCTTCCAGGGACATTTAAGATCCATAACGTGTTCCACAAGTCCTTATTGAAGAGGTTTGTCGAGCCAGTGGTTCCTATGGCTGCGCCTCCCGATCCTGTTTTGGTTGAGGGCAATTTGGAGTATGTGGTTGAGAAAATATTGGATTCTCGTTTTGCTAGACGGAAACTCCAGTATTTGGTTAAGTGGAGAGGTTATGGTCAGGAGGACAATTCTTCAGTGTTTGCTTCGGACATCCATACTGGGAGACTTATCCGTGCCTATCATCGAGCTCATCCTGATTGGCATGGTTGCGCAGGTGAGGATTCGGTGACACCTCCTCAAGGGGGGGGTACTGTTGTGAATACCTTGGAGGCAACTTCTGAGCTGGGACTCCCTCCGGTAGTTGCTGAGGGTAATGAACTAATTACTGAATGGCCTTCAGCTGGCTCTGAATGGTATGATATAAGTGACCTGAGTTCCCAGCAGCCTTGCCGGTAATCAATAGTACCTCCTGCTCTTGCTTGGAGCACAGCTTGCTTTCCTGCTCTCATTCAGATAAGTGTTTTGCTTTTTTTTCCTGTTGGATTTTCATTGCTGGTTTGCTGCTTGCAGTGGACTGCAGCCTGGCCCCTTTTGGGGTCTTGCGCTGCAATTGTGCTCATTTTGTGTTTGCAGTTTTGCTCTGTTCCTTTGTCACTTTTTATTTGCTGCGTTGCTGTGTGTTACACCAGAGATCTGATTTAGGTGGTAGAGATTGTGTGATCTCAGGTTTTTTGTTAATCAGAAGTGTTGGTATTTTTGTCAGGGTTTTTTTGGGTTGCAGTCAGAACTCATTCCTATACTTTTCTTTCTAGACAGATTGGGCCCCAGCGTTTGCTCATTCTATTTTCTGTCTGTGTCCGTGTTTTCTTCTTGTCTAACCGCCATTACATGTTCTCGGGCTTCCTATTTCTTTGGGGATTCTGCTCCGGGGCTGATAGCTTTTATCTTTCTGCCTTTAGGTGTAGTTATCTCTCCGGCTGTGACGAGGCATCTAGGATCACCGTTAGTTTAGGTTACTGCAATCCAATAGTTTCCAGCCTCTCTGGTGTTTTGCTACTTTGGCTATTTTTTGCAGTTTCTCCTCAGCTACCGAAACATAACAGTCTGCCCATACACCATCGTCAAGGTGGTCTCAAAACGTATGGGTCCCTGACTATGTGAACATGCCTCTATTAGGCTGATATCTGAATTCCTGGGTGAATGTGGACACCTCTGTCAGTAAAGCTTGCCTTTATGGGTAAGCAGGAACCTGCTGTAATTAAAATCACCACATGGTGATGGGCGGAGTGCTTGGTCAGTAAGCTAATAGAAGTAAGAGAAAACTGACTGGCACATCCAAACTAGTGTGAATTAGGTGCATACCAGGAGCAGCTACCTCCATAGACAATATACAAAAAATATTTGGCCAAATTTTGTGCAAAGCGTCTCATTAATTTTTTCCTAATATTCAAAAGCCATATTGCTATTCATGTTTCATATTTCACATTGACATGCTTTGGCACGATAGAGTGCAACCTTTTTTGTATATTGTCTATGGAGTTAGCTGTTCCTGGTATGCACCTAATTCACACTAGTTTGGATGTGCCAGTCAGTTTTCTCTTACTCCTATGTTAGATTACTGACCCATCACCATGTGGTGATTTTAATTACAGCAGGTTCCTGCTTACCCATACAGACAAGCTTTAAAATTAAAAACTAATTCACACTAGTTTGGATGTGCCAGTCAGTTTTCTCATACGACAAAATCAGTGGGTTCAGTCATCATGCTGATGCAGACAGGAACAGACCACTTTACTTAGTGATTGACTGCAGCAGTCAAATGCGATAGACATGACATCACCACTGTAGCCATGACAATAAAGTTCGGGGGAGCGCCAGCGAGGCCTTCAGACAACAAGAATGTTAAAATTGGACAGCAACCCTTTCCTTACAAATTTTACCAAGGCATATCTCCTGAGCTGTGACCTGAATCACCTATGTCTGGTAGCTAGGGATACACTTCTTAACAATCAGACTTTTCAATGATGTTGTTAGACAGCAAGACCCTAGCAACCAGTCAGTTTACAATATCACTGTCTTTCTCTGTCGTATTTTTTAGCACCCATATTTAGAAGCAGATATTCTTTTAGCAAATTTGATGTTATGAAAGAAATGATAAGGCTGTAAAGATAAAAAAAAAAAAATCCAGCTAAAACCTGATAAAAAATCATATACATGCTACTTCATAAGGCAACTTGACTGCACTAACAAGGTAAAGGCAAAGCATCGATGAACAAGGATAAGAGAAAAAAAAAATTCTCATTATTGCTAAAAAGAACTTTCAGTCTACGCAACTATATATTGGTAGCCTTATATAACCCCGCATCTGAAATAAAAGTTGGTAGTGAAGGATATTTTTTTCAGTCTATGTATATTTGTACTAGGAGTATCAGAAAACAATCTATTTCATCTATTTATATACAGTACATACATATTTGACAGTCATTTTCTAAGCATTTGCTTTATTTCATGCCCTTGAGTGAAGAGCTTTTTGTGTATGTAGGAAGCATTCACCTCAGATGGCCGTCAAAAATAGGTTGACAGGAAAATGATCAGGTGAAGGGTTCATTTCAATGTCATTGTGTATAACACCCATTCATTATTGTTTTATTTGGGGAAAAATAATATTCCAGACACAAACCACAAAATAACACATGGTCTTAGGAGAGAGAAAAAGACAAAACCAATAGAGAAATTGTCAGCACATAATTTCAAGCATCAACGATGAAGATGCTGCAGTATTAAGTATTGGAGGTATGTGAAGTATGTCAGAAGGTGTATGGCAGACAGTCATGAGAATGGCCATTTACAAGACATCTGAAACTTTCCAAGCAACTCAAACATTCCAGTAATGCTGCTCAGGGTTTAGATGGGAACAGATGTCAACTTACACCTGCTTCATAGGAGTATGTGAAAAAGTGCAGGAAACAGACAGTGAATTCACAGATAGATAGATAATAGATAGACTAATATGGTAGATAGATAGATAGATAGATAGATAGATAGATAGATAGATAGATAGATAGATAGATAGATAGATAGATAGATAGATAGATAGATAGATATAGATAGATAGATAAATAATAAGATAGATAGATAAAGATAGAAGCTGAACAAGCAAGCAAAAAGAAGGTTAAAGCGAACCTGTCAGCAGTTTTGGCCGATATAAGATACGGCCACCGCTTTTCAGGGTTTATCTACAGCATTCTATAATGCTGAGATAAGCCCCCAATCCAACCTGCAAGAGAAGAAAAATAACTTTTATTATACTCACCTGCAGGGAGGTCCAGTCCAATGGGTGTCGCAGGTCGACTTCCTATCTTCTTATGATCGCTGCCCTCCTGCTTGCTTCATGGCTCCCTGGCATGGCACTCCTGCGCAGGCGTACTCATCTGCCTTGTTGAGGGCGGACGAAAGTACTGCAGTGCGCAGGCGCCAGGAAAGGTCAGAGAGTCCCAGCTCCTGCGCACTGCAGTATTTTGCTCTGCCTCAACAGGGCAGATTAGTACGCTGCGCAGGAGCGCAATGCCGGGGAACCTGTGAAGCAAGCAGGAAGGAGGCATCGCAAAAATAATGGAGGTGCCGGACCAGAACCTGCGACACCCATCGGACCGGACCGCCCTGCTGGTGAGTATAATAAAACTTATTTTTCTTATCTTGCAGGTCGGATCGGGGGCTTATCTACAGCATTATAAAATGCTGTAGATAAGCCCTGAAAAGTGGTGGCCGCATCTTAACATGGGTGCAAATCTTCCAGGCAACTATCAATCCTCCAAAGAAAAAACTAAAGTAGCACTCTATTGAAAAATTAGAAAAACTGTGGTTTAATAGCCCATAGGGGCTCAGCAATGTTTCGGTTGAACTGAGAACCTTTCTACATTTCTGAATAGAAACACCTAAGCATATCCCTTAAACAAAGCCATGAAGTCAACATATATGAACCACCCAACAACAAAACTTCACACAAGGCCATATTAAACTAGACATAATCTTTATTAGAAGAATCATAAAATATTAAAAGGCAGGCACCACAAGTACAGAAAAAAAGATGGGTGACCCAGGAAGCAACCCAAAGACGATATATATACATATATATATGTGTATAGATGTAATAAAACAAGTAAGAATTCAAAAAAATACATACATAAGGTCAAAGTTAGTTCTATGTAACTATGCACAAGAAGCACTATTAGTCAAAAACGGTATGTACCGATAAATCCTAAATAAAAGATTTCGCCGCTGTTTCCACCACGGGGCACATAATAAAGATAATAGCACAAGTTGCTGAAGTAATATGTAAAAAAGTAGAAAAAATTGTGCCCTCAGTTGCAAACCAGCAGACAAAACAATGTCAGCAACAAATACATATAAGCACCAAACAGGGGGGTGGGTCCCACAGGAGTACTCCTTAGGTAACTATGCGTTTTCATATGTACATACTCATCCCCCTCTTGCTGCATATAATTCAAAAATATAACATATATATACAGCTCTGGCAAAAATTAAAAGACCACTGTCCAGTTTTATAAAAATCCGCTTCTCTACATGTCTGACAGCCATTCCATTCCAATGTCAGGTGAATTCCAACCAGCATACACCTCATTCTACTTAATGTGCTTCTGATTAGGTGATCACCTGAACCAAATCTTATTTAACAAATGGAAAGTATAAAAAACACTGCTGTAGTGTTCACAATCCTCTTGCAATAGGACAAGCTGGATGGCAAAACAAGTGCTAGTAATATCCCAAAAGTAATAGGAATGAAAAAATAACTTTTAACCATGCCAAAGGAGTTGAAAAGAAAAGTCTTGAGTGAGGAAAAGAAGGGCTTAATTCTGGCTTTACTAGCTGAGGGATACAACGAGCGTCATGTTGCCTCCATCCTTAAAATTTCTAAGACGGCAGTCGATTACAACAAGGTCAAGCAGCAGACATTTTGGAAAAAAAGCTACAGACCGGCAGAGGGCGAAAACGACTCTCCACTGACCGGGATGACCATCATCTTATTCGAATGTCACTCAGCAACCACAGGATGACATCAAGTGACCTACAAAAAGAATGGCAAATGGCAACTGGGGTGAAGTGCACGGCAAGAACAGTTCGTAACAGGCTCCTAGAGGCAGGGCTCAAGTCATGTAAATCTAGAAAAAAAGCCTTTCATCAATGAGAAGCAAAGTAGAGCCAGGCTGAAGTTTGCCAAAGACCATAAGGATTGGACCATAGAGGACTGGAGTAAAGTAATCTTCTCTGATGAGTCTAATTTTCAGCTTTGCCCAACACCTGGTCGTCTAATGGTTAGACAGAGACCTGGAGAGGCGTACAAGCCACAGGGTCTTGCACCCACTCTGAAATTTGGTGGAGGATTGGTGATGATCTGGCGATGCTTCAGCAAGGCTGGAATTGGGCGTATGAATCAAGCCGCATACAAGGTTATCCTGGAAAAATAGTTGATTCCTTCTGCTCAGGCAATGTTCCCCAACTCTGAGGACTGGTTTTTCCAGCACGACAATGCGCCATGCCACACAATTAGATCAATCAATGTGTGGATGAAGGACCACCACATCAAATCCCTGTATTTTCCAGCCCAATCTCCAGACCTGAACTCCATTGAAAACCTCTGGAATGTAATCAAGAGGAAGATGGTTATTCACAAGTCATCTTTTTTGATTCAAAATTTTTGAACCAGGAGTGGCATAAAGTCACCCAAAAGCAGCATAAAAAACTGGTGGAAAGCAGGTCAAGACGCATGAAAGCTGTGATTAAATATCATGGTTATTCCCCAAAATATTGATTTTTGAACTCTTCCTGAGTTAAACCATTATTATTTTTGTTTCTAAATGATTAGGAACTTGTTTTCTTAACATTATTTGAGTCTGCAAGCACTGCAGTTTTTTGTTATTTTGACCATTTCTGTTTTGCTGAAAATGAATACAAAATTTATTGCTTGGAAATTCGGAGACATGTTGTCAGTAGTTTATAGAATAAAAGAGCAATTTACATTTTACTCAAAAATATATCTATAAATGGAAAAATCAGACAAACTGAAAATTTTGCAGTGGTCTCTTTTTTTTTGCCAGAGCTGTATATGTACAATAGATTATGCAATATAATTCCTATCTGTGTTTTTGAAAAAAAATGTGTTCTCTAAGGGTATGTGCACACGGTCAGTAAATGCTGCGGGTTGGACGCTGCGTTCTTCCGCAGCGCCCAACCTGCAGCGTCCAGATGTTACAGCATAGTGGATGGCATTTCAAGAGGGGTGCAGTTTTTAGAATGTTGTCACTTTTGAATATTTGCTGTCATGTACATCCATCAAAGTGACTTTAAATGTGATGTGGTATCCAAAAAAATGGTTTTGTAAATTTTGTTGTAAAAATGAGAAATCACTGGTCAACTTTTAACCCTTAGAACTTCCTAGCAAAAAAAAATTTGTTTCCAAAATTGTGCTGATGTAAAGTAGACATGTGGGAAATGTTATTTGCGTGTCATACAGTATCTCTCTGATTTAAGGGCATAAAAATTAAAAGTTTGAAAATTGTAAAATTTAAAAAATTTTCCCCATATCTCCATTTTTTTAATAAATAAACACAAGTCATATAGTAGAAATTTTACCAACTAACATGAAGTACAATATGTCACGAAAAAACATTCTCAGAATCTCCGGGATCCGTTAAAGCATTCTAGAGTTATAACCTCATAAAGTGACAGTGGTCAGAATTGTAAAAATTGGCCTGGTCATTAAGCTGCAAATTGGCTCTGTCACTAAGGGGTTAAATAAGTCTGCCCAGCATTAATACATTTGCATAGACCATTCATAATAATATCTACATAATACCAAATTCATAAAATATAAACATTAATTCATGAACTAAGGTGACAGAGTGCATAGTAAATGGTTACAAAGTGCATGTTACATAAGAAAACTCCCATAAATTGTGTTAGAGAGTGTAAACATATTAAATGAGTGCAAAGCTGAGACATAATACACAGCATAATGGCTCACCTCATTACATATTGTCTGAGTAGCCACCAAAAAACTTATAGGATGGCACTCATGCATTGCAAAATACACTATTAAATGATCAAAGGAGTTCAGACTAACTACATCAGCCAAGTGCATCACACAGCTTACACGTGCGCAGTGTGTACTAGAAAGGAAGCAATCGCCATTATACTCAAGGAAAGCCAGTTATTACAGAGCATGTCTATAGCTTCCGAGAGAGCGCAGGTGATTAATCCATAAAAGCCACAAGAACCGAGGTTGTACCATGCAGATCACAAAGACGCGGTCCAATTGACTTCAACAGGAACACAGGATCTATTAAAAGATGCTATAAAGGGATTGACACAATTAAATAATAAAGAAGACAGGCATTACACTTAACTAGTGTGTCAAAATACCAGATGCCACAACTAAATAAAGTATAAATCAAACTATATATATTTTTGCCTAGCAAGTGGCACTTCCAAAACCAATGATGCAAATCCGAAAGAATCACGGAAGCTTTTTTGCCATAAAATATTTCAAATGTTTATTACAATTAATACAGAGCAACAATGCAAAAAGGTATAGATTGGGACAATAATACAAATGGAAGCCGCAATTAATTCATGGTATAAATTAAAAATTGGAAAAAATCTATTGTACAAAAAGAATTTTTACAATTGGCAAAAGGGACTACCTCTGGGTAATAGCAGGGGATAAGAAAAAACATGGGTCTCATGGATCATCAAATAAAGTTAAATAAGGTGCATGTGCAGAAAAGCAAAAAAGTTTAATAGCTTAATAAAAGGAAAAATACTAAGTATAAAAGCATGTGCTACATATAGCTGATTGATGAAATCAATAAAACACAGTGATTCAATTCAAAGCATATGTTATATCCAAAATGGTTATGTAAAGTGCATGTGCAAAAGGCGGTAGTCTGCTATTAAATTCATTAAAGGGATAAACCTATATGTAAAAGCATGTGCAAAATATAGATAATTAAATGAATTGATGGAAAGCCAAATTATTTGATTCAAATATGTGCTAATGAAAATAGTGATATATACCTGAAATATTTTATAGCGAAAAAAACTTTTGTGATTCTTTCGGATTTGTAAATAAAGTATAACCACATCTAAATAACACACCTAGTCTACATGCAATGATCTACACTACATGTGCCTTATAATATAGCTCCTCTTCAGATATAGCTGTTCTGGAACACATCAGATCTCAGGTTTTGTAAATGGAACCTTTCACCACGAAAATGTAGCCCAATCTGCAGGCGCTGTTTTATAGAGTAGATTGATATAGTTTTGTATGAAAGGATTTAGAATAACGTGTGTTTTAATCATGTAACCCTCTGATCCTTCTGGGATTTTGGGTCCAGTGTGCGGTCCTATCAGGGATTGACGGCTTCCTTTGTATAATTGTGCATACAGAGTTAGCTGTTAGTCAGTGACAGGACCACCCACGGACCGAAAATCCCAGAAGAAGCCAAGGTTTTAATGATTAAAACACAGGTTATTCTAAATCATTTCACACAAAACTATACATCAATCAACTCAGCTCCCCCTGCTCTATACCATGGTGTTTCCACCGCTTTCCCATGCTCCTGAATGCCCCATGTGATTTGTATTATTTTCTGGTATGAACTGTTGTGTTTCCACCGCTTTCCCATGCTCCTGAATGTCCCATGTGAATTGCATTGTTTTGTTGCTTTGCTCACCATCTTCTTGTATCCATAATTGTACAACATTCCTCTTATCTTTACCACGCATCTGAGTGGTCTGTGTAACCCCTTCCCCCTTTTATGACCTTTGCTTAACTCTATGCATCTTGGCTGGGCAGGCACACCCCACTTTCCAATCACACCTGAATCTCCTTAGCTGCACATACAGTCATGGCCAAAAGTTTTGAGAATGACACAAATATTAATTTTTACAAAGTCTACTGGTTCACTTTTTCTAATGGCAATTTGCATATACTCCAGAATGTTATAAAGAGTGATCAGCTTAACAGCAATTACTTGCAAAGTCAATATTTGGCTAGAAAATGAACTTTATCCCCCAAAACACATTTCAACATCATTGCAGCCCTGCCTTAAAAGGACCAGCTAACCTCTTTTCAGTGATTGCTCCATTAACACAGGTGTGGGTGTTGATGAGGACATGGCTGGAGATCAATCTGTCATGATTAAGTAAGAATGACACCATTGGACACTTTAAAAGGAGGCTGGTGCTTGGCATCATTGTTTCTCTTCTGTTAACCATGGTTATCTCTAAAGAAACACGTGCAGTCATCATTGCAATGCACAAAAATGGCCTAAGAGGGAAGAGTATCGCAGCTAGAAAGATTGCACCTCAGGCAACAATCTATCACATCATCAAGAACTTCAAGGAGAGAGGTTCCATTGTTGCCAAAAAGGCTCCAGGGAGCCCAAGAAAGACCAGCAAGCGTCAGGACCATCTCTTAAAAGTGTTTCAGCTGCGGGATCGGGCTACCAGCAGTGCAGAGCTTGCTCAGGAATGGCAGCAGGCAGGTGTGAGTGCATCTGCATGCACTGTGAGGCGGAGACTCTTGGAGCAAGGCTGGTCTCAAGGAGGGCAGCAAAGAAGCCACTTCTCTCCAGAAAAAACATCATGGACAGACTGATATTCTGCAAAAGGTACAGGCAGTGGACTGCTGCGGACTGGGGTAAAGTTATTTTCTCTGATGAATCCCCTTTTCGATTGTTTGGGACATCAGGAAAACGCCTCATTCGGAGAAGACAAGGTGAGCGCTACCACCAGTCTTGTCTCATGCAAACTGTTAAGCATCCTGAAACCATTCATGTGTGGGGTTGCTTCTCAGCCAAGGGAATCGGCTCTCTCACAGTCTTGCCTAAAAACACAGCCATGAATAAAGAATGGTACCAGAATGTCCTCCAAGAGCAACTTCTCCCAACCCTCCAAGAGCAGTTTGGCGATCAACAATGCCTTTTCCAGCATGATGGAGCACCTTGCCATAAAGCAAAGGTGATAACTAAATGGCTCAGGGAACAAAACATAGAGATTTTGGGTCCATGGCCTGGAAACTCCCCAGATCTTAATCCCATTGAGAACTTGTGGTCAATCATCAAAGACGGGTGGACAAACAAAAACTTAAAAATTCTGACAAAATGAAAGCATTGATTGTGCATGAATGGACTGCTATCAGTCAGGATTTGGTCCAGAAGTTGATTGAGAGCATGCCAGGGAGAATTGCAGAGGTCCTGAAGAAGAAGGGTCAACACTGCAAATATTGACTTGCTGCATTAACTCATTCTAACTGTCAATATAAGCTTTTGTTACTCATATGTTTGCAATTATATTTCTGTCTGTGATAAAAACATCTGTCAAAAACACATATAAAAACCAGAGGGCAGCAGATCATGTGAAAATATAATATTTGTGTCATTCTCAAAACTTTTGGCCATGACTGTATATTCAGTGAAATGGGTCTGCACCAGACATAGTTGTAATGTCCACACGGTATAAGGAATTCAAGAGAGAACGCTTTAACTGTATTTTATTCTTCTCCTCCTTCCTCCAGCACACAGCATAACATTTCTCATTATCAGACTAAAACTGAAACTGAAACTCCTCTCCTCCACTTCCTGTCTATATCTTTCAGGTCACAAGACTTCCTTTCTTGAATAGACAGGTCAAAATACTATACATTACATCATCCTTCTCTTTTTTTTTTTTGCACAATAACAACTTCGAAGAAAGAAAAAAAAACAATATAACATCCAAGAAAAAAAAAACATACGTCTGCATTGTCTTATTTGTTCATTTCCAAATCAGATATTTTAATTATATCTCTTCAATGAACCTCGATGGAGCCCTTCTTTCCCATGGAGGGTAAAGTCTGGGTTCATTGCGGGTGTCTATTGCTGACGATTCAACTTTCCCCTGTTGGCCCTCTCCACCGTCGGGTACCAAATCTTCTACCGGTGGGAGTTCATTACCATTGTCCTGCGGTATAATTTTAAAATGTGAGGAATTTCGGGTTATAGAGTGTCCATTTCGCTCAGCCGTGACCATGTTGCCTCTTCTATCAGTAACATTATATTTTGCCGGACCATATACGGCTGAGGTTTTGTTGGTTGGTCTTTGACGCACAACAACAACATCACCTCTTTGGATGGCACTTGGTTGTGCCCTTCCCCATCTGTCTGCATAATGTTTCATGGCTTGCTTGTTAGAGAAATCTGTTGTTCGCACTGAAGAGTCACTTGGTGGGGATGCTGGTCACATCAGGGATCCATATGCGAAGAGTTCTGCTGAACATTAGATGAGATGGAGCCGTGTTATGTTTCGGTAACTGAGGAGAAACAGCAAAAAACGGTAATACACCAGAGAGGCTGGAACCTATTGGATTGCAGTAACCTGAACTAACCACACAACTAGAGGTAGTCGTGCAGCGTTCCTACATTGATCCTAGACGCCTCGTCACAGCCTGAGAGATAACTATACCTAAAGGCAGAAAGATGAAAGCTATCTGCCCGGAGCAGATCCCCAAAGAAAATAGGAAGCCCCCAAACATGTAATGGCGGTTAGACAAGAAGAAAGCACGGACACAGACAGAAAATAGAATGAGCAAACGCTGGGGCCCAATCTGTCTAGACAGAAAAGTACAGGAAAGAATTCTGACTGCAATCCAACAAAAACCCTAAAAAATACCAACACTTCTGATTGCCAAAAAAACTGAGATCACACGATCTCATCCACCTAAATCAGATCTCTGGTGTAACAAACGCCATTCAGCAAATAAAAAGTAACAAAGGAGCAAAGCAAAAGTGCAGACAAAAACGGAGCACAATTGCAGCGCCAGACCCCCAAAAGGGGACAGGCTGCAGTACACTGCAAGCAGAAAACCAGCAATGAAAATCAAACAGAGGGAAAAAAACAGCAAACACTTATCTGAAGGAGAGCAGGAACCTAGCAGTGCTTCAAACAAGACAGAAGGAACAATTGATATCCGGCAAGGCTGACAGGAACTCAGGCCACTTATATCCTACCATTCAGTGCCTGCTGAAGGCCATTCATTAATCAGTTCATTACCCTCAGCAACCATCGGAGGCAGCCCCAGCTCAGAAGTAGCATCCAGCATATTCACAACAGTACCCCCCCTTGAGGAGGGGCCACCGAAACCTCACCTGCGCAACCAGGCCGATCAGGATGGGCTCGATGATAGGCAAGGATAAGTCTCCCAGCATGAATGTCCGAAGCAAACACCCAAGAATTGTCCTCCTGACCATAACCTCTCCTTGGTCTGAGGATGAAAAGCAGAGGAGAAAGACAATTGAACACTAAGTTTAGAACAAAAAGTCCTCCAAAATCTGGAAACAAACTGGACTCCTCTGTCAGACACAATGTTCTCAGGAATGCCATGTAACCGAACCACGTGCTGAAGGAACAAAGGCACCAATTCGGAGGAGGAATGCAACTTAGGTAATGGCACACGATGTATCATTTTGGAAAACCTATCACAAATCACCCAGATAACGGTCATTCTCTGAGAAACAGGGAGGTTGGAAATAAAATCCATAGAGATATGGGTCCATAGTCTCTTGGGCACAGGCAATGGCATCAACAAACCACTAGAGCGAGAGCAAGGCTTGGAGCGAGAGCAAGTCCCACAGGACTGCACAAACTCCCTGATGTCACAAGACAAAGTAGGCCACCAAAAGGACCGACTCACCAAGTCTCTGGTACCAAAAATTCCGGGATGACCGGCCAACGCGGAACAATGAATCTCAGACTTCACACTCCTCTTCCACTGGTCTGGGACAAACAATTTCCCAATAGGGCAGCGCTCGGGTTTATCCTCCTGACACCCTTCCAGAGCCAGTCTCAAATTGGGCAAGATGGCGGAAAGAACTACACCCTCTTTCAAAATAACAGCAGGATCAGATAACTCAGGAGAGTCCGCAAGGAAACTCCTCGAGAGGGCATCCGCCTTAACATTCTTAGTGCCAGGAAGAAAGGAAACCACAAAATTAAAACGTGTGAAAAACAAGGCCCACCTGGCCTGTCTAGGATTAAGTCGCTTGGCTGATTCCAGATAAACCAGATTCTTATGGTCCGTGAGGACCACCACCTGATGTTTGGCTCCCTCCAGCCAATGTCTCCACTCTTCAAAAACCCACTTCATGGCCAATAACTCCCGATTACCCACGTCATAATTACGTTCAGTTGGAGAAAATTTTCGAGAGAAAAAAGCACAAGGGTTACTTTTAGAGGTCTCAGGATCTCTTTGGGACAAAACGGCACCTGCCCCAATTTCAGAGGCATCAACCTCCACCTGAAATGGTAGAGAAACATCAGGCTGCCGTGAGACAGGAGCAGAAGTGAATCTCTGCTTAAGTTCCTGAAACACAGAGACTGCCTCAGGAGGCCAATTCACCACATCAGAACCCTTTTTGGTCAAATCAGTCAATGGTTTAACAATAACAGAGAAATTACCAATAAATTTACGATAAAAATTGGCAAAACCCAAGAATCTCTGAAGAGCCTTTAATGAAGTAGGTTGGACCCAATCACAGATGGCCTGAACCTTGACCGGGTCCATTTCAATAACAGATGGAGACAAAATGAATCCCAGAAATGAGATCCTCTGTACGCCAAAAAGACACTTTGATCCCTTCACATACAGAGCATTCTCTCTCAAAATCTGGAACACAGTCCGAACATGTTTCACATGAGAGTCCCAGTCATTGGAAAAAATCAAGATATCATCCAAATAAACAATCAGAAATGTTATCCACAAAATCCCTGAAAATGTAATTCATGAAGGACTGGAAGACGGAAGGAGCATTAGTGAGCCCAAAGGGCATCACTAGGTACTCAAAATGCCCCTCTGGGGTATTAAACGTCGTCTTCCATTCATCCCCGTGCTTAATGCGAATAAGGTTATACGCCCCCCTGAGGTCAAGCTTGGTAAACCAAGTAGCACTTTTCACCCTGGAAAACAGGTCAGAAATCAAGGGTAACGGATATTGATATTTCACAGTGATATTGTTCAAGAGACGATAATCAATACACGGCCTTAATGAACCATCCTTTTTGGCCACAAAGAAAAAACCGGCACCCAAGGGTGAAGAGGATGGTCTGATATGACCCTTCTCCAATGACTCCTTGATATAAGACGGCATAGCGTCATGTTCAGGTACAGACAAGTTAAAAAGGCGACCTTTAGGGAATTTACTACCAGGCACTAATTCAATAGCACAGTCATAGCTCCTATGGGGGGGCAAGGATGCAGATTTACTTTCGCTAAACACATCAGAAAAATCAGTCAAAAAGTCAGGAACATCCTGAGCCTGGGGAGAGGCAGAAAAAACAGGAGTGTTGGCATTAACACATTGGCAGCCACAACTCGTTACAGACACAGATTTCCAATCCAAAACAGGATTATGAGACTGTAACCAAGGAAAACCTAGTACAATAATGTCATGCAGATTATACAGCTCCAAAAATTTGCAACTCTCCTGATGATCAGGTTCAACCCTCATTATCACCTGAGTAGAGAACTGGGGTTTATTCTCCGCCAAAGGGGTAGATCCCCATAGGGGAATAGACTTCCATAGGGGTATCAAGGGAAACCCACAACGTTTAGCAAAATCAAAATCCATCAGGTTAATAGCTGCTCCTGAATCAACAAAAGCCTGAGCAGAAAATGTGGACAGGGAACAAATCAGGGTAACAGTCAACAGAAATTTAGTCTGAACACTACCCAAGACAACTGAGCGTGCAAAACGTCTTCCCCGCTTAGGGCAGACTGAAATAGCATGAGAGGCATCACCACAGTAGAAACATAACCCACTGCGTTTTCGAAACTCATGACGCTGTGCCCCAGAAGCCACTCTATCACACTGCATGGGTTCAGAAGCAGGTTCACAAGGCAACACTATTCCACGCATACTTCTGTCAATTTGAATCGCTAATGACAAAGAATATTGAGACTAGAGGGAGCAGGGAAACCCACCATAACATCTTTTACATTCTCTGACAGACCCTTCCGAAAAAGGGCTGCCAAAGCATCATCATTCCATTTGGTCAGGACTGCCCACTTTCGGAATTTCTGACAGTACAACTCAGCGTCCTCAAGCCCCTGATTTAATGCCAACAAGGTTTTTTCAGCTTGATCAGTGACATTAGGTTCATCGTACAATAACCCCAGAGCCAGAAAAAATGCATCAACATTACTCAAAACAGGGTCCCCAGGTGTCAGGGAAAAAGCCCAATCCTGAGGATCGCCGCGCAGGAGAGAGATGACAATTTGAACCTGCTGTGCTGCGTTGCCTGAGAACTTAGGTTTTAAGGCAAAAAACAACTTACAGTTATTTTTGAAATTCAGAAATTTAGCTCGATCCCCCAAAAACAAATCTGGCATGGGGATCCTGGGTTCCAAAACTGGCAACCTAGCAAGATAGGTAGCAATACTCCGAACCTCAGTGGCAAGCTGATCCACACGGCCAGACAACTGTGCAAACTCCATTGAGAGAGAAAAAAAAATCCTCCTCAGCACCCAGAGAAAAAGAGGGAAAAAAATGCAACAAACAGAAAAAAAAATCTCTGACAACTCTGACAACCTTTTTTCTTTCCACACTATTTTTCCCTTCTGTGAGTACCATATAATTTTCAGTTTCGCCGGTGATACTGTTATGTTTTGGTAGCTGAGGAGAGCAGGCAAAAACAGCAATACACCAGAGAGGTTGGAATCTACTGGATTGCAGTACCCTGACTAACCACCACAACTAAAGGCAGCCGTGGAGCGTTCCTACGTTGGTCCTAGACGCCTCGTCACAGCCTGAGAGGTTAACTACACCTAAAGATAGAAAGAGGAAAGCTATCTGCCCCGGAGCAGATCCCCAAAGAACATAGGAAGCCCCCAAACATGTAATAGCGGTTAGACAAGAGGAAATACAGACACAGACAGAAAATAGTATGAGCAAACATTGGGGCCCAATCTGCCTAGACAGAAAAAGGATTAGGAAGGATACTTACTGCAATCCAAAAAAAAATAAAAAAAGCCAACGCTACTAATTGCAAAAACACCTGAGATCACACGACCTCTACCACCTAAATTATTTCTCTGGTGTAACAAAACTAAGCCGCAGCCACTGAAAAAACTGGAAAAGGCAAATGAACAAATAACAGTGGCTCCAGAGGAACTGAGAGGAGCCCAAGTCCCCCGGGGAGGGGGACCTGGCTAACTTCACAGAAATGCAGAGAAATATGCAAATGGTAAGCACAAAAACAAAAAACAGAAAATATCTTATCTGAGAGCAGGAGAATAGGCAAGACTCAGCAAGCTTCCAAGTGAACCAGGAAACAACGTTGAGACAAGAACAATTGATCACCGGCAACCATGATGGGAGGGAACCTCCCTTATATAAGACCAGTCTGTGATTCCTGATTGCCAATCCTCATTGAATGGTTCAGTACTGTTTGTAACCACCAGAGGGAGCTTCTGCTCAGAATTCATTTCTAAAACATTCACAACAGCATCCGCCTTGACATTCTTAGTGCCAGGAAGAAAAGAAACCACAAAATTAAAACGTGTGAAAAACAAGGCCCACCTGGCCTGTCTAGGATTAAGTCGCTTGGCTGATTCGAGATAAATCAGGTTCTTATGGTCTGTGAGGACCACCACCTGATGTTTGGCTCCTTCCAGCCAATGTCTCCACTCTTGAAAGGCCCACTTCATAGCCAATAACTCCCGATTACCCACGTCATAATTACGTTCAGTTGGAGAAAATTTTCGAGAGAAAAAGGCACAAGGGTTACTCTTAGAGGTCTCTGGATCCCTTTGGGACAAAATGGCACCTGCCCCAATCTCAGAGGCATCAACCTCCACCTGAAACGGCAGAGAAACATCAGGCTGCCATAGAACAGGAGCAGAAATGAATCTCTGCTTAAGTTCCTGAAACGCAGAAACTGCCTCAGGAGGTCAATTCACCACATCGGAACCCTTTTTGGTCAAATCAGTCAATGGTTTAACAATACCAGAGAAATTACCAATAAATTTACGATAAAAATTGGCAAAACCCAAAAATCTCTGAAGAGCCTCAATGAGGTAAGTTGAACCCAATCACAGAATCCTGAACCTTGACCGGGTCCATTTCAATAACAGACGGAGACAAAATGAATCCCAGAAAAGAGATCTTCTGTACGCCAAAAAGACACTTTGATCCCTTCACATACAGTGCATTCTCTCTCAAAATCTGGAACACAGTCCGAACATGTTTCACATGAGAGTCCCAGTCATTGGAAAAAATCAAGATATCATCCAAACAAATAAACAATCAGAAATTTATCCACAAAATCCATGAAAATATCATTCATGAAGGATTGGAAGACGGAAGGGGCATTAGTGAGCCCAAAGGGCATCACTAGGTACTCAAAATGCCCCTCTGGGGTATTAAACGCCGTCTTCCATTCATCCCCGTGCTTAATGCGAATAAGGTTATACGCCCCCTGAGGTCAAGCTTGGTAAACCAACTAGCACTTTTCACTCTGGAAAATAGGTCAGAAATCAAAGGTAACGGATATTGATATTTAACAGTGATCTTATTCAGGAGCGATAATCAATACACGGCCTCAATGAACCATTCTTTTTGGCCACAAAGAAAAAACCAGCGCCCAAGGGTGAAGAGGATGGTCTGATATGACCCTTCTCCAAAGATTCCTTGATATAAGATCGCATAGCATCGTTTTCAGGTATAGATAAATTAAAAAGGCAACCTTTAGGAAAATTACCACCAGGCACTAATTCAATAGCGCAATCATAGCTCCTGTGAGGGGAAAATAATGCAGATTTACTTTCACTTAACACATCAGAAAAATCAGTCAAAAAGTCAGGGACATCCTGAGACTGAGGAGAGGCAGAAAAAAGAGGAGTGTCAGTATTAACACATTGGCAGCCCCAACTGGTCACAGACACAGATTTCCAATCCAAAACAGGATTATGAGACTGTAACCAAGGGATACCTAGCACAATAATGTCATGCGGATTATACAGCACCAGAAATTTGCAACTCTCCTGATGATCTGGTTCAATCCTCATTATCACCTGAGTAGAAAACTGGGGTTTATTCTCCGCCAAAGGGTAGAATCAATGCCCAGTAGGGGAATACACTTCCGCAGGGGTATCATGGGAAACCCACAACATTTGGCAAAGTCAAAATCCATCAGGTTAATAGCTGCTCCTGAATCAACAAAAGCTTGAGCAGAAAATGTGGACAGGGAGCAAATCAGGGTAACAGTCAACAGAAATTTAGTCTGAACACTACCCAAGACAACTGAGTGTGCAAAACGTCTTCCCCGCTTAGGGCAGACTGAAATAGCATGAGAGGCATCACCACAGTAGAAACATAACCCATTGCGCTTTCGAAACTCATGACTCTGTGCCCCAGAAGTCACTCTATCACACTGCATGGGCTCAGAAGCAGGCTCACAAGGCAACACTATCTCACGCATACCTCTGCACTCACGCAAACGTCTGTCAATTTGAATAGCCAATGACATAGAATCATTGAGACCAGAGGGAGCAGGGAATCCCACCATAACATCCTTTACATTCTCTGACAGCCCCTTCCGAAAAAGGGCTGCCAAAGCATCATCATTCCATTTGGTCAGGACTGCCCACTTTCGGAATTTCTGACAGTACAACTCAGCGTCTTCAAGACCCTGATTTAATGCCAACAAGGTTTTTTCAGCTTGATCAGTGACATTAGGTTCACCATACAATAACCCCAGAGCCAGAAAAAATGCATCAATATCATTCAAAACAGGATCCCCAGGTGTCAGGGAAAAAGCCCAATCCTGAGGATCGCCGCGCAGGAGAGAGATGACAATTTGAACCTGCTGTGCTGCGTTCCCTGAGGACTTAGGCTTTAAGGCAAAAAACAACTTACAGTTATTTTTGAAATTCAGAAATTTAGCCGATCCCCCAAAAACAAATCTGGCATGGGAATCCTGGTTCCACAACCGGCAACCTAGCAAGATAGGTAGCAATACTCCGAACCTCAGTGGCAAGCTGATCCACACGGCCAGACAACTGTGCAAGCTCCATTGAGAGAAAAAAAATCCTCCTCAGCACCCAGAGAAAAAGAGGGAAAAAATGCAACAAACAGGAAAAAAAAAACTCTGACAACTCTGACAACTTTTTTTTTTTCACACTATTTTCCCTTCTGTGAGTACCATATAATTTTCAGTTTGGGCCGGTGATACTGTTGTGTTTTGGTAGCTGAGGAGAATAAGCAAAAACGGCAATACACCAGAGATGCTGGAACCTATTGGATTGCAGTAACCTGAACTAACCACACAACTAGAGGTAGCCGTGGAGCGTTCCTACGTTGATCCTAGACGCCTCGTCACAGCCTGAGAGATAACTACACCTATAGGCAGAAAGATGAAAGCTATCTGCCCCGGAGCAGATCCCCAAAGAAAATAGGAAGCCCCCAAACATGTAATGACGGTTAGACAAGAAGAAGCACGGACACAGACAGAAAATAGAATGAGCAAACGCTGGGGCCCAATCTGTCTAGACAGAAAAGTACAGGAAAGGATACTCACTGCAATCCAAAAAAAAACCCTAAAAAAAAACAACTCTTCTGATCGCAAAAACACCTGAGATCATACGATCTCTACCACCTAAATCAGATCTCTGGTGTAACAAAACTAAGCCGCAGCCACTGAAAAAACAGGAAAAAGCAAATGAACAAATAACAGTGGCTTCAGATAAACTGAGAGGAGCACAAGCCCCCCGGAGGGGACCTGGCTGACCTCCACAGAAGTGCAGGGAACATTGCAAAAAGCAAGCACAAAAATAAAAGCAGAAAATATCTTATCTGATAGCAGAAGATGCAGGAAAGACTCAGCAAACTTCCAAATGAACCAGGAACCACAAT
The DNA here is from genome assembly GCA_033576555.1 of Oophaga sylvatica. Classification (NCBI taxonomy): domain Eukaryota; kingdom Metazoa; phylum Chordata; class Amphibia; order Anura; family Dendrobatidae; genus Oophaga; species Oophaga sylvatica. The sequence goes on along the minus strand of JARQOD010000001.1, from coordinate 171,775,852 downwards.
TGAGACAAGAACAATTGATCATCGGCAACCATCATGGGAGGGAACCTCCCTTATATCAGACCAGTCCGTGATCCCAGATTGCCATTCCTCGCTGAAAGGTTCAGTACTGTCTGTAACCACCAGAGGGAGCCTCTGCTCAGAAACCATCTCTAGCACATTCATAACAGAGATCGCTGCTGAGATCGCTGTTTAGCAGTGATCTCGCTAGCAATCTCGCTATGTGAGACGGGGCCTTAAGACTGGCTTTGTTTTCAATTGTTCATATGCATTGCTGTCTATGATATCCACTGAAGCTCCTTCTGTATCTATTGTAAAGGTGATATCCGTGTTGCAGATAGTAAGTGTGATACAGGGAGACCGCACTGAGTCAGAGACAGAGGTAGTGAACACATAGTTCTCAGCCACAGACATATCTTCGGTATCCTGATTTACCATTTTTATGTTTGCGGGCTTTGTCAGGGACAGAGGAGACTTGTTGGGCACTGATTTACAGACAGCTGCAAAATGGTTCCCTTTTCCACATTTACTGCATGTTTGTCCTATAGCTGGACATTTGTTCAGGTGATGAGGGAAGTCTTGTCCACATCTAAAGCATTTCTTCTGTTTCTGGGCTTGCTTGTCTTGTACACTTTTATGTTTGAGATTATGCACATGTACATTATCCCCATTCTCCATTGCGGTGGCCTGATGATCTGCTATCTCTATAGCACGGGCCATCTTGAGTAAATCATGCAGAGAGATCCTGCTGCAGAGCTTTACGCCTTATAATAATAAACTAGATGGGCATTTCCTGAAGGAAATACATGGTGCTTGAACAGCGCTGCCAGCTTTACAGTAGTGTATCAGGTGTCGACTGTAAGAAAGTAAAGTTAGAATATGAATGTTGTGTATAGCGATGGCACAACCTGGGATGGATTGTATATGGCCCCTTGGTAGCCACTTTGATGTGCGGGGCCCCTTGTTAGCCACTTTGGCCTCTTGGTAGTCATTTTGGCATGCAAGAATCCTTGGTAGCCACTTTGGTGCACTCAGCCACTCGGTAGCCACTTTGGCCACTTGGTAGCCACTTTGGCTATTCAGCACCTTGGTACCCACTTTGGCCACTTGGTAGCCACTTTGGCACATTCGGCACCTTGGTAGTCACTTTGGCCACTTGGTAGCCATTTTGGCCACTTGGTAGCCACTTTGGCACATTCGGCGCCTTGGTAGCTACTTCAGCCACTTGGTAGCCACTTTGGCACAGTCGGTACCTCAGTAGCCACTTTGGCCACTTGGTAGCCACTTTGGCACATTCGGTACCTCAGTAGCCACTTTGGCCACTTGGAAGCCACTTTGTCACATTCAGCATCTCAGTAGCCACTTTGGCCACTTGGTAGCCACTTTGGCACATTCGGCACCTCGGTAGCCACTTTGGCCACTTGGTAGCCACTTTGGCACATTCGGCACCTCGGTAGCCTCTTTGACCACTTCGTAGCCACTTTAGCACATTTGGCACCTTGGTAGCCACTTTGGTCTCTTGGTAGCCACTTTGACACATTCCGCACCTCTGTAGCCACTTTGGCCACTTCGTAGCCACTTTGGCACATTCGGTACCTCGGTAGCCACTTTGGCCACTTGGTAGCCACTTTGGCACATTCTGCACCACGGTAGCCACTTTGGCCATTTGGTAGCCACTTTGGCACATTCGGCACCTCAGTAGCCACTTTGGCCACTTGGTAGCCACTTTGGCACATTCGGCCCCTCGGTAGCCACTTTGGCCACTTGGTAGCCACTTTGGCACATTCGGCATCTTGGTAGCGACTTTGGCCACTTGGTAGCCACTTTGGCATATTCGGCACCTCGGTAGCCTCTTTGGCAACTTGGTAGCCACTTTGGCACATTCAGCACCTTGGCAGCCACTTTGGCCACTTGGTAGCCACTTTGGCACATTCGGCACCTCGGTAGCCACTTTGGCCACTTGGTAGCCACTTTGGCACATTCGGCACCTTGGTAGTCACTTTGGCCACTTGGTAGCCATTTTGGCCACTTGGTAGCCACTTTGGCACATTCGGCGCCTTGGTAGCTATTTCAGCCACTTGGTAGCCACTTTGGCACAGTCGGTACCTCAGTAGCCACTTTGGCCACTTGGTAGCCACTTTGGCACATTCGGCACCTCAGTAGCCACTTTGGCCACTTGGTAGCCACTTTGGCACATTCGGCACCTCTGTAGCCACTTTGGCCACTTGGTAGCCACTTTGGCCACTTGGTAGCCACTTTGGCACATTCGGCCACTTGGTAGCCACTTTGGCCACTTGGTAGCCACTTTGGCACATTCGGCACCTTGGTAGCTACTTTGGCCACTTGGTAGACACTTTAGCCATGTTGACACAAGGTGCCACTTTGCCTTGGGGGCCTCTTTTGCGCTCCGGGCCCCTCGAGGGCAACTCTCCAAATGCGACATGGCAACCGCTAAATATTCCAGCATATTTTCCATTCAAAAAGTCAAATGGCGCTCCTTCCCTTCTGAGCCCTGCCGTGCGCCCATACAGTGGTTTATGACCATATATGAGGTATCTGTGTACTCAGGAGAAATTGCCCAACAAATTTTAGGATCCAATTTATACTGTTGCCCATGTGAAAATGAAAAAAACTGAGGCTAAAAGAAATTTTTTGTGAAAAAAAAGTACTTTCTTTTTTTTAAGGATCAATTTGTGAAGCACCTGGGGGTTCAAAGTGCTCACTATGCATCTAGATAAGTTCCTTAGGGGGTCTAGTTTCCAAAATGGGGTCACTTGTGGGGGAGCTCCAATGTTTAGGCACACAGGGACTCTCCAAATGCGACATGGCAACCGCTAAATATTCCAGCATATTTTCCATTCAAAAAGTCAAATGGCGCTCCTTCCCTTCTGAGCTCTGCCGTGCGCCCAAACAATGGTTTATGACCACATATGAGGTATCTGTGTACTCAGGAGAAATTGCCCAACAAATTTTAAGATCCAATTTATACTGTTGCCCATGTGAAAATGAAAAAACTGAGGCTAAAAGAAAATTTTTGTGAAAAAAAAGTACTTTCTTTTTTTTACAGATCAATTTGTGAAGCATCTGGGGGTTCAAAGTGATCACTAAGCATCTAGATAAGTTCCTTAGGGTGTCTAGTTTCCAAAATGGGGTCACTTGTGGGGGAGCTCCAATGTTTAGGCACACAGGGACTCTCCAAATGCAACATGGCAACCGCTAAATATTCCAGCATATTTTCCATTCAAAAAGTCAAATGGTGCTCCTTCCCTTCTGAGCCTTGCCGTGCGCCCATACAGTGGTTTATGACCACATATGAGGTATCTGTGTACTCAGGAGAAATTGCTCAACAAATTTAGGATCCATTTTATCCTGTTGCCCATGTAAAAATGAAAAAAATGATGCTAAAAGAAAATTTTTGTTGGAAAAATTAAAATGTCCATTTTTTCCTTCCACGTTGCTTTAGTTCCTGTGAAGCACCTGAAGGGTTAATAATCTTCTTGAATGTAGTTTTGAGTAGCTTGAGGGGTGCAGTTTTTATAAAGGTGTCACTTTTGGGTATTTTCTGCCATATAGACCCCTCAAAGTGACTTCAAATGTGAGGTGGTCCCTAAAAAAAATGGTTTTGTAAATTTTGCTGTAAAATGAGAAATCGCTGGTCAACTTTTAACCCTTATAACTTCCTAACAAAAAAAAATTTTGTTCCCAAAATTGTGCTGATGTAAAGTAGACATGTGGGAAATGTTATTTATTAAGTATTTTGTGTCACATAACTCTATGGTTTAACAGAATAAAAATTCAAAATTTGAAAACTGCGAAATTTTTCAAAATTTTCGCCAAATTTCCATTTTTTTCACAAATAAACGCAAAAATTATCAACCTAAATTTACCACTAACATGAAGCCCAATATGTCACGAAAAAACAATCTCAGAATCGCTAGGATCCGTTGAAGCGTTCCTGAGTTATTACCTCATAAAGGGACACTGGTCAGAATTGCAAAAAATGGCAAGGTCTTTAAGGTCAAAATAGGCTGGGTCTTGAAGGTGTTAAAGCAAAGAAGTGGAATATTCTTGAATGGCCAAGTCAGTCACCTGATCTCAACCCAATTGAACATGCATTTCACTTGTTAAAGACTAAACTTCAGACAGAAAGGCCCACAAACAAACAACAACTGAAAACCACCGCGGTGAAGGCCTGGCAGAGCATCAAAAAGAAGGAAACACAGTGTCTGGTGATGTCCATGAGTTCAAGACTTCAGGCAGTCATTGCTAACAAAGGGTTTTTCAACCAAGTACTAGAAATAAACATTTTATTTACAATTATTTAATCTGTCCAATTACTTTTGGTCCCTTTAAAAACAGGGTGGCACATGTTAAGGAGCTGAAACTCCTAAACCCTTCATCCAATTTTAATGTGGATACCCTCAAATGAAAGCTGAAAGTCTGAACTTCAACTGCATCTGATTTGTTTTGTTTCAAATTCATTGTGGTAATGTCTAGAACCAAAATTAGATAAATGTTGTCTCTGTCCAAATATTTATGGACCTAACTGTAGGTATAGTACAATGAAAAATACTTCACTTCTTACATGACATGACTGATATCTATGTTAAAATCTACAATAGCTCAAAAAACGCACAGTATATTCCTTCATACAGTATTATGGCCACCACATAGTGCGCCATACAGAATAATGAGCCCTATATATTGCTCCATATAATGTTCCACAAAGAATAGGCCCCATATGATGCTCCATACCCTATATGATGCCCCATAAATAATTAACCCCATATGATTCTCCAGCATATGATGGGCACGATGGATGATGCTCCAGTGTCTTATGGGCCAAAATAATGCTCCATATGTAATGGGCCCCATTATTAATGATACAGTGTATAATGGGCCCCGTAAATGCTTCTCCAGTGTCTGCTGTCCCCCATTTACAATGCTCCAGTATATAATGGGCCCCATGGATGCTGCTCCAGTCTCTGATCTGGCACATTGAGAATACTCCTGTATATGATGGGCACGATGGATGATGCTCCAGTGTCTTATATGCCAAAATAATGCTCCATATATAATGGGCCCCATTATTAATGATCCAGTGTATAATGGGCCCGTAACTGCTGCTCCAGTGTCTGCTGTCCCCCATTTACAATGCTTCAGAATATGATGGGCCCCATGGATGATGCTCCAGTGTGTTATGGGCCAAAATCATGGTCCATACATAATGGCCCCATTATTAACCCCTTCATCCCCAAGGGTGTTTGCACGTTAATGACCGGGCCAATTTTTACAATTCTGACCACTGTCTCTTTATGAGGTTATAACTCTGGAACGCTTCAACGGATCTTCGCGATTCTGAGACTGTTTTCTCATGACTTATTGTACTTCAGGTTAGTGGTAAAATTTCTTCGATATAACTTGCGTTTATTTTTGAAAAAAAATGCAAATATGGCGAAAATTTTGAGAGTTTTGCAATTTCAAATTTGATTTTTTATTCCCTTAAACAAGAAATATGTCACACAAAATAGTTAAGAAATAACATTTCCCACATGTCTACTTTACATCAGCACAATTTTGGAAGTCACTTTGAGGGGTCTATATGGCAGAAAATACCCAAAAGTGACACCATTCTAAAAACTGCACCCCTCAAGGTACTCAAAACCACATTCAAGAAGCTTATTAACCCTTCAGGTGCTTCACAGGAGCTGAAGCAATGTGGAAGGAAAAAAATGAATATTTAATTTTTTAATCACAAAAATGATCTTTTACAAACTTTTTTTTATTTTCACAAGGGTAAAAGGAGAAAATGGACAGATAAAGTTGTTGTACAATTTCTCCTGAGTACGCCAAACCCATATGTGGGGGAAAACCACTGTCTGGGCACACGGCAGAGCTTGTAAGGGAAGGAGATCCGTTTGACTTTTTTCAAACCAAAATTGGCTGGAATTGAGATTGGACGCCATGTCACGTTTGGAGGCCTCTGATGCACCTAAACAGTGGAATTCCCCCACAAGTGACACCATTTTGGAAACTAGACCCCTTTGGAACTTAGCTAGTTCTGTTGTGAGCACTTTGAACCCCCAAGTGTTTCACAAAAGTTTATAATGCCTGGGTGTGAAAAAAAAAAACTATTTTCCACAATGATTTTTAGTCCAAATTTTTGATTTTTCCCAAAGTTGTTGTCCAATTTGTCCTGAGTACGCTGATACCCCTATTTGTGGGGGGGGGGGAACTGTTTAGGCGCACGGCAGGGCTTGGAAAGGAAGTAATAACGTTTTGGAATGCAGACGTTGATGGGGGTCATGTTCCCTTTGCAGTGCCCAGATGAGCATAAACAGTGGAAACCCCCACAAGTGACCCCATTTTGGAAACTATACCCTAAGGAACTAATCTAGATCTGTGGTGAGCACTTTGAACCCCCAAGTGCTTCACACAAGTTTATAATGCCGGGCATGAAAATAAAAAATTCTATTTTTTTTTCACACAATAATTAATCTATTAGTCACCAATTTTTTATTTCCCAAGGGTAACAGGAGAAATTGGACCACAAAAGTGTTGTCCAATTTGTCCTGAGTATGCTGATACCCAGGATGGGGGGGAAACACTATTTGGGCGCACGGCAGAGCTCGAAATGGAAGGAGCACCATTTGACTTTTTCCAACCAAAATTGGCTGGAATTTGAGATTGGACGCCATGTTGCATTTTGGGGAGCCCTGATGTGCCTAAACAGTGGAAACCCCCCCACAGGTGACCCCATTTTGGAAACTAGACCTCCTAAGGAACTTATCTAGATCTGTGATGAGCAATTTGAACCCCCAAGTGCTTCACACAAGTTTATAAGTAGAGCCGTTAAAATTAAAAAATCATATTTTTCCCCAAAAATGATCTTTTCACCCCAATTTTTATTTTCCAAGGGTAACAAGACTCCAAAATTTTTTGTGCAATTTGTCCTGAGTACGCTGATACCCATTTGTGGGGGTAAACCACTGTTTGGGTGCATGGATGAGCTTGGAAGGAAAGGATCGCCGTTTGACTTTTCAACGCAGAATTGTTGGACGCCATGTGTGTTTGGAGAGCTCCGATCTGCATAACAGTGGAAAACCCCCGACAATGACACATTTTGGAATCTAGACCCTCAAGGAACTTATCTGATGTGTGGTGAGAACTTTGAACCCCCAGGTGTTTCA
>JARQOD010000001.1:171707570-171768565 GCA_033576555.1 Oophaga sylvatica | reverse complement strand
CCCCGTGCCCCCCCAAATCCCCCCCACCCCTTTTACATTCCCCAGTGCCCTGTACCCCCCCCCCATTTTTACCCCCCTCCTCTCCATTCCCCCACATTGACCATGACATGCCAAGCAGAAGAATTTAATAAATTCCATCCCCTCTTACCTGAAGTTTGTTAGTGGCGAGGCGGGCCGGGAAGGTCCAGTCTGCACACAGAGGGCACTAGGACCCATTGGCTGAGACAACGACCCTGCGGGGCAGAAAGTGAAACAAAGCTGCTGAAAAGCCAGGAAAAGCTCCTTGGGGACAGCAGCCCGTCCCACTGGGGCCACAGACAGGCACGAACCTGGGGCAGAGGGAGCCGGCATTGTGCTGCTCCTCTGCTCCTTTCATTGTGTGCCCCGCTTTTTTGGGAGGAGAAAATGCCCCCCCCTGCCCCACGGTGGGTACGTCCTGTCTAGGACTCTTTAAAAAACCCGGGGGGGTCGAAACGTCAATTGTATATTCATCGCTTTCACTTCATTTCCCCCCATACTTTGTTTACATTGTATAATAAATACTCTTTGCATATTACCTTAGAGTGTGCGGTGTTACTTCTACATTACTATACCCTGGGATTTACCGTCCACTACACCAGTACCTCGTATTACTGACAGTGTGCACACCAATTTGCCCTCTTCTATATTTCTGGAGTAACAGACGGACGTTGACAGGCCCAGTATGGATTACACCATAATATAAAAACCTGAAAAATGGTACTGTATCACCAGATAGCAGGTATATACAGTATAGTGAAAATATTCAAAATCTCGTAATATTTTCAGGAGTCAGGCACTGACGCTCTCAGGCTCAGTCTGGATTACACAAGAATATAATAATAAGAAAAAGTGGTAGAGTATCAGCAGATACCAGGTATATATAGTATAGTCAAAATATTCTAAATCTCCGTATATATTTCAGGAGGTAGACTCTGACGCTCACAGGCTCAGTCTGGATTACACAAGAATATAATAAGAAGAAAAGGGGGTACTGTATCAGCAGATACAAGGTATATATAGTATAGTAAAATATTCTAAATCTCTGTATATATTTCAGGAGGCAGACACTGACGCTCTCAGGCTCAGTATGGATTACAGTGTGATTACACAAGAATATAATAAGAACAAAAAGGGGTACTGTATCAGCAGATACCATGTATATATAGTACGGGGAAAATATTGTAAATATCTGTATATATTTCAGGAGGCAGACAATGAAGCTCAAAGGCTCAGTATGGATTACAGAAGAATATAAAAAGGGTACTGTTTCACCAGATACAAGGTATATATAGTATAGTGAAAATATTATAAATCTCCGTATATAATTCAGGAGGCAGACAATGAAGCTCAAAGGCTCAGTATGGATTACAGAAGAATATATTAAAAATTTGAGGTGGAGGATGGGGGGATGGGGCAGCTCAGATATGGGAAGGTGGCAAAAAATGGCTTATGTTGAGGTGTATATGGACGTAAAGTCAGCTGCATGGTTAATGGAGTGGATTCCGAGATAAGAGCAAAAAGGGGTACTGCTATCACCAGATACAAGGTAGTATAGTGAAAATATTTTAAATCTCCGTATATATTTCAGGAGGCAGCACTGACGCTCTCAGGCTCAGTCTGGATTTCACAAGAATAAATAAGTGAAAAAGGGGTACTGTTATCACCAAATACAAGGTAGTATAGTGAAAATATTCTAAATCTCAGTATATATTTCAGGAGGCAGACTCTGACGCTCAGGTCAGTATGATTTCACATAATAGAAAAAGCTGAAAAAGGGTAATGTTTCACCAGTACAATGGTTATATAGTATGTGAAAAATATAAATCTTCGTATATATTTCAGGAGGCAAAAACTGACGCTCAAGGGTCAGTATGGATTACAGCAGAATATAAAGATCCGCAAGAATAATTCCATGAGTGGGCAATGTTCCAGGTGTAGGGATTCAAAACAGTTGGGGGAGAGACTTTCTGCAAAAAGGGTACTGTATCCCAAGCGTACAGCTGTATACAGTCTAGGGTAATTGTAAATTCTCCGTATTTATTTCTGGAGTAAGAGACAGACGCTCACAGGCTCGATTGATAGAACAGAATAAAAAAGTATAAAAAGGGTAATGTATTAGAGCGACAGCTGTATACAGTGTTTGGGAAATTGTAATTCTCCGCATATTTTGCCAGAGTCAGACACTGGCTCTCACAGGCTCAGCATTGATCACACCAGAATATAAAAAGTAGAAAAAGGGTAATGTATTACAAGCGGACAGCTGTATACAGGGTTGGGGAAATTGTAAATCGCCGTATATTTTGCCAGAGTCAGACACTGGCTCTCACAGGCTCAGTATTGATCACACCAGAATATAAAAAGTAGAAAAAGGGTAATGTATTACAAGCGGACAGCTGTATACAGGGTTAGGGAAATTGTAAATCTCCGTATATTTTGCCACAGTCAGACACTGGCTCCCACAGGCTCAGTATGGATCACACCAGAATATGGAAAGTTGGGAAGTGGTGGGGGGGGTGACAGCCCAGATCGGGAGGTGGCAAAAATGGCATATGTTGAGATGTATAATGGACGTAAAGCAGCTGCAAATGGATGAATTGGAGAAGTCAGAGGAAGAGGAGGCCAAAAAAAGGGGTACTGTATCACCAGATACAATGTAGTATAGTGAAAATATTCTAAATCTGCGTATATATTTCAGGAGGCAGACAATGACGCTCTCCGGCTCAATATGGATTACACCAGAATATAAAAAGTTGAAAAAAGGTAATGTATTACAAGCGTAGAGCTGTATACAGTGTTGTGGTAATTTTTAAATGTCCGGATACATTTCCAGAGTAACAGACAGACGTTCACATGCTCAGTATAGATTACACAATAATATAAAAAGATGAAAAAGGGGTACTGTTTCACCAGATACCAGGTATATCTAGTATGGTCGAAATATTGGAAATGTCCGTGTATATTTCATAAGGCAGACAATGACGCTCACAGGCTCAGTATGGATTACACAAGAATATAAGAAGAAAAAGGGGTTCTGTATCAGCAGACACCAGGTATATATCGTATAGTGAAAATATTCTAAATGTCCGTATATATTTCAGGAGGCAGACGCTGACGCTCTCAGGCTCAGTATGGATTACACAAGAATATAATAAGAAGAAAAAGGGAAATGTATCAGCAGATAGCAGGTATATATAGTATAGTGAAAATATTCTAAATCTCTGTATATATTTTAGGAGGCAGACACTGACGCTCTCAGGCTCAGTATGGATTACACAATAATATAAAAAGATGAAAAAGGGGTACTGTACCACCAGATACCAGGTATATCTAGTATGGTGAAAATATTGGAAATATCCGTATATATTTCCAGATTCAGACAAAGACTCTCACAGGCTCAGTATGGATTACACCAGAATAGAAAAAGTTGAAAAAGGGAAATGTATCAGAAGCGTACAGCTGTATACAGCGTTGGGGTAATTTGAAATATCCGTATATATTTCCAGAGTCAGACAAAGTCTCTCACAGGCTCAGTATGGATTACAACAGAATATAAAAATCAGATCCACAAGAAATAATCACACATGTGGGCCAATGTTCGAGGTGTCAATGATGAACTTAGAGTGGTGAGTGGAGGAGGACTTTCTCTCAAAAAGGGTAGTGTATCACCAGATACCAGGTATACAGTCCCTGACAGAAGTTATGTTGCTTATCCATGTTATGTAAATCAAAGCTTATAACCTGACGTTAAATTCATCCATTGGTTTTATAAATTACTCTTTTGAAAGCTGAAACCCTCCAAAATTTGGTTTAGGTTAAGAAAATAAATTGGCATCAATGCTGAAATATTGATCATTTAATGAACACAGAATGGTCAGGTTTTGGCAAGACAAAAGTTTTGTCGCCCACAGAAAGTAATGTGATATTCAAACAAATAATTATCTTAAAATACAAATATATGTTGCATAACATTGGTGAATTAAGTTGTGGTGCTATGAGGGTCATATTTAATATTTTGTGTGACTTCCATGAGCTTGAAGGACTGCATCCATGCGGTTCAACAATGATTCATACAATTTATTAATGAAGTCATCAAGAATAGCAAAGAATACAGGTGAAAGTTGGATCTTTTTTTAAATTGACCGACCTGTTTCGCTCAACTCTACTCACAACCCTAAACAGCTCAACACTTTCAATTCTCTACTCCATCCCACAGCACCTCCTCCCTCTCCTCTCATTTCTGCTGAAGACTTTGCCTCCTTTAAGCAAAAGATCGATACGATCAGAGAAAGCTTTGGCCCGCAGCCCCCAATGCACCTCTTAGCCACTCAGCCCTGTTCTTCCAAAACCAGCTTCACCACCATGACAGAAGATCAGCTCTACACTCTCCTGTCAAGATCACACCTCACCACTTGCACGCTTGACCCGCTCCAGTCCCACCTCATCCCTAACTTTGCCACAGTCTTCATCCCTACTCTCACACACCTCTTCAACCTTTCACTTACAAATGGTGTCTTTCCCTCATCCTTCAAACATGCCTGAATCACACCCATCCTCAAAAAGCCCTCCCTCGACCCATCCTCTGTGTCTAACTATCACCCGATATCTCTTCTCCCTTACGCCTCAAAACTACTGGAGCAGCATGTATATCTTGAACTGTCCTCCCACCTTTTTTCCTGTTCCCTCTTTAACAGGTTACAATCTGGCTTCCGGCCGCATCACTCAACTGAAACTGCCCTAACTAAAGTCACTAACGACCTGCTAACCGCCAAGAGCAAGCGACACTACTCTGTCCTCCTTCTCCTGAACCTGTCTTCTGCCTTTGACACCGTGGACCATTCCCACCTGCTACAGATTCTCTCATCTCTTGGCATCACAGACTTGGCTCTATCCTGGATCTCATCATACCTAACAGACCAAACATTTAGTGTCTCCCTCTCACACACCACCTCCTCACCTCGCCCTCTGTCTGTCGGTGTTCCTCAAGGCTCAGTCCTAGGACCCCTACTCTTCTCCATCTACACCTTCGGCCTGGGATAGCTCATAGAATCCCACGGTTTGCAGTATCACCTCTACGCCGATGACACGCAGATCAACCTATCTGGACCTGACCTCACCTTCTTACTGACCAAAATTCCACAGTGTCTGTCTGCTATCTCAGCTTTCTTTTCTGCTCGCTTTCTCAAACTGAACATGGACAAAACAGAATTCATCATCTTTCCCCCACCTCATTCTACCCCTCCACCAGACCTGTCTATCAATGTCAATGGTTGCTCACTTTCCTCAGTCCGCATGCTCGGTGCCTTGGGGTGATCCTCGACTCTGCCCTCTCTTTCAAACCACATATCCAAGCCCTCGCCACCTCCTGCCGCCTCAAACTCAAAAATAATTCCCGAATCCGTGCATTCCTCAACCATGAAACCACAAAAACACTAGTCATCTCCCACCTCGACAACTGCAACCTCCTACTCTCTGGCCTCCCCTCTAGCACTCTGGCACCACTCCAGTCCATCCTACACTCTGCTGCCCGACTAATCCACCTGTCTCCCCGCTATTCCCCAGCCTCCCTCCTATGCCAGGCCCTTCACTGGCTTCCTATTGCCAGAGGCTCCAGTTCAAAACCCTAACCATGACATACAAAGCCATCCACAACCTGTCTCCTCCATACATCTGTGACATGGTCTCCCGGTACCTACCCACACGCAACCTTCGATCCTCTCAAGATCTCCTTCTCTACTCCCCCTCATCTCTTCTTCCCACAACCGCATACAAGACTTCTCCCGTGCTTCCCCCTAATCTGGAACTCTCTGCCGCAAGACATCAGACTCTCACCAACAACGGAAACCTTCAAGAAGAACCTGAAGACCCATCTGTTCAGACAAGCCTACAGCCTGCAATGATCCTCAGTCTACTGAACCATCGCACAACCAGCTCTACCCTCTCCTAGTGTATCCTCACCCATCCCTGTAGACTGTGAGCCCTCGTGGGCAGGGCCCTCTCTCCTTCTGTACTTGTGTGTCCCTTGTCTCGCACATGTTTATTGTACTTGTCTATATTTCCCCGTTTCACATGTAAAGTGCCATGGAATAAATGGCGCTATATAAATGTATAATAATAATAATAATAATAATTGGACTGCATTTTCATGGAGACAAACTCTCTTTAATAAAAATCTGTAAAAAATAAAAAACATAAGAACATGCACTCAATTACAATCTTGTGAATAGAATCTGAAGATTGCTTGTAGGCTAGTCTGTGATGCAAGTCACTTCTCACGGTCAAGCCATGAGTAAGAGTGGTCAAGGAGTCCAAGGTCAGAAGCCAGGAGAGTACGTCATAAACAGAAGGAAAAGACAAAAATGTAGTCAGGTAACGTTCCGAGGTCAGAGTACCGTGAGGATAACAGATCGAAGCCGAATGGGTTAAACAGGCGGATGGTCAGAACGAAGTCCAAGGTCAGGCAACAGATCAAGCATACAGAACTCAAGGCACAGGAGCACAAACATCACTTCTTGAATGTACGTCTGGCAGTGGTCTGGGAGAAGCTGCTCAGTTAAGTAGGCATGGCAATCACCCGGGATAGTGAACACTTGGAGACAGCCGACGTCTCCCAGTCACAGATTGGCTAGTCGAGCTGTCAATCAACACACTGACAGCTTCAGCATGCCCAAGTAACTGCATCCCAGACACCCTGACGGGTGGAACCATGACAGTACCCCATCTTCTAGGGGGGGCCACCGGACCCCCAGGCTTCCCAGTAAATTTTAGATGGAAGGCAGGGACCCAGGAACCTCTCCTGTGGTCCATATCCTCTCCAGTGGATCAGGCACTGGAGGGAATTACGGACCCTCTGAGAATCCACAACTCTCTGAACCTCATACTCCAGACCTCCGTCTACTGAAATTGGAGGAAGTGGGGATGAGGAAGACAATGCAGCAGGGACATACTCCTTTAATAGGGATTTATGAAATACGTTAGGGCTGCAAAGGGATGGAGGAATCTTTAATCTAAATGCCACAGGATTGACCACCTCTAGGATCTCATATGGACCAATAAAATTTGGACCCAACTTTGCCGACGGCACTTTAAGTTTAATGTTCCTAGACGACAACCACACCTTATCCCCAATCTTAAAAACAGGACCCACCAACCGTCTTCTACCGGCCTTTATTTTTTAGCAAATCTGGGCAGTCCCAGTATTCTTTTGAACCTCCCTCCAGACATCCCCAAGTCTTTGCACGGCGACCTCCACCCCAGGACATTGAGAACTAATCCTAGAAATTTCTCCAAAATGGGGATGAAAACCACACACTGACAACTCAGCATGCCCCTGAACCAGATTGGATGGCCATTGTGTCAAAGTACTGACAACTTCAGCACGCCCCTGTATCAGCTGAGCTGTCAGTAACTGCATCCCAAACACTCTGAGGGGTGGAACCGTGACATAGTCATTATATTTCAAAAGTCCTTCATTTTATTTGCACCATTTGAGAAAATCTAAAAGAAAAAAGAAAAAAAGTGTATTAAAATTATATATGAAAAATATACATAACAACAAACAAAAGCACCATCCTAACACAATGGAGTTAAAGATTTTGAAATTGCGTAAAAAAAATTGCCGTTTTTGGCAATTTTATGCCAGTTCAGGCCAGGCATGCCAAAGTGGACAGAGATGGGGTAGTACAGGGTGTGGTAAGACCCACCCAGAAAATTCATCATAATTTACATCACCAAGGTAGTGTAAATTACACCAGAAATGAGTCTCTGCAAGATAAATGTCACCCATACAATGTATTGGACGTGGTGATTCCGAAAAAAATGTATCAACATCATTACCTCTAAAAAGCAAGTTTTCCTTAAGTTATAAAAATATGTTTACACATTAATCATTACACTTGAACTTTGTGGTGTTGAAAGGCTTTGAACTCTGAGCGTAATAAAAATAATTATATAGTTACAAATAACAGTAACAGAATAACTTAGGTACTATGAACCCAATTCATCACTTTGTTTTTGGAGTAAAAGTCTGGGTTTTAGGTATTTTGGTTTTTTTTTTAGTCTTTGTAATTTTTTAGGTTTGCTTGACAATGTCGGTGTGGTTTTCATTATTTAATTTTTTTGTGCTATTTTTGTGGCATTTTATTCCACCACGCGAATTGAGATTTAAAAAATCTGTCTAATTTTTTTTTGCGATTGAAGACTAACATGCAACATTTTAGAGCATATTGAGAGGGTCGTGTGGAATTTTACTCCAAAATAAAGCAAATGAGCAAACATAAAGCATCTTTGAATTTGCACCAAGTATTGTGCTTCATTTTGATAACTTTGGCACAATATTTGCCAGCGCAAGTGAGAGCAGGTTGCGGGATGCAGTGACGGACAGGAGACAGAGCAAGGGTTAACAATTTTTATTAACACTGGAATACTCCACGCTGGGAGATAAGCAGCTAAACGGTGGGGGGTAAACAGTTCAGATGGAGATAATGTGCAGGGTTAACGAAAAGTGCATAAAGTAATAGCAGTTCTGGTTGGAGCAACTTATCCTGTCAGTCTTCTCTCAGGCCGTGGAAGTTACAAGGTAGCGCGGTGCTTGTCCGCTGCAGTCCTAAAAATCCCAATGATCCGCCTCCTGGCGACAGCTGTTTGCCTCCGGTGGCTTCCGTTGAGCCTCTAGTCCATATCCTGATGTAGCCGAGAGATCGTAGCCCACCGCACGGTCTGAACTCAACGTGGCCAGGCAAATATACCCTGGGGAGTCAGGGCGCAGGTAACGGTCCAACACTCGGTCTTTTTTAGGAAGGACGCGCACAGTACTCATGGGCCTGGAGCGCTTGGCGCCTAATTTCGTGGTGAACAATAGGCACACTGCTCGTCTCTCCTCACAGTCTCAGGCAGTGGTGGCAGGGACGTTCAGGTGTGGGCCTGCGCTGTGTCAGTGATTGAGGGGCGAGGCACTCACTTCACCCTGCTGCGCGCTGTTTTTTCCCTCCAATTCTGCCTGTTTCCGTGCTCGCTGTGGCTGCACAGGCTTAGCCACACCCCCTGCTTCCGGAGACCAAGATTGGTCCAGTCCCTAAGCTTTTCCCTGGGCAACAGAGGAGACAGTCCCGACAGTTCCGGAATCGGTGCAAAGCAGGTACCATTGACACAGTCTTTCTTCTTACACTCCCCCTCTCTATTTGCTCGCCATTCTACGGGCGAGAGGTCTTGCTGTAAACGTTGACATTCCTCCATCTCTTGGGTGATTCGCTGCCAAATAAATTGGTCTTGTTCATATTGGTTGTGCGGTATTCCTGCGGTTGTCCGTTCTGTGCGCCATAAGTCAGGTTGGGAAGTGGAAACGGGTTGAGTAGTGGAGTCAGGTAGGGCAATAGAGTCAAGTTGAGTAGTGGAGTCAGGTTGTGTGGGCGAGGACGGGGATGCGCCCAGGTTCAAGGGAGCAGCCAGTTCAGGAGCTTCAAGTTCCAGTTCCTCTACTGGGTCGATGGGCAGCGGATTGGAGAACTCTTCCTCATCATTGTCTGTTATGATTTGGTAGCCGACGACAGTAGCAAAAATAGGCTAGGAAACCAGACACCCAGAGAGGTTGGTAACTAGCAGAGTGCAGACCCCTAAACTGACAGCACAACTAGACGTAGTCGTGGGACATGCCTAAGGTGCCCTAGACACCTCGACACAGCCATAGAGTTAACTAAGCCTATAGAGAGAAAGGGGAAAGCTAACTGCCCCGGAGTAGAGCCCCAAAGAAATTGGTAGCCCCAAACATATATTGGCGGTGAGACAAGATGAAATACAAACTCAGGCAGAAAATAGAGTAAGCAAATGCTGGGGCCCAAACTGTCTAGATAGAACAGGACAGTAAAGAATACTGTCGGCAATCCAGCAAAAACTCTAAGAAAAATTCCAACACGTCTGATATGCAAAAATACTGAGACCACATGATCTCTCCCCCGCTAGATCAGAACTCTGGTGTGAACTGGTAGCAAACAGCAGACACTGAAAATACATAAACAGTCTCTGGTGTGAACCGGTAGCAAATCAGCAGATACTGAAATAACAGGGACTAAAAACACATAAACAGTGGCAAATGAGAAACAGAGTCCAGAGCAGGCCCCCACAGGGGAACCTGGCTGACCTAGCTCCAGAAGGGCATAAAACAAAAGGGAAAACCAATGCCACAGAAATAAGCAGCAAAAAACTTGTCTGAAAGTTGCAGGACAATGCAGGAAGCAAGCTGACTTCCAAAAGGGACCAGGAAGAAACAAATCACCGGCAAGGATTATGGGAAGGTTGCTGACTTATATCTCCCCAGTCAGTAACACCTGATTGCCAATCATCGCCCCCAGCTGAGAGACTTCTGTTAGCCAAAGCAGCTTCATTACTATCAGCAGTCACCAGGGGGAGCCCAAACTCAGAAGTCAGATCCAAAGAGTTCACAACAATTGTCGATAGCTGTTTCAGGAACAGTTTGTACACTCTCGGTTTGATCAGGGTCTCGTGATAAACACTGACGTAACATATTCCAATGAATTACTTGAGTGTGAGTGCCTTCTTCCCCCTCAGGTTGAACTTCGCAGACAGGACCCCCAGATCCGAACGTGCATTTCACCCGATACGGGGTCTTTTCCCACTCTTACTCCAACTTGCCCCAAGGGCGTTTGTCCCAGACTAACACATGGCCTCCAGCCTTGAGAGCTGTCCCTCGCAGGGGGGTCACTTCATGGTGTTCAAGTTGCCAGAACTTGGTCTGCACAAGCCGATTTAGGGTCTGCAACCAGTGACGATGTTCAAATGTTCAAGGACCCAGGTGGACACCCCCGTCCGTGGATAGTCCTTCTCCGGGTCCAATTCCAGCTGAGCGATTTCTCGCCCCTTCCGGCCGAACAGTAAAGCCCCGTCTCACACAGCGATCTCGCTAGCGAGATCGCTGCTGAGTCACTAGTTTTGTGACGCAGCAGCGATGTCCCCAGCGATATCACTGTGTGTGACATTCAGTGATGATCAGCCCCCCTGCTGGGTATCGCTGATCGTCGCTGAATGTCCTGGACATTTTTTTGATCGCTGGTCTCCCGCTGACAGGCACGCATCGCTGCGTGTGACAGGCGGGAGACCAGCGATCCGCTGGTAACCAAGGTACACAGCGGGTTTCCAGGCACCGCGCAGCGCCTGGAAACCCGATGTGTACCTTGGTTACCAGCTCCCTGCATCAGGGCGCTGGTATCCAACGTACACTGCGGGTAACTAAGCGATGTTACCCGCAGTGTCGCTGTGCTGATCGCTGCCTGAGCTGCCTGTTTGGCAGCTCAGCAGCGATCATGTAGCGATACACCAGCGATCCTGATCGTTGTCGGGATCGCTGGTGTATCGCTATGTGAGACCCGGGCTTAAGGTGTATGGTGTATATCCAGTTGTACTGTGCACCCGATTGTTGTACACCCAGACTAATTCATCCACAAACTCAGGACAACTAACTTTCCGGTCCTCCTCCAGAGTTCTCAGCATCTGAATCAGTGTATGATTAAACCACTTGCAGGCTCCATTGCCTTGAGGATAGTAGGGCGTCGTTGTGGATTTCTCAATCCGATACAGGCGATGCAGTTCTTCCATAACTCATCCTTGAAAACAGGCACCTTCATCAGAGTGAATTATCTTTAGACAACCGTACACTCGGATGAAGTCTCTGCAAATGGCCTGGGCTGCCGACTCAGCAGTATGATCTCGGGTTGGAGTCACCACCGCGAATTTAGTAAAGTGGTTGGTCATTACCAGACAGTGTTCATACCCAAGGTGAGCTGGGCCTACAGTCAAGTAGTCAATCATCAACACCTCTAGTGGAGCAGATGTCATGATGGTTTGGGTAGGAGCCCTCTGTTACGGAGGCTTTGCTAACTCGCAGTTCCTGCATTGTCGACAAGCTTCATCTATGCCCACTTTCATTCGCGAATGGTAGACCAATTTCTGTAGCCACTGGAACGTCTTTTCTGGACCGAAGTAGGCTCCTCTCTCATGAGCTTTGGTGGCCACCTCACGCAGCAAGTTTTCCAGGAGTACCACCTGCCAGGTAACCCCCAACTCTTGTACCAACTGCACCTTCCTATACAGCATGCCATCTTCCAACTGTAGCCTCCCCCATTGCCAAAGAATCTGTAAAGGTCCCGGACACAGGGCATCTCTCTCTCTTGTGCTAGGGAGTTGTCTTAAGGCCAGCCACCGCCTCATTTGAGCGAGTTCCCTATCTTCCTTCTGAAGCCATACCCAGTCATCGCGGGGTCGTCCCAGTGTGTGTCCTTCGGACGCCTCCCACCGATCTGTCCCTGCGTCGTTGCCACAGTCCTGGCAGAGTTGCAAAACTCTGGAATCTCTTCAGTCTCTAGCTCTTCGTCCCAGTTAGGTCCATGTCGCTCGTGAGTCACTCGGGATAAAGTGTCGGCATGGGTGTTCTCAGCTCCTTTCCTGTAGGCGATCTTGTATTGGTATTTGGCCATGCGGGCTACCCCTCTCTGCTCCAGGGCCCCTAATTTTGCGTGTAAATGGGTAAGTAACTGGCTTAGTGATAGAAAGCAGAGGTTGGTTATAAATGGTATATTCTCTAACTGGGTCTCTGTGATCAGTGGGGTACCGCAGGTGTCAGTGTTGGAACCTATTCTCTTCAACATATTTATTAACGACAAACAAAAACCCTAGTTGCATATCAAGCCAAGGGGTGAACAAATCCACCCGTGGTAGTCCACTAGAACAAGAAAAATTACCTACTCCAAAGAATACTTAGAATCAGGAGAAACAAAGGAGCACATAGGTTTATGAAAATATTAAATCATTTTATTAACAGCACAAATCTGTATACATATGGTCAAGTATTATAGGACATACAAAGGCAGGCAGATGGCGCTGCAACAAAGCATATGTGGCAGTGACAATGTTAGTGGTATGTGGCTACTTTGTAATCCAAATGAGCAAACCTGGTCAGTGTACAATACACATACCAACAAATTAAGGTAACCACTATGACATGAATCTCAAGCAATTGTCATAAGACATCAGTGTAACGTAAAGTGCTAATGCAGATAAAAAATATGACACATAATGCTCAAAGAGTTATTGCACATGCCCAATATATGATGTCACAGCCAGGATCCAATTGCTACACACAAAAAGAGGATTAAGCAGTGTGCAGGAGGAAGGTAAATGAACACCTGAGAATGGCAATAATGTTATATAAGTCAAGAGTAGCGCATGAAGTGCAAGTAGGCGCTTACCCCAACACAGGCCACCTCATGAGATCCCCTGAACACATGCTTAATAACTGAGATAATCCCACACCAAGATAGACACATCAGAACATCAAATCACATAGCCTGTTGAAAAGTAATAAGGTGATTGCAGCAAGTAAGCGTCTTACCAGGAACTGATGAGAATAGCTCCCGCCTGCACGGCAGTCCAGTCCCGACGTACGTTTCGCGGGTGAAGCCCCTCTTTCTCAAGGGACGGTAACGATCTGGTAGAAGGTTTACACAGTAAAATATCAATATTTGCAGATGATACAAAACTATGTAAAGCAGTCAATACAATAGAAGATTGTATTCTGCTACAGATAGATCTGAATAAGTCGGAAACTTGGGCCGAAAGGTGGCAGATGCGGTTTAACAATGATAAATGTAAGGTTATACACATGGGAAGAAGGAATCAATATCACCATTACACACTGAACGAGAAACCACTGGGTAAATCTGACATGGAGAAGGACTTGGGGATCCTAGTTAATAATAACTTACCTGGAGCAGCCAGTGCCCGGCAGCGGCTGCCAAGGCAAACAAGATCATGGGCTGCATTAAAAGAGGTCTGGATACTAGGGTTGAGTATTTTTAATTCCGATATTTTGTTCCCATAGACTTACATTGGATTTCAGGTATCGGAACCGGGTTTCGGTATCGGAATGCTCAACCCTACGATACACATGATGAGAGTATGATACTACCTCTGTACAAATCCCTGGTTAGACAGCACATGGAGTGCTGTGTACAGTTTTGGGCACAGGTGCTCAGGAAGGATATAATGGAACTAGAGCAAGTACAAAGGAAGGCAACAAAATTAATAAAGGGGATGGGGAAACTACAAAACCCAGGGAGATTAGCAAAATTAGGATTATTTAGTCTAGAAAAAAGACAACTGAGGGACGATCTAATAACCATGTATAAGTATATTAGGGGACAATACAAATATCTCTCCAAGGATCTGTTTATACTAAGGAAGGTGATGGCCACAAGGGGGCATTCTCGGCATCTGGAGGAGAGAAGGTTTTTCCACCAACATGGAAGAGGATTCTTTACTGTTAGGGCAGTGAGAATCTGGAATTCCTTGCCTGAGGAGGTGGTGATGGCAAACTCAGTCGAGGGTTCAAGAGAGGCCTGGATGTCTTCCTGCAGCGTAACAATATTGTATCTTACAGTTACAGTTATTAGGTTCTTTAGAAGGACATAGATCTGGGGATTTATTCTGACGGAATACAGGCTGAACTGGATGGACAAATGTCTTTTTTCGACCCTGCTAACTATGTTACTGTTATTTTCTAGATGAGCCAAAGGGTTCTTATCGGTGCGCACCAAGACTTCAGACCCGGACAGATACTCAGCAAACTTCTCAGTCATCGCCCACACCAACACCAGCAGTTCCAACTTGAAAGAACTGTAGTTATCTGGATTTTGTTCCGAGTCATGGAGGGAACTCCTTGCATACGCAATCACTCACTCTTTTCCGCACACTGCACGTCTCTCCTCACAGTCACTGGCAGTGGCAGCGGGGATGCTCGGGCGCGGGGCCTGCGCTGTGTCGGTGCTCGAGGGATGGAGCACTCACTTCACCCTGCTGCGGGCTGTTTCTTCCCGCCAAGTCTGCCTGTTTCCGCGCGCACTGTGGCTGTACAGGCTTAGCCATACCCCCTGCTTCCGGAGACCAAGATTGGTCCAGTCCCCTAAGCTTTGCCCCGGGCAACAGAGGAGACAGTCCCGACAGTTCCGAAACCAGAGCAAAACAGGTACCCGTGGCACAGTCTTTCTTCTTACACAAGAACAAAGACAATATAAAAAAATTACATAAAAAAGTCTTAATGATGAATTGGAGCTTATGTGTCAAGAGGGTTATAATGTGATCTTGTGTAATATACAGAAGACATGCAATAACATAAAGGAGGTAACCTGAAAAAGTGTCACTAATAGGACTTCCTGTACCCAGTCTATACAGCCTTGTAGAATGCCTTGAAAAACTATTCATACCCCGTGAACTTTTCCACATTTTTTCACGTTACACCCATAAACTTAAATGCATTTTATTGGGATTTATGTGATATACCCATACAAAGTAGCAAGTATTTGTGAAGTGTAAAGAAAATGATAAATGGTTTTCTAAATATGTATCTGAAGTATGAATACTTTTCCAATGCGCTGTATATTCAGTGTAAGAAGTATCAATATGCTTGGAAGTTTTCTACTTTTTTATATTAGATTTGTAATTATTATTTATGCATCATGAAATCATAAAGAAAGGGGATGTTAAATAAGGAACAGAATATTCAGAAACATAAGTCTACCCCACTGCCATTCTCACTAATTCCAATAGTGCTATTTAAGAGAGCAGCATGGATATGTAAGTGAAATTATACTTCTGTTTAACTGTTGCTAACCGCTTTGTACTTGCAGTGAAAAACAAAGATCACTGGGAACAAACAGATGCATTTTTACAGCTTGGCACCGTTAAGAACATTACTGAAATTTTAAGCAAGAACTTATTGGCCTTCAAGAAACAGGTGTATAAAGCTGCTTGGAGTTTTATTTTCTTCATCAATGGCGCCCTCTTGTGGAATATTGATGTAAAAAAAATATTTATCATTAATCCAGACTTTATTAGTTTTAATAATAATTCAGTTTTACAAATTACTATTTATTGTGATATATATTTTTATATAAATAAAAGTTTTTTTTGTATATTAAGTATCTTTTGCAAAGAAGTTTATAATCTAGTGAAAATTTTTATCATATACTGTTTTGATATGAAAACTATATTAATCCCGTCACAACCTTGGACCTACCCAGTACGTCATGGTTGGTAGGTACATACCGGCCTTGGACATAATGGGTACGTCATCACTAAAATGCGGCACCGCTGCTGCAGTCGCAATGATCACATTAAGCTGCATGCTGATTCTCACAGCAGGACACCTGGAGTTGTGATCCCAGGGGGTAGCGACGCTCCCCCACATCTACAATAGCTGTGATTGACTGTTTAATTCTGTTTAATGAAATTGCCTGGAACACTGATGTCCAGCCTATGATTGGTGCTCATTGATCATAGGCTGGACATCAGTGCTCCATGAGCACAGATCATAGGCTGGTGGCTAGCAACCACGGCGTCACCAGGGCCAGCTCTGATTGGTGCGATCAAACAATGACATTGATTGCACTGATTAGAGTGCAGATGCAATCTGATCTAACAGTGACCGGTCAGTACGTCTTCATTCTAGATGCGGACATGTATACAGCGATTATTGTGTTGTTCTGTGTTCTATGTCGAGCCTTGTGGTGCCACAGACTTTTTCAAGCCTGTGGCACATCCGTGCGTACATCCTACAGCCATCGAGTGCTGACAAACATCAGTGATCAGTGATCGGCCTTCGGTTGCAGTTTTGTTTTTTTTTGCTGTGGAAAAAAAAAATTAGATTAGATAGGACTAGATTAGGGACAGTAAAAATATACTGTAGTAATCAGCGTCTACTACAATATTTTTTACCAAATTTAGTCAGGGTTAGTGTTACATAGTAAAGCATAAAAAAAAAAAATAATAATAGTAATAATAGTTTAGATTAGTTGCTAGGACTAGATTATGGTCAGTTAAACTATACCAAAGTAATCTGTGTCTACTACTGTACAGTATTTTTTTCTGAATTTAGTTAGGGTTAGTTTCAGATAGCGCTGAAAAAAAGAATCACATCTGTGCATGCGTCCTACAGCCATCGATCGCTGATCAGCGACACATGCTTGTGTTTTTTTATGAAAAAAATTTACGAAAAATAATTTAGATTGGGGACAGTAAAAATATACTGTAGTATTGGCATCTACTGCAGTTCTTTTTACTGAATTCAGTTACGGTTCATTTCAGAAAGCGCTGAAAAAAAGAATCACATCTGTGCTTGCGTCCTACAGCCGTCGAGCGCTGATCAGAAACATCACTGATTAACCTCTGGTTGTTGTTTTGTGTGTGCAAAAAAGATTTAAAAATTAATTTAGATTAGGGACAGTAAAAATATACTGTTGTAATCGGCAAATAGTACAGTATTTTTTTCGGGATATAGTTACTGTCAGTTGCGGGCTCTCAGTAATTTGTTTTTTAATAACATCCATTTAGTAAGCTTGTTTTTTATTTTACCAAATTTTTATATTCATTTTATTTATATCTTTTTCTTTCTAGATTATTTTCTTTTTTTCTCTTCAAAATATAAAAACTTTACACCGAACACTCACACACACTCACCTGAATAAAATTTGGTACACACACACACAAACACCGCATATGTGAAAAAATGTCATCCCACTCGTCCCAAACGTGGTATTCAATGTAGAAGGCATACGCTTTCCTTGCCTCCAACACTGAAAATGAGGCAGAGGATGCCACCTTCCTTTATTTTTTATCCTTCTCCTCCTCGTCCTCAAGTGATACCAAGCTGCCAAGCAGAAAGGGAACCAGCGCCAGCCTTTATTGACCCCCGTATGGTCCTCATCACCCTAAGATTATGAGCCATAGATTTCTGATTTTGTGACACCACCAGCCTCACAGAAATATACTTTTTCAAAGTCTTTTTCACTGAGGATTTTGTAATCCTCATGATGGCTGAGGCAAATTTGTACACCCAGCAATTTTTGGCCAAAAACACCACTACTTCATTTTCTTACTGGACCCCTGTAGACAAAAAATAAATGAATACGTTTTGGGGCCTGGTCCTTCACATGGGGTTAGTGAAGAAGCCAGAACTTCGGCAATATTGGAGTGTTGATGTTTTATGCAACACTCCACTGTTCCTTATGGCTATAATCCATAAAAGTTTTGAGGTCATCCACAAATTTTTGCATTATAACAATAATGCACGGTGTCCTCCCTGAGATGACCCCAACTTTGACCGTCTTTTTAAAGTTTGGACGGTCATTGAGTACTTCTGCAACATGTTTTCAGAGGTGTATGTTCCCCAAAGGGACATCTGTGTAGATGAGTCGTTAATACATTTCAAGGGGAGGCTGAATTTCTAGCAATACCTCCCCAGTAAGAGGGCCAGTTATGGAATTCACTCTACAAACTGTCAGAGTGCCTCAGGGTACACCCACAGATTTACTAAAATTAATGATAGATCACAGGACCTCAATATATTGAAAATTAAAAAAGCAAATTGACCCCTAAAATTTTACGTTTATTAATATATTAAAAGTACAACACTCCAAACAATCTTCTAAAAATAGTATAGAGGTATGATCAGACAAGGTTATCCAGGGTTAAATCAAAGACACCAATATATAGTCAGGATAAATATATAGATGGTTGTGGGGGACTATAAATACCCTGTAATGTCCCTGTCCATCACCCTACCTGACAGTGGAGGTTGACAACCTAGTATGTGCGACATGGCGCCTCCACTAAACATTGATGTCACTGGACACCCTACCAACCCCTATACTACACAAAAAGGGGAGTAAAGCACAGACACAAAAGCAAAAAGGTGTAGATATACAAATTACTGGAAAAAAAAGTACATATATACAAAATAGGTTCAATTAATATTCTCATCTATTGGAGATAGATGTATGGCCTTAGAACAATTTTTAGGACAGTGTATCAATATAATTGTAGTAATAAGCATATATAACAGCTCTGCCCTAGAGGTAACCTCCCTTCTTCAATGTATAGACCCATTCACATCATGGCTTATAAGTATATCTTTGAATCTATTCCATATTGATGTTTTGTTCTGATATGTGCTTCTGATTGTGGAACATGACTGGTCTTTATTTTTTTTCTGACTGTGGAACATGACTAGCTCTTCATATGTTTATATGTTGATATATGGAAGGTTGTATTTAATTATTTGCTGTTGCTAGCAAAACATATGCCTTTGTCGTTTAAAATTGGGCTTATTATGGCATACCAGCTAAGCCAGTGGCTGGAGAAGGATTTTTTTGTGACATCAAGTTTTGTATATATGGGCATTTATCAGCATCAACTAGAAATAGGTTTACTGGAAAATCTTAATGGGACCTTAAATTGAAGAGAGGATACCTCTAGGGCAAAGCTGTTATATATGCCTATTACTAGAATTATGTTGATATACTGCCCTAAAAATTGTTCAAAGGCGATAGATGAGAATGTTGAACCTATTTTACAAAAATGTACCTTTTTTCAAGTAATTTGGATATATACCCCCTTTATGACACTAGTTACAACACACGGCCAGGCCGTGTGTTGTGAATGTGTTAGAAATGAATTCTGAGCAGAAGCTCCCTCTGGTGGTTACAAACAGTACTGAACCATTCAATGAAGATTGTGAAGATTGGCAATCAGGAGTTACAGACTGGTCTTATATAAGGGAGGTTCCCTCCCATCAGGGTTGCCGGTGATCAATTGTTCTTGTCTCAACTTTGGTTCCTTGTTCACTTGGAAGCTTGCTGAGTCTTGCCTGCATCTTCTGCTAACAGATAAGATATTTTCTGCTTTTATTTTTGTGCTTGCTTTTTGCATTTTTTTCCTGCACTTCTGTGGAGGTCAGCCAGGTGCCCTCCGGGGGCTTGTGCTCCTCTCAGTTTATCTGAATCACTGTTATTTGTTCATTTGCCTTTTCCAGTTTTTTCAGTGGCTGCGGCTTAGTTTTGTTACACCAGAGAACTAATTTAGGTGGTAGAGGTCGTGTGATCTCAGGTGTTTTTGCAAATAGTAGAGTTGGTATTTTTTTAGGGTTTTTTGGATTGCAGTAAGTGTCCTTCCTATCCTTTTCGTTCTAGGAAGATTGGGTCCCAACGTTTGCTCATACTATTTTCTGTCTGTGTCTGTATTTCCTCTTGTCTAACCGCCATTACATGTTTGGGGGCTTCCTATGTTCTTTGGGGATCTGCTCCGGAGCAGATAGCTTTCCTCTTTCTATCTTTAGGTGTAGTTAGCCTCTCAGGCTGTGACGAGGCGTCTAGGACCAACGTAGGTACGCTCCACGGCTGCCTTTAGTTGTGGTGGTTAGTCAGGGTACTGCAATCCAGTAGATTCCAACCTCTCTGGTGTATTGCCGTTTTTGTTTTTTCTCCTCAGCTACCTAAACATAACAGTATCACCGGCCAAACTGAAAATTATATGGTACTCACAGAAGGGAAAAAGAGTGTAAAAAAAAAAAAAAAGTTGTCAGAGTTGTCAGAGATTTTTTTTTTTTTTTTTTCTGTTTGTTGCATTTTTTTTTCCCTCTTTTTCTCTGGGTGCTGAGGATTTTTTTTTCTCTCAATGGAGTTTGCACAGTTGTCTGGCCGTGTGGATCAGCTTGCCACTGAAGTTCGGAGTATTGCTACCTATCTTGCAGGGTTGCCGGTTGTGGAAAATAGGATCCCCATGCCAGATTTGTTTTTAGGGGATCGAGCTAAATTTCTGAATTTCAAAAATAACTGTAAGTTGTTTTTTGCCTTAAAACCTAAGTCCTCAGGGAACGCAGCACAGCAGGTTCAAATTGTCATCTCTCTCCTGCGCGGCGATCCTCAGGATTGGGCTTTTTCCCTGACACCTGGGGACCCTGTTTTGAGTAATGTTGATGCATTTCTGGCTCTGGGGTTATTGTACGATGAACCTAATGTCACTGATCAAGCTGAAAAAACCTTGTTGGCATTAAATCAGGGGCTTGAGGACGCTGAGTTATACTGTCAGAAATTCCGAAAGTGGGCAGTCCTGGAATGATGATGCTTTGGCAGCCCTTTTTCTGTTAGAGAATGTAAAAGATGTTATGGTGGGTTTCCCTGCTCCCTCTGCTCTCAATGATTCTATGTCATTAGCGATTCAAATTGACAGACGTTTGCGTGAGCGTAGAGGTATGCGTGGAATAGTGTTGCCTTGTGAACCAGCTTCTGAACCCATGCAGTGTGATAGAGTGGCTTCTGGGGCACAGCGTCATGAGTTTCGAAAACGCAATGAGTTATGTTTCTACTGTGGTGACGCCTCTCATGCTATTTCAGTCTGCCCTAAGCGGGGAAGACGTTTTGCACGCTCAGTTGTCTTGGGTAGTGTTCAGACTAAATTTCTGTTGACTGTTACCCTGATTTGCTCCCTGTCCACATTTTCTGCTCAGGCTTTTGTTGATTCGGGAGCAGCTATTAACCTGGTGGATTTTGATTTTGCTAAACGTTGTGGGTTTCCCTTGATACCCCTACGGAAGTCTATTCCCCTACTGGGGATTGATTCTACCCCTTTGGCTGAGAATAAACCCCAGTTCTCTACTCAGGTGATAATGAGGGTTGAACCTGATCATCAGGAGAGTTGCAAATTTTTGGTGCTGTATAATCTGCATGACATTATTGTACTAGGTTTCCCTTGGTTACAGTCTCATAATCCTGTTTTGGATTGGAAATCTGTGTCTGTAACCAGTTGGGGCTGCCAATGTGTTAATGCCAACACTCCTGTTTTTTCTGCCTCTCCCCAGGCTCAGGATGTTCCTGACTTTTTGACAGATTTTTCTGATATGTTTAGCGAAAGTAAATCTGCATCCTTTTCCCCCCATAGGAGCTATGACTGCGCTATTGAATTAGTGCCAGGTAGTAAATTCCCTAAAGGTCGCCTTTTTAACTTGTCTGTACCTGAACATGACGCTATGCGGTCTTATATCAAGGAGTCATTGGAGAAGGGTCATATCAGACCATCCTCTTCACCCTTGGGTGCCGGTTTTTTCTTTGTGGCCAAAAAGGATGGTTCATTAAGGCCGTGTATTGATTATCGTCTCTTGAACAATATCACTGTGAAATATCAATATCCGTTACCCTTGATTTCTGACCTGTTTTCCAGGGTGAAAAGTGCTACTTGGTTTACCAAGCTTGACCTCAGGGGGGCATATAACCTTATTCGCATTAAGCACGGGGATGAATGGAAGACGGCATTTAATACCCCAGAGGGGCATTTTGAGTACCTAGTGATGCCCTTTGGGCTCACTAATGCTCCTTCCGTCTTCCAGTCCTTCATGAATGACATTTTCAGGGATTTTGTGGATAAATTTCTGATTGTTTATTTGGATGATATCTTGATTTTTTCCAATGACTGGGACTTTCATGTGAAACATGTTCGGACTGTGTTCCAGATTTTGAGAGAGAATGCTCTGTATGTGAAGGGATCAAAGTGTCTTTTTGGCGTACAGAGGATCTCATTTCTGGGATTCATTTTGTCCCCATCTGTTATTGAAATGGACCCGGTCAAGGTTCAGGCCATCTGTGATTGGGTCCAACCTACTTCATTAAAGGCTCTTCAGAGATTCTTGGGTTTTGCCAATTTTTATCGTAAATTTATTGGTAATTTCTCTGTTATTGTTAAACCATTGACTGATTTGACCAAAAAGGGTTCTGATGTGGTGAATTGGCCTCCTGAGGCAGTCTCTGCGTTTCAGGAACTTAAGCAGAGATTCACTTCTGCTCCTGTTCTACGGCAGCCTGATGTTTCTCTGCCATTTCAGGTGGAGGTTGATGCCTCTGAAATTGGGGCAGGTGCCGTTTTGTCCCAAAGAGATCCAGAGACCTCTAAAAGTAACCCTTGTGCCTTTTTCTCTCGAAAATTTTCTCCAACTGAACATAATTATGACGTGGGTAATCGGGAGTTATTGGCCATGAAGTGGGCTTTTGAAGAGTGGAGACATTGGCTGGAGGGAGCCAAACATCAGGTGGTGGTCCTCACGGACCATAAGAATCTGGTCTATCTGGAATCTGCCAAGCGACTTAATCCTAGAGAGGCCAGGTGGGCCTTGTTTTTCACACGTTTTAATTTTGTGGTTTCCTTTCTTCCTGGCACTAAGAATGTTAAGGCGGATGCCCTCTCGAGGAGTTTCCTTGCGGACTCTCCTGAGTTATCTGATCCTGCTGTTATTTTGAAAGAGGGTGTAGTTCTTTCCGCCATCTCGCCCAATTTGAGACTGGCTCTGGAAGGGTGTCAGGAGGATAATCCCGAGCGCTGCCCTATTGGGAAATTGTTTGTCCCAGACCGGTGGAAAAAGAGTGTGATGTCTGAGATTCATTGTTCCGCGTTGGCCGGTCATCCCGGAATTTTTGGTACCAGAGACTTGGTTAGTCAGTCCTTTTGGTGGCCTACTTTGTCTCGTGACGTCAGGGAATTTGTGCAGTCCTGCGGGACTTGCTCTCGCTCCAAGCCTTGCTCTCGCTCTAGTGGTTTGTTGATGCCATTGCCTGTGCCATGGCATGGACCCATATCTCTATGGATTTCATTTCCGACCTGCCTGTTTCTCAGAGAATGACCGTTATCTGGGTGATTTGTGATTGGTTTTCCAAAATGATACATCTTGTGCCATTACCTAAGTTGCCTTCCTCCTCCGAATTGGTGCCTTTGTTCCTTCAGCACGTGGTTCGGTTACACGGCATTCCTGAGAACATTGTGTCTGACAGAGGAGTCCAGTTTGTTTCCAGATTTTGGAGGACTTTTTGTTCTAAACTTGGTGTTCAATTGTCTTTCTCCTCGGCTTTTCATCCTCAGACCAATGGACAAACTGAGAGAACAAACCAGACATTGGAGACTTATCTGAGATGCTTTGTGTCTGCTGATCAAGATGACTGGGTCTCTTTTTTGCCTTTGGCTGAGTTTGCTCTTAATAATAGGGCTAGCTCTGCCACTTTGATGTCTCCATTTTTCTGCAATTTTGGGTTTCACCCTCGATTTTCTTCGGGACAGACGGAGGCTTCTGTCTGTCCAGGTGTTGACTCTGTTGTGGAGCGTATGCAGCAGATTTAGGACCAGGTAGTGGAGAGGTTGTCCCTCTCTCAGGAGAGGGCCCAGCGGTTTGCCAACCGGCATAGGACTGATGGTCCTCGGTTTGAAGTGGGGGACTTGGTCTGGTTGTCCTCAAGAAATATCCCTATGAGAGTTGCATCTCCTAAGTTTAAGCCTAGGTTCATTGGACCTTATAAGATCATGGAGATTCTTAATCCTGTTTCCTTTCGTTTACTTCTTCCAGGGACATTTAAGATCCATAACGTGTTCCACAAGACCTTATTGAAGAGGTTTGTCGAGCCAATGGTTCCTATGGCTGCGCCTCCTGACCCTGTTTTGGTTGAGGGCAATCTGGAGTATGTGGTTGAGAAAATATTGGATTCTCGTTTTTCTAGACGGAAACTCCAGTATTTGGTTAAGTGGAGAGGTTATGGTCAGGAGGACAATTCTTGGGTGTTTGCTTCGGACATCCATGCTAGGAGACTGATCCGTGCGTATCACAGAGCTCATCCTGACCGACCTGGTTGCCCAAATGAGGGTTCGGTGACCCCTCCTCAAGGGGGGGGTACTGTTGTGAATGTGTTAGAAATGAATTCTGAGCAGAAGCTCCCTCTGGTGGTTACAAACAGTACTGAACCATTCAATGAAGATTGTGAAGATTGGCAATCAGGAGTTACAGACTGGTCTTATATAAGGGAGGTTCCCTCCCATCAGGGTTGCCGGTGATCAATTGTTCTTGTCTCAACTTTGGTTCCTGGTTCACTTGGAAGCTTGCTGAGTCTTGCCTGCATCTTCTGCTAACAGATAAGATATTTTCTGCTTTTATTTTTGTGCTTGCTTTTTGCATTTTTTCCTGCACTTCTGTGGAGGTCAGCCAGGTCCCCTCCGGGGGCTTGTGCTCCTCTCAGTTTATCTGAGCCACTGCTATTTGTTCATTTGCCTTTTCCAGTTTTTTCAGTGGCTGCGGCTTAGTTTTGTTACACCAGAGAACTAATTTAGGTGGTAGAGGTCGTGTGATCTCAGGTGTTTTTGCAATTAGTAGAGTTGGTATTTTTTTAGGGTTTTTTGGATTGCAGTAAGTGTCCTTCCTATCCTTTTCTTTCTAGGAAGATTGGGCCCCAACGTTTGCTCATACTATTTTCTGTCTGTGTCTGTATTTCCTCTTGTCTAACCGCCATTACATGTTTGGGGGCTTCCTATGTTCTTTGGGGATCTGCTCCGGAGCAGATAGCTTTCCTCTTTCTATCTTTAGGTGTAGTTAGCCTCTCAGGCTGTGACGAGGCGTCTAGGACCAACGTAGGTACGCTCCACGGCTGCCTTTAGTTGTGGTGGTTAGTCAGGGTACTGCAATCCAGTAGATTCCAACCTCTCTGGTGTATTGCCGTTTTTGCCTGCTCTCCTCAGCTACCAAATCATAACAGCCGTGAGTCAGCAAATTCAGATGTTCCGGCATCAATACCAAAAGAGTAAGTAGTAAACCAAGAGAAAATAGAAAGTCAAAAGTCAGGTCACATGCCAGGGTCAGAATACCAAAGAAATAGTGAATAAGCAAAGGGGTAATAACAAACGGGTAGTCAGAACATGATCCAAAGGTCAGCAGCAGAATATCAGATGCAATGTGGCAATAA
Source organism: Oophaga sylvatica (assembly GCA_033576555.1). Lineage (NCBI taxonomy): Eukaryota > Metazoa > Chordata > Amphibia > Anura > Dendrobatidae > Oophaga > Oophaga sylvatica. The sequence continues at coordinate 171,742,943 of JARQOD010000001.1, read as the reverse complement.
CAAGCGGGTAGTCAGAACATGGTCCAAAGGTCATTAGCAGAATAACAGATGCAAAGGGGCAATAACAAACAGGTAGTCAGAACATGGTCCAAAGGTCAACAGCAGTAGATCAGAACTTACAGCACAGGGAACAGGCAAACACACCTCAGAGAGCACAGGTTTAAAAGAAGCTTTTGACTGGCAGTGATCTGGAGCCTGACAGCTCACCTAAGTAGCAGGGCAATTACCAAGAACAGGGAGTACCTGTGGAAGTCTCTGCACCTCCCAGTCAGATAGGTCAAACGAGCTGTCAATCAAAGCACTGACATCTCAGCACTCCCCAGCACAGGATAGGATGATAGCGCTGCTCATCACTCTGAGCAGAGAAATTGTGACACCTTTTTGCTTTTTTGTTTTTATGTCTGTGCTTTATCCCCCTTTTTTTGTATAGGGGTTGGTACAGGGACATTGACGTGGAGTGAGGATGCTATATTGCACATGCCAGGGTGTCAACCTCTGTTGTCAGATAGGGAGATGGACAAGGACATTTTAGGGTTTTTATAGTCCCCACAACCAACTATATATTTATCCTGACTACATATTGGTGTCTTTGATTGATCCCTGAACAGCCTTGTCAGATCATAACTCAATACTATTTTTAGAAGACTGTTTGGAGTGTTGTATTTTTAACATATTAATAAAAGTTAAATTTTAGGAGTCTATTTGCGTTTTTTGGTTTGCAATATACCCACTAGTTTAGCGTTTATGACGTGAAGGTGATGGAATATGTTTGGTTCAACAACTCCATTCCTGTCTATGAGTGTGTTAGGCGCTGGGATTCTTTCACTGCACGGGATAGATCCCAGGCCTTATCTGCCTCTGCGGTCTCCCATTCTGCTTCGGCCACTGCTCAGCATAGACGTCGGTCCCAGCATCTTGCTCAGACTCATGGTGTTCGCTTGGTTGCTTCTGGCCCTTCAGCCAAATCTATAGTAACCAGTGATAGACTGGGGCACCTTTGCTCTCCAGAGTCTAAGTCCAGAATTCACCTTACTGAGCATGTCTGTGATGTGGCGTCTGCTCATTGATGGTCAGACGTCAGCTGCTCTGTTGAGGTGGCAGCACCGGATTGGCTCGTGGACTATGTCAATGTGAGTGTTTGGGGTGGAGCTTTGGCTTTAAAAGGCTCCCAGCGACACCCGCAGGTGCGCTAGTATCATTTTGTGTTGGTGTGTGTGAGTGGATATGCTACCACGCTGACTGCACGTGTGTGTTGTGATCTTGATCAGCTTAGAACAAGTTAGGGTTTTTGCTCACCGCTTGGCTTAGCATATGTATCCGATCGTGTGTGCGGTTAGCACAGCTGAGTTACAGAGCAAGATCAAACCACAGAGCTTTGCTCCCCTGTATTTTCTACAGGGTCTTTTTGTAGCTAGCGTCAGCTTAGCTTTTTCTTTGGACTCTGCAACTGTTTCGACCACGTGTGCGATTGGCACGGGTGAGTCACAGAGGGAGCTCTTCCCACGTGCTAGTACCTGTGACATGTAACAGGGTCAGGACTTAGCTTTCGCCATACCACTCTGTGTAGTAACAGAGCTGGACACATTGTGTTCTGTTCACACAGTGTGATGTTTAACACTGTGCGTTTAAGTCGCAGCCTAGCTGCCAGGTTCCACTATTGCTCTATAGCAGCAGTTTTTCATCTCTGCACAGTGTACCCCAGGTTGCGATTGCACTTTATTACTCATAATTATTTAGTGCAATCCACCAACCCTAATAGTGTGTTTAGTTGCTAGATTTGTATGCTGCTATAAAGTTAGAACAAAAAAAAACTCCCAGAGGCTCAGACAGGGAGAGCATGTGACTGCATTTCCTGTTTTTTTCCTGTGTCTGTGTATGAGAGAAGCAGCCTGCTGTAGATGCTGCACAGATAGAGACACAGAAATGATTTATTCCTGATTATTAAGCTTATCATATATTGTTCCATTTGTTCCTGAATAAAGAAGCTCTGTTGTCATACGCTTGGAGTCAGGAACAAGTCCCTCATCCATTACCAGATGATTGGCTAGAGAAGGATCAGAAAGCACAAGGCACGATCTCCCTCAGTGTAGATGACAATCAGATTGTGCATATATGCAAGTGTGCAACTGCAAAGGAGATGTGGGATGAGTTACAGAAAGTGCATGAAAGATCAAATCTCAGCAATATGCTTTATCTCATGAGAAAGCTGTATCAGTCTAAGCTAAGTGATGGACAGAATATGCAGGACTATATAAGAAACACCCTAGAGATTGTGGAGCATCTCAGGGGTATTGGAGAAGAAATTAAAGATTTTCATGTTGCTGCACTTCTATTAAGTGATCTTTCAGAGTTATGACACACTCGTGACTGCACTAGATGCACGGCCACATGATGAGCTGACACTAGAGTATGTTAAAGGCAAACTTGTGGATGTATTCAAGAGAAAAACGCAGCATGTAAGCAGCAGTAATGAATCCAGAGCAGAAACAGCATTAAAGACACAGGATTTCCCTAAATATAAGAGCAATCTAAGAGAAAGTCGTGAATGGCTTGTCTGTAAAAAACCTGGCAACCTTAAAGCAGACTGCAGAATTTTGAAAGCAACAATGAGTCAGTTTAAAAAGCAGAACAGTCATCAACGGGTTAAAACAGCTGTAAAGGAAGATTCTGCATGTGTTGAAGCTGCATTTAATGCAACTACAAGCCCATCTGCAAAGCATATATGGTGTATAGATTCTGGTGCAAGCTGTTATGTTACGGTAGCTGAGGAGTGCAGGTAAAAAAGGAAATACACCAGAGCAGTTGGAATCTATGAGATTGCAGCACCCTGACTAACTCACCGCAACTAGAGGCAGCCGTGGAGCGTTCCTACGTTGGTCCTAGACGCCTCGTCACAGCCTGAGAAACTAACTACACCTAAAGATAGAAATAGGAAAGCTATCTGCCCCGGAGCAGAACCCCAAAGATAATAGAAAGCCCCCAAACATGTAATGGCGGTTAGACAAGAGGAAATACTGACACAGAAAGAAAATAGTATGAGCAAACGCTGGGGCCCAAACTAGCTAAATAGAAAAGGATAGGAAGGGTACTTACTGCAATCTCAGAAAACCCTGAAAAAACACCAACTCTACTAATTTCAAAATCACCTGAGATCACACGACCTCTACCACCTAAATTAGTTCTCTGGTGTAACAAAAACAAAACAGCAGCCACTGAAAAAAAACTGGAAAAAGCAAAAGTACAAAACACAGAGGCTGGACTAAACTGAGAGGGCAAAAGCCCCCGAGGGGACCCTGAAGGCCCCCACAGAAGTGCAGGACAAAATGCAAAAATATAGCAAAAACACAAAATAAGAAATTGTCTTATCTGATAGCAGGAGATGCAGACACGACACAGCAGGCTACAAGGGAAACTGGAAAGAAGGATTCAGACCAGAACAATTGATCACCGGCAACCCTGATGGGAAAATGACTCCCTTATAAAAGACCAATCAGTAACACCTGATTCCCAGTCCTCACAATCCTCACTAGTACCGCTTGTAACCACCAGAGGGAGCCTCTGCTCAGAACTCATCTCAAACCCATTCACAACAGTACCCCCCCCTTGAGGAGGGGTCACCGAACCCTCATTTGAGCAACCAGGTCGGTCAGGATGAGTTCTATGATACGCACGGATAAGTCTCCTAGCATGGATGTCCGAAGCAAACACCCAAGAATTGTCTTCCTGACCATAACCTCTCCATTTAACCAAATACTGGAGTCTTCGTCTAGAAAAACGAGAATCCAATATTTTCTCAACACATACTCCAGATTGCCCTCAACCAAAACAGGGTCAGGAGGCACAGCAGCAGGAACCACTGGCTCAACAAACCTCTTCAACAAGGACTTGTGGAACACATTATGGATCTTAAATGTCCCTAGAAGAAGCAAACGAAAAGAAACAGGATTAATAATCTCCATGATCTTATAAGGTCCAATGAACCTAGGTTTAAATTTAGGAGATGCTACTCTCATAGGAATATTCTTTGAGGACAACCAGACCAAGTCCCCCACTTTAAACCGAGGACCATCAGTCCTATGCCGGTTAGCAAACCGCTGGGCCTTCTCCTGAGAGAGGGACAACCTCTCCACTACCTGGTCCCAAATCTGCTGCATACGCTCAACAACAGAGTCAACACCTGGACAGACAGAAGCCTCCGTCTGTCCTGAAGAAAATCGAGGGTGAAACCCAGAATTACAGAAAAACGGAGACATCAAAGTGGCAGAGCTAGCCCTATTATTAAGAGCAAACTCAGCCAAAGGCAAAAAAGAGACCCAGTCATCCTGATCAGCAGACACAAAGCATCTTAGATAAGTCTCCAATGTCTGGTTTGTTCTCTCAGTTTGACCATTGGTCTGAGGATGAAATGCCGAGGAGAAAGACAATTGAACACCCAGTTTAGAACAAAAAGTCCTCCAAAATCTGGAAACAAACTGGACTCCTCTGTCAGACACAATGTTCTCAGGAATGCCGTGTAAACGAACCACGTGCTGAAGGAACAATGGCACCAATTCAGAGGAGGAAGGCAACTTAGGTAATGGCACAAGATGTATCATTTTGGAAAACCTATCACAAATTACCCAGATGGTGGTCATTCTCTGAGAAACAGGAAGATCGGAAATGAAATCCATAGAGATATGGGTCCATGGTCTCTTGGGCACAGGCAATGGCATCAACAAACCACTAGAGCGAGAGCAAGGCTTGGAGCGAGAGCAAGTCCCGCAGGACTGCACAAATTCCCTGACATCACGAGACAAGGTAGGCCACCAAAAGGACCGACTAACCAAGTCTCTGGTACCAAAAATTCCGGAATGCCCAGCCAATGCGGAACAATGAATCTCAGACATCACACTCTTTTTCCATTGGTCCGGGACAAACAATTTTCCAACAGGGCAGCGCTCGGGCCTATCCTCCTGACACCCCTCCAGAGCAAGTCTCAAATTGGGCGAGATAGCGGAAAGAACTACACCCTCCTTCAAAATAACAGAGGGATCAGATAGCTCAGGAGAGTCCGCAAGGAAACTCCTCGAGAGGGCATCCGCCTTAACATTCTTAGTGCCAGGAAGAAAGGAAACCACAAAATTAAAACGTGTGAAAAACAAGGCCCACCTGGCCTTCTAGGATTGAGTCGCTTGGCAGATTCCAGATAGACCAGATTCTTATGGTCCGTAAGGACCACCACCTGATGTTTGGCTCCCTCCAGCCAATGTCTCCACTCTTCAAAAGCCCACTTCATGGCCAATAACTCCCGATTACCCACGTCATAATTACGTTCAGTAGGAGAAAATTTTCGAGAGAAAAAGGCACAAGGGTTACTTTTAGAGGTCTCTGGATCTTTTTGGGACAAAACGGCACCTGCCCCAATTTCAGAGGCATCAACCTCCACCTGAAATGGCAGAGAAACATCAGGCTGCCGTAGAACAGGAGCAGAAGTGAATCTCTGCTTAAGTTCCTGAAACGCAGAGACTGCCTCAGGAGGCCAATTCACCACATCAGAACCCTTTCTGGTCAAATCAGTTAATGGTTTAACAATAACAGAGAAATTACCAATAAATTTACGATAAAAATTGGCAAAACCCAAAAATCTCTGAAGAGCCTTTAATGAAGTAGGTTGGACCCAATCACAGATGGCCTGAACCTTGACCGGGTCCATTTCAATAACAGATGGGGACAAAATGAATCCCAGAAATGAGATCTTCTGTACGCCAAAAAGACACTTTGATCCCTTCACATACAGAGCATTCTCTCTCAAAATCTGGAATACAGTTCGAACATGTTTCACATGAGAGTCCCAGTCATTAGAAAAAATCAAGATATCATCCAAATAAACAATCAGAAACTTGTCCACAAAATCCCTGAAAATGTCATTCATGAAGGACTGGAAGACGGAAGGAGCATTAGTGAGCCCAAAGGGCATCACAAGGTACTCAAAATGCCCTTCAGGGGTGTTAAATGCCGTCTTCCATTCATCCCCGTGCTTAATGCGAATAAGGTTATACGCCCCCCTGAGGTCAAGCTTGGTAAACCAAGTAGCGTTTTTCACCCTGGAAAACAGGTCAGAAATCAAGGGTAACGGGTATTGATATTTCACAGTAATATTGTTCAAGAGACGATAATCAATACACGGCCTTAATGAACCATCTTTTTTGGCCACAAAGAAAAAACCGGCACCTAAGGGTGAAGAGGATGGTCTGATATGACCCTTCTCCAATGATTCCTTGATATAAGACCGCATAGCGTCATGTTCAGGTACAGACAAGTTAAAAAGGCGACCTTTAGGGAATTTACTACCTGGCACTAATTCAATAGCGCAGTCATAGCTCCTATGGGGAGGCAAGGATGCAGATTTACTTTCGCTAAACACATCAGAAAAATCAAACAAAAAGTCAGGAACATCCTCAGCCTGGGGGAGGCAGAAAAAACAGGAGTGTTGGTATTAACACATTGGCAGCCCCAACTGGTTACAGACACAGATTTCCAATCCAAAACAGGATTATGAGACTGTAACCAAGGGAAACCCAGCACTATAATGTCATGCAGATTATATAGAACCAAAAATTTGCAGCACTCCTGGTGATCAGGTTCAACCCTCATTATCACCTGAGTAGAAAACTGGGGTTTATTCTCAGCCAAAGGGGTAGAATCGATCCCCAGTAAAGGAATAGACTTCTGTAGGGGTATCAAGGGAAACCCACAACGTTTAGCAAAATCATAATCCATCAGGTTAATAGCTGCTCCAGAATCAACGAAAGCCTGAGCAGAAAATGAGGACAGAGAGCATATCAGAGTGACAGTTAATAAAAACTTAGTCTGAACACTACCCAAGACAACTGAGCGTGCAAAACGTCTTCCCCGCTTAGGGCAGACTGAAATAGCATGAGAGGCATCACCACAGTAGAAACATAACCCATTGCGCTTTCGAAACTCATGACGCTGTGCCCCAGACACCACTCCATCACACTGCATGGGCTCAGCAGCTGGCTCACAAGGCAACACCACTCCACGCATACTTCTCCGCTCACGCAAACGTCTGTCAATTTGAATCGCTAATGACATAGAATCATTGAGACCAGAGGGGACAGGGAATCCCACCATAACATCCTTTACATTATCCGACAGACCCTTCCGGAAAAGGGCCGCCAAAGCGTCGTCATTCCATTTGGTCAGGACTGCCCACCTACGGAATCTCTGACAGTATAACTCAGCGTCATCAAGCCCCTGATTTAATGCCAACAAGGCTTTTTCAGCTTGATCAGTGACATTAGGCTCATCGTACAATAACCCCAAAGCCTGAAAAAATGCATCAACATCACTCAAAACAGGATCCCCAGGTATCAGGGAAAAAGCCCAATCCTGAGGATCGCCGCGCAGGAGAGAGATGATAATTTGAACCTGCTGCGCTGCGTTTCCTGAGGACTTCGATTTTAAGGCAAGAAACAATTTACAATTATTTTTGAAATTCTGAAACTTAGCTCGATCCCCTAAAAACAAATCTGGCATGGGAATCCTAGGTTCCACAACAGGCAACCCAGCAAGATATGCAGCAATACTCTGAACCTCAGTGGCAAGCCGATCCACACGGCCAGACAACCGCGCAAACTCCATTGGGAGAAAAGATCCTCCCCAGCACCCAGAGACACAGAGGGAAAAAAAAAAAAAAAATGCAACAAACAGAAAAATATCTCTGACAACTTTTCTTCCTTCAAAATATTTTTTCCCTTCTGTGAGTACCACACAATTTTTATGGCCGGTGATACTGTTATGTTACGGTAGCTGAGGAGTGCAGGTAAAAAAGGAAATACACCAGAGCAGTTGGAATCTATGAGATTGCAGCACCCTGACTAACCACCGCAACTAGAGGCAGCCGTGGAGCGTTCCTACGTTGGTCCTAGACGCCTCGTCACAGCCTGAGAAACTAACTACACCTAAAGATAGAAATAGGAAAGCTATCTGCCCCGGAGCAGAACCCCAAAGATAATAGAAAGCCCCCAAACATGTAATGGCGGTTAGACAAGAGGAAATACTGACACAGAAAGAAAATAGTATGAGCAAACGCTGGGGCCCAAACTATCTAAATAGAAAAGGATAGGAAGGGTACTTACTGCAATCTCAGAAAACCCTGAAAAAACACCAACTCTACTAATTTCAAAATCACCTGAGATCACACGACCTCTACCACCTAAATTAGTTCTCTGGTGTAACAAAAACAAAACAGCAGCCACTGAAAAAAAACTGGAAAAAGCAAAAGTACAAAACACAGAGGCTGGACTAAACTGAGAGGGCAAAAGCCCCCGGAGGGGACCCTGAAGGCCCCCACAGAAGTGCAGGACAAAATGCAAAAATATAGCAAAAACACAAAATAAGAAATTGTCTTATCTGATAGCAGGAGATGCAGACACGACACAGCAGGCTACAAGGGAAACTGGAAAGAAGGATTCAGACCAGAACAATTGATCACCGGCAACCCTGATGGGAAAATGACTCCCTTATAAAAGACCAATCAGTAACACCTGATTCCAAGTCCTCACAATCCTCACTAGTACCGCTTGTAACCACCAGAGGGAGCCTCTGCTCAGAACTCATCTCAAACCCATTCACAACACAAGCAGTCATATGACAAATAACAAGGATTTCTTCACTGACCTTAATGAAAGCAAGTCAGAAAAGGTCATCTTAGCTAATGGTCACTATATGACTTCAGAAAGAGTAGGAGACGGTTACCTCCACTGTCCAGTTTCCTCAGCACAAAGAAGAAATATCCCAATAAAGGATGTTCTCTATGTTCCAGCCTTGAAAGCAATCTTCTGTCAGAAAAGACGCTCACGCAAAAAGTGAATGTAGTTACTTTTAGAGATAACAGCTGCATCATCTCAAAGAAGGGTCACACTCTTGCAGAAGGAAAAATCCAAGATGAACTTTGTCAGCTAAAATGCAAAGAAAGAGTATACAGTGCTAGACAAGATCTTTATAAGAACTGTATCCATGTATGGCACAGACGTCTTGGGCACAGAGACCCAGAAGCAGTAAGGAAGCTAGCTCAACTTGCAAATGGTATTGAAATCAACCAGTGTAGTCAAATGATGAAGTGCACTAGCTGTCTTAAAGAGAAAATGTCCAGAAAATCCTCTCCTAAAATAAGCACCACTAGATCTGCACAGCCTCTGGAACTGATACATACAGATGAATGTGGTCCACTGAGTGTTCAAACTCCTAGCAAGAAGAGATATTTCTCACATTTATTGATGACTACTCCAGATATACAGTTGGCTACATGTTTCATAGTAAGGATGAAGTTCCACAGAAACTTGAAGAATATCTTGCTGTAGTGTTTAGCAAATTTGAAAGAATGCCAAAAGCCCTACGTGCAGATAATGGAACCGAATATACAAGTGGTAAGGTGCAAACCATTTTGAAAAAGAATGGAATCGTGTTCCAGACTACCATTCCATACAAGCCAGAACAAAATGGCATTGCAGAGAGAAAGAACCATACTCTCTGTAAAAGTGGAAGTAGTATGTTTGATACAAATCTACCTACAACGTATTGGGGAGAAGCCATTATGACAGCTTGCTATCTTCAAAACAGAGTGGCAGGTAAAGCCACAAATAAAACTCCATATGAGCTATGGAACTGTGAGAAGCCTAACCTGAAGCACCTCAGGATATTTGGCGTTTATGTATGTTCCCAAAGAAAAACGTTCCAAGTGGGAATCACATGCAAAGCAAGGAGACCTGGTGGGCTATAGCAAAACTCAAAAGGGATACAGAATCATGTACCCAGAGACCAACGCAGTAACAATCAGCAGAGATGTAGTGATTGATGAAAATTCTGTATCCTTAAAATTCCATGAAGTTACACCAGTTATTCAACCTAAGAAGCAAGAACAAGAATCTCAATCACCAAACCCAGACACCGAAAAGGAAAACACTGAAGTGTGGATAAGCTCTGAAGCCACCAAGGAAGACACAGAAGAACCAAGTCAACCTCCAGTCAGGAGATCAGAAAGGCCAAACAAAGGTATCCCAGCTAGTCGCCTTTCTCATATGGTCAGAACACTTCCGGAACCAGAGCCACAGTCATGGCAAGAGATGCAAAAACTGCCTGCTCATGAGAAACAGAAGTGGATAAATGCCACTAATGAAGAGATGGAGTCCCTTCACCAACTCCAGACATGGGAGCTTACTGAGCTACTTCAAGGAAAAAGAGCTATCGGATGTAAATGGGTCTTCAAAAATAAATATGACTCAGAAGGTAAAGTTCACCGGTTTAAGGCAAGATTGGTCACAAAAGGGTACTCGCAAAAGTATGGTGAAGATTATGATGCTACATTTTCTCCAGTTGTGAAGCAAACCACATTCAAACTTAATGTCCATAGCAGTTTCAAGATGAAGTAACATTGCATCAAACGCTTCTACTGGTAGGAAGATGTACTTCTAAATAGGTCTCAAGTTGTATAGCTAGCCTATAAGACCTGAGTATCTCGAAGCTTGCAATTTGTACATCTTTTCAGTTACCATAAGTACAACAGAGACTTCAGCAATATTTTTCTTCCTACGTGGTGACATTGAAGAAGAATTGTATATGAGCTAACCCAAGGGACATATTAAAAGGGGTGAAGAGCACCTTGTTTGTAACATGCAAAAATCTCCCTATGGACTTAAGCAGTCAGCAAGAGCATGAAACTCGAAAATTAACAAAGTTTTGATGGGTGAAGGATTTAAAAAATCTCAAGCTGATCCATGTTTGTATACAAAAAACATAGCGAAGGAGTGGATGTATGTTTTCCTTTATGTAGACGATGTAATCATGTGTCATCAAGATGAAAATGAAATTGCAAAGCTAGGGGAAATTCTCAACCAGCACTTTGAGACTAAGGACCTTGGAAATGTTTCATTATTTGGGAATCCAAATCCAGAGAGAGGGAGATGGGAGTTTTCTTCTCAAACAAAGTTCTAAAATTTCCGCAATACTAAACCAGTTTGGAATGTCAGAAGCCAAAGGTGCATCCACACCAATGGATCCGTCCTACTTAAAGTTGGAAGGAGAAGAAGATCTGCTACCCAGCAATGAGCGTTACAGACAAGCCGTGGGGGCGCTTCTGTACATAGCAACCACAACTCGTCCGGATATCACAGCCACAGTTGAAATTCTCTACCGACGTGTAAGCAAGCCACACCAAAGAGACTGGAATGCAATTAAGAGAATTCTTCAATATCTTAAAGAAACTCAAAGGCTAAATCTTAAGATATCTGCATCAGGAGATCTCACTCTCAGAGGTTATGCGGATGCAGAATGGGCTGGAGATTCAAGTGATCGTAAAACAAGTGGTTACTTGTTCAAGTTAGGAGAAAATTCAATTTCTTGGTCCAGCAGAAAACAAGTGTCACTCACATTATCTTCTACAGAAGCAGAATATATGTCTGTTGCTTATGCAAGTCAAGAAGTAATTTGGTTGAAACAGCCTTTGGAAAATTTTGGCAAGCCATTAGCTCCACCAACAGTTATCTATGAGGACAACCAAGGATGCATTAAACTTGCCAGCAGTGAGAGGAAGGACTAAGCTCATTGATGTAAAACATCACCACTTACATGACTTAGTGGAACGTGGTTTACTCCAGTTTGTTTATTGCGAGTCTGACAAGATGATAGCTGATGGTATGGCAAAGCCATTATCAAGAGCCAAGTTTGTGGACTTCAGAACCGCAATTTGGCTAACAGGATAAGTAGTTGTTGAGTGGTGGTGTTGGAAAATGTTTGGTGAAACAACTCCATTCCTGTCTATGAATGTTTAGTTGCTAGATTTGAATGCTGATTATAAAGTTAGAACAAAAAAAACTCCCAGAGGCTCACACAAGGAGAGCATGTGACTGTATTTCCTGCTTTTCCTGTGTCTGTGTATGAGAGAAGCAGCCTGCTGTAGATGCTGCACAGATAGAGACACGTAAATGATTTATTCCTGATCTATTAAGCTTATCATATATTGTTCCTGTTTGCTCCTGAGTAAAGAAGTTCTGTTGTCACACTCTTGGAGAGTATCCTGAATAATCTGCTGCCAACAGAAGGACACCCGCATTCAACACCCTGAAGTCCCCCCTGTCCTAGGAGTGAGTGGGAAAATTGTGTGGGATTTGGTGCACCCACTGCTGGATCAAGGGTATCACTTCTACATAGATAACTTTCATACCAGCAACCCACTTTTCAAGTCCCTGTCTACGCGAGCTACCACAGCCTGTGGTACAGACTGCAATACTAAGAAAGGCCTCCCTAAGACGATAATTGGGTAACTGGTTAAAAAGGGTGAGAACAGAGCACAATATAGTGACAACCTGCTGGTGGTCAAGTACTGGAGGGATGTCCTTTTTGACCACTACTGTACTAGGTACCTCTATACAGGTCCACAAACCAAACTGTGTACTGGGTACAACAAGAAGATGGGGGAGTTGATCTCTCTGATCAAGTCCTCCAGCCATCTAGTACCATGAGAAAAGCTAAGGTGTAGTACAAGAAGCTGGCTGTGTACATCATACAGATGACAATGTGACAATGTACAATGCTTTCATGTTATCACAATGAGCAGGCCAGACCTGTACGTACCTTCAATTCCAGTACTTCTGGACCCAGTACTTCCGGAACTGACGGTTCTTGTATCTTACCAGGCCAAGATTTTGCCCGTAAGGTCCCTCAAACCTCAAAGAAAGGAAGATTGCAAAAGAGGTGCAGAGTGTGTTACAGAAGGGAGATATGCGAGGACACCATTTGACAATGCGATACCTGTCCCGACAAACCTGGCCTCTGTATAATAGAATGTTTCAAACTGTAACACACATTCAAGGATTACTAAATTAATTTCTTACTTACATAACTCACGTATGCCAACCTGACGTACACTACACAATTCACATAAGTCAAACCTTACGTACACTACACAAATAATGTTTGCCAACCTAATGCACTATACACAATTTGCGTATGCCATCACATAAAATATATAACATTTATATACCAAGGGAAAAAAAACTAGATCAATTCCAATATAGGGTCACTTGTGGGGGGGTTCCATTGTTTAGGCACATCAGGGGCTCTCCAAACATGACATGATGCCTGCAGCCCATTCCATCAAAGTCTGCATTCCAAAAGTCACTCCTTCCCTTCCAAGTCCTGCTTTGCGCCCAAATAGTAGTTTTCTCCCACATATGGGGTATCATTGTACTCAGTATAAATTGCACAACAAATTTTGGGGACCATTTTCTCTTGTTACCCTAGTGAAAATAGGAAAAACTTGGGGGCTAAAATTACATTTTTGTGGAAAAAATCTAATTTTTTTATTTTCATGGCTCAACATTATACATTTCTGTGAAGCACCTGGGAGTTCAAGGTGCTCACCACACATCTAAATAAATTTCTTGGGGAGTGTCTAGTTTGCAAAATGGGGTCACCTGTGGCAAGTTTCCACTATTTATGCACATCAGGGGCTGTCCAAATGCGACATGATGCCAGTACAGTCATGGCCAAAAGTTTTGAGAATGACACAAATATTAATTTTTACAAAGTCTACTGCTTCACTTTTTCTAATGGCAATTTGCATATACTCCAGAATGTTATAAAGAGTGATCAGCTTAACAGCAATTACTTGCAAAGTCAATATTTGGCTAGAAAATGAACTTTATCCCCCAAAACACATTTCAATATCATTGCAGCCCTGCCATAAAAGGACCAGCTAACCTCTTTTCAGTGATTGCTCCATTAACACAGGTGTGGGTGTTGATGAGGACATGGCTGGAGATCAATCTGTCATGATTAAGTAAGAATGACACCACTGGACACTTTAAAAGGAGGCTGGTGCTTGGCATCATTGTTTCTCTTCTGTTAACCATGGTTATCTCTAAAGAAACACGTGCAGTCATCATTGCAATGCACAAAAATGGCCTAACAGGGAAGAGTATCGCAGCTAGAAAGATTGCACCTCAGTCAACAATCTATCGCATCATCAAGAACTTCAAGGAGAGAGGTTCCATTGTTGCCAAAAAGGCTTCAGGGTGCCCAAGAAAGACCAGCAAGCGCCAGGACCGTCTCTTAAAAGTGTTTCAGCTGCGGGATCGGGCTACCAGCAGTGCAGAGCTTGCTCAGGAATGGCAGCAGGCAGGTGTGAGTGCATCTGCATGCACTGTGAGGCGAAGACTCTTGGAGCAAGGCCTGGTCTCAAGGAGGGCAGCAAAGAAGCCACTTCTCTCCAGAAAAAACATCATGGACAGACTGATATTCTGCAAAAGGTACAGGCAGTGGACTGCTGAGGACTGGGGTAAAGTTATTTTCTCTGATGAATCCCCTTTTCGATTGTTTGGGACATCAGGAAAACGCCTCATTCGGAGAAGACAAGGTAAGCGCTACCTCCAGTCTTGTCTCATGCCAACTGTTAAGCATGCTGAAACCATTCATGTGTGGGGTTGCTTCTCAGCCAAGGGAATCGGCTCTCTCACAGTCTTGCCTAAAAACACAGCCATGAATAAAGAATGGTTCCAGAATGTCCTCCAAGAGCAACTTCTCCCAACCCTCCAAGAGCAGTTTGGCGATCAACAATGCCTTTTCCAGCATGATGGAGCACCTTGCCATAAAGCAAAGGTGATAACTAAATGACTCAGGGAACAAAACATAGAGATTTTGGGTCCATGGCCTGGAAACTCCCCAGATCTTAATCCCATTGAGAACTTGTGGTCAATCATCAAGAGACGGGTGGACAAACAAAAACCTAAAAATTCTGACAAAATGAAAGCATTGATTGTGCAAGAATGGACTGCTATCAGTCAGGATTTGGTCCAGAAGTTGATTGAGAGCATGCCAGGGAGAATTGCAGAGGTCCTGAAGAAGAAGGGTCAACACTGCAAATATTGACTTGCTGCATTAACTCATTCTAACTGTCAATTAAGCTTTTGTTACTCATATGTTTGCAATTATTATATTTCTGTCTGTGATAAAAACATCTGTCAAACACACATAAAAACCAGAGGGCAGCAGATCATGTGAAAATATAATATTTGTGTCATTCTCAAAACTTTTGGCCATGACTGTAGACCATTCCATCAAAATCTGCATTCCAAAACATCATTCTTTCACTTCGGAGCCCTACCTTGCACCCAAACAGTAGTTTTCTTCCATATATGGGTTATCATCAATATCCGGAGAAATTGAACAACAGATTTTTGGGGTGCATTTTCTCCTGTTATCCTTGTGAAAATAGAAAATTTGGGGCTAAAATCACATTTTTGTGCAAAAAAATTTGATTTTTTATTTTCACGACTCAATGTTATAAATTTCTGTGTAGCACCTTGATATAGGAAAGATGTGTATCTTCGTACCGTGTTAGCCAGTAGATAGAAAAATATTTAGACTTGAGAGTCCTCAGTGGTTGATACCTTTTAATGGCTAACTGAAAAGATGGTAACAAATTGCAAGCTTTCGAGACTACTCAGGTCTCTTCATCAGGCTAGACTAATACAAAATCTGAAGAATCACATATTTATATACACAACAGGACACAGGAATAATGCAATAGGTAAGACAAGTGACGTGAAGCAGAACTGTCATTATGGCAGAGGGATGAACATAAATATTGGAACAGTTCATAGATCAACAATGCCTTTTCCAGCATGATGGAGCACCTTGCCATAAAGCAAAGGTGATAACTAAATGACTCAGGGAACAAAACATAGAGATTTTGGGTCCATGGCCTGGAAACTCCCCAGATCTTAATCCCATTGAGAACTTGTGGTCAATCATCAAGAGACGGGTGGACAAACAAAAACCTAAAATATCTGACAAAATGAAAGCATTGATTGTGCAAGAATGGACTGCTATCAGTCAGGATTTGGTCCAGAAGTTGATTGAGAGCATGCCAGGGAGAATTGCAGAGGTCCTGAAGAAGAAGGGTCAACACTGCAAATATTGACTTGCTGCATTAACTCATTCTAACTGTCAATATAAGCTTTTGTTACTCATATGTTTGCAATTATTATATTTCTGTCTGTGATAAAAACATCTGTCAAACACACATAAAAACCAGAGGGCAGCAGATCATGTGAAAATATAATATTTGTGTCATTCTCAAAACTTTTGGCCATGACTGTAGACCATTCCATCAAAATCTGCATTCCAAAACATCATTCTTTCACTTCGGAGCCCTACCTTGCACCCAAACAGTAGTTTTCTTCCATATATGGGTTATCATCAATATCCGGAGAAATTGAACAACAGATTTTTGGGGTGCATTTTCTCCTGTTATCCTTGTGAAAATAGAAAATTTGGGGCTAAAATCACATTTTTGTGCAAAAAAATTTGATTTTTTATTTTCACGACTCAATGTTATAAATTTCTGTGTAGCACCTTGATATAGGAAAGATGTGTATCTTCGTACCGTGTTAGCCAGTAGATAGAAAAATATTAGACTTGAGAGTCCTCAGTGGTTGATACCTTTTAATGGCTAACTGAAAAGATGGTAACAAATTGCAAGCTTTCGAGACTACTCAGGTCTCTTCATCAGGCTAGACTAATACAAAATCTGAAGAATCACATATTTATATACACAACAGGACACAGGAATAATGCAATAGGTAAGACAAGTGACGTGAAGCAGAACTGTCATTATGGCAGAGGGATGAACATAAATATTGGAACAGTTCATAGATCAACAATGCCTTTTCCAGCATGATGGAGCACCTTGCCATAAAGCAAAGGTGATAACTAAATGACTCAGGGAACAAAACATAGAGATTTTGGGTCCATGGCCTGGAAACTCCCCAGATCTTAATCCCATTGAGATTGTGGTCATCATCAGGAGTGACAAACAAAAACCTAAAAATCTGACAAAATGAAAGCATTGATTGTGCAAGAATGGACTGCTATCATAGGATTTGGTCCAGAAGTTGATTGAGAGCATGCCAGGAGAATTGCAGAGGTCCTGAAGAAAAGGTCAACACTGCAAATATTGACTTGCTGCATAACTCATTCTAACTGTCAATATAAGCTTTGTTACTCATATTTGCAATTAATTATATTTCTGTCTGTGATAAAACATCTGTCAAACAATAAAACCAGAGGGCAGCAGATCATGTGAAAATATAATTTTTGTGTCATTCTCAAAACTTTTGGCCATGACTGTAGACCATTCCATCAAAATCTGCATTCCAAAACATCATTCTTTCACTTCGGAGCCTACCTTGCCCAAAACAGTATTTTCTTCCTATATGGGTTATCATCAATATCCGGAGAAATTGAACAACAGATTTTTGGGGTGCATTTTCTCCTGTTATCCTTGTGAAAATAGAAAATTTGGGTCTAAAATCACATTTTTGTGCAAAAAAAATTTGATTTTTATTTCACGACTCAATGTTATAAATTTCTGTGTAGCACCTTGATATAGAAAGATGTGTATCTTGTACTGTTAGCCTAATAGAAAATATTAGACTGAGAGTCCTCATGGTTGATACCTTTTAATGGCTAACGAAAATGGTACAAATTGCAAGTTTCGAGACACTAGTCTCTATCAGGTGACAATACAAATCTGAAGAATCACATATTTATATACACAAAGGACACAGAATAATGCATAGGTAAGACAAGTACGTGAAGCAGAACTGTCATTATGGAGAGGATGAACTTATTGACTCTGATATATAAGCTAATCTTGATATAGCATAGACTATCAAGGTATCATATAGATTCCAAATCAATCATCTTCTCAGATTTGAAGTTAGATTAATACAAGTATTCCATATCCATTATACTATGACCGGCATACAAAAGTGTTTGCCACAGTAAATCCATTCTTTTTTTCTTATTGTGTGGCATGGATTCATCCTGTCTCAGTTTTTGCCCGGTCTCTCCCACATACAGACCCCAGTTGGACATTTAGTACATATAATGAGGTACACCACATTAGATGTGATGCAGCTGAAAGTACCTGGTATCTTGTAGTCCTGATGTGAGTTGGGGATCTTTATCTTGTCCGTGGTCATTATAGATGCACAGGTTTTACATTTCTTCTTGTTGCAAGGAAAGGTTCCTGCAGCTGTTGGGGAGGACAGGGAGCTTCTGACAATGATGCTTCTTAGATTTGGGGGCTGCCTAAAACATAGTAGTGGGGGGTCTGGAAATATGGATTGCAATCGGGCATCTTTTTGTAGTAAAGGTTGTAATTTCCGTGCAGCTCCCCTTAGCACCTCCAGATTTGGATTGTAGGTGACCACTAGAGGCACCCGGTTATTTTCTTCTTTAGCTTTGTAATGTAGCAGGTGATTCCTTGATATTCTGGTGGCTCTTGTAATTTGGTTTTCAATTGTTCTTGGATGGTAACCCTGGTTCAAAAAAGTCTTTCTGAGGCGACCAAGGTGTTCATCTCTATCCATGGGGTTGGAACATATACGGTTGTATCTGATGGCTTGGCTGTAGACAATAGAGTTTTTTATGTGTTTTGGATGGAAACTGTCCCATTTAAGGTATGTTGGACGGTCGATTGGCTTCTGATACAGGGATGTCTCTATTTCATTGTTCTTTAGCTTAATGGTGGTTCTAAAAAGTTAATTTCAGTGCTGGAGTAGTTAAGTGTTAAGTTGATGGTGGGATGAAATTGGTTGAACTGTTCATGGAACGTCTTTAGCTGTTGTTCAGACTCCGTCCAGATGATTAAAATGTCATCAATGTAGCGGTAGTAGGCCCAAGGCCTGATGGGACATGAGGACAGAAAGTCGCTTTCAAGCTTGGCCATGAAAAAATTTGCATACTGTGGAGCCATTTTACTTCCCATAGCTGTGCCAGTCTCCTGAAGATAGATCTTGTTGTTAAATTCAAAGTAATTGTGGGTGAGGATGAATTTTGTGAGTTTCACCACAGAATCAGCATCATTCCCGGTGTTTCCCATGAAGACTTTGCAGGCATTTAATCCATCCTGGTGTGGGATATTAGAGTACAAAGATTCCACATCCATGGTGGCCAGGATGGTTCCTTCTGGTAGGGGACCTATTGCTGCTAGTTTATTCAGTAGGTCAGTTGTGTCCTGAATATAGCTGCGTGTATCCTTTACCAGGGGTTTAAGAATACCCTCTACCCATCCAGATACCTGCTCAGTAAGGGTGTCCACACAAGAAATAATCAGCCTCCCTGGATTCCCAGATTTGTGGATTTTGGGAAGCATGTAAAACGTCCCTGTTCTTGGACTTTCTGGTATCAGGTCATCAGCTCTTATGGATTTGTCAGACAGACAAGATACCAACTTGCTTAGTTCCTTGTAATAGTCCTGTGTAGGGTCCGACTCCAGTTTTCTGTAGTAGCGTGTGTCCGTAAGTTGTCTGTTTGCTTCCTTCATATAGTCTGATGTGTTCATCATGACTATTGCACCTCCCTTGTCAGCAGGTTTAATGATGATTTCTTTGTTGGTTTTCAGAGACTGTATGGCCTTTCTCTCCTGGGCACTGATGTTGGATGCTTGTCTCTTGTTGGTGGCTATGATGGTGGATTTTATCAAATGTCTGAATGAGTCTATATATTTATCCAAATGAGGGTTACGTCCAGGTGGAGGTGTCCAGTCTGACCTCTTCTTGGTTGTTGGGATCCCTTTTCCTTCAGTCCGAGTGTTTTCTGAATCTTCTGTATCATTGAAGTATTCCCTCAGGCGCAGTCTCCTGAAAAAATGTTCCATATCACTGCAGAGTTCGGTTTTATCCAGGGCCTTAGTAGGACAAAATGAGAGTCCTCTAGAAAGCACGGCAAGCTCCACTTTGTTGGGTTTGTAATCCGAGAGATTGATGACACAGTTAGATGCTTTTGTGTCTGGAATGGAGTGGTTGTCAGAGTTGTCAGGTTTTGGTTTTGTTTTGTATCTGTTTGTATAGAGTCCGCAATTGAGGCGCAGTCTGTGTAGTTTCTTTTCCTTGTTATGAATCAGAAAGGTCCGTAGTTTGTTATAGTATTGTTGTAATTTTTGCTCTGTGCTTTCTGTAAGTGTTTTCCTCAGAGTTTCAAATTGCCCTTGGACTTTACTCCTTATGCTGTAGCAGACATGCAAAAGATGGTTCCTTAGTCTTTCAGAAGTCCTGTGACAAAGGTTTTGTGCATAATGGGTATTGTAGGTGTGAAGAATTGGGTTTGTAATCCAGAGTCCTTTGGGAATTAGATTCTCCTTTTTGCATTTAGATAAGAAAAAAATGTCGCTGTCCATTTGTGCGCGTTTCTTCAGAAGTGGTTTTAGTACCTTGGGATTCAAGGTGCTCATCACACATCTAGATAAGTTCATTGAGGGGCCTAGTTTGCAAAATAGGCTCATTTGTGGGGGGTTTGATTGTTTAGGCACATCAGGGGTTCTCCAATCGTGACATGGCGTCCACTCTAAATCCCGGTCAATTTTGCGTTCAAAAAGTCAAACGGTGGTCCTTCCCTTTCGAGCCCTGTTGTGCCCCCAAACAGTGGATTTCCCCCACATATGGAGTATTCGGCATACTCAGGAGAAATTGCACATAATTTTTTTGGCTCATTTTCTCTTGTTACCATTGGGAAAATATAAAAAAAAAAATTTTTTATTTGCACGGCTCAACGTTATAAATTTCTGTGAAAGCACCTGACGGATCAAGGTGCTCACCACACATCTAGATAAGTTCCTTGAGGGGTCTAGTTTCCAAAATTGTGTCACTTGTGGGGGGTTTCCACTGTTTAGGCACATCAGGGGCTCTCCAAATGCGACAAAGTGTCCGCTCTTGATTTCAGTCAATTTTGCGTTCAAAAAGTCAAATGGTGCTCCTTCTCTTCCGAGCCCTGCCGTGCGCCCAAACAGTAGGTTTCCACCACATATGGGGTATCAGCATACTCAGTAGAAATTGCACTAAAATTTTTAAAGTCCAATTTCTCCTGTTACTTTTGAGAAAATAAAAAAAAATTGGGATCTAAAGCAAAACTTTTGTGAAAAAAGTTAAATGTTGATTTTTTCCTTCCACATTCCATTAATTCCTGTGAAGCACCTGAAGGGTTAATAAGCTTTTTCAATGTGTTTTTGAGCATCTTGAGGGGTGTCACTTTTGGGTATTTTCTGTCACATAAGCCCCTCAAAGTCACTTCAAACGTGATGTGGTCTCTAAAAAAATGGTTTTGTAAATTTTGTTGTAAAAATGTGAAATTGCTCAAGTTTTAACCTTTATAACCCAAAAAAAATAAGTTTCATAAATTGTGCTGATGTATAGTAGACATGTGGGAAATGTTATTTATTAACTATTTTGTGTGACATAACTCTCTGGTCTAAGGGAATAAAAATTCAAAGTTTGAAAATTGCAAAATTTTCAATATTTTCACCAAATTTTGTTTTTTTTTCGCAAATAAAGGCAAGAAGAATGTTACCACTGTCATGAAGTACAATATGTCACAAAAAACTGTCTTAGTATCAGTGGGTTCCATTCCATGGGTTTTCCCATGAACAAAAGTTAATTTTAATCAATAGGTTTTGGAATAATAATAACTTCCCAATTTGGATGTGTTTAAATAAAACGTCCCTGTGCTGAGATAATCTTATAAATGTGCCCCTGCTGTGTCCTGTGTAATGGCCGTGTCTGACCGTACAGGAACATGGTCTGATCACACCACATCTCCTGGCCGTGGGGGAATCAAACGAGTATACAGACATTACAGTCAGGGATCACAGATTATTCTTTTTATGGGGTAAAACATTTCCCTGCCTGTTTTTAAACAATGTTTTACTTCAAATAAAGAATAATTTGTGATCCCGTGCTTTAGTGTCTGTATACTTTTTTTCTCCTACCTGCCCAGGAGATGTGGTATGATCCGACCATGTCCCTGTACGGTCAGACACAGATATTACACAGTACACAGCAGGGGCACATTTATAAGAATATCTCAGCACAGGGACATTATATTTAAGTACATCCAATTGTGGAAATAATTAGTATTCCAAAATCTATGGATTAAAATGAACTTTTCTTCTTGGGAAGACCCCTTTGTGCAATATGGTAGAAATATAGAAATTACTATAGTTCCAAAATACAGATTGTTTTGTTCATATGTGCCTACCTATTTATGTTCATATTGTATGCGGATTACACTCCATGAGTTACATCAGAAACTCCAAGAAAAAATCTGCTTACTCTTAGTGGACCTGATGTAGAGAAAATAAGCAACTCTGCTCGGCTTCAACTGGTCACCAGGACTTTAAAAATCTGGACCAGAGTTAAGGAACTGATCACCTAGCAAGCTTGAATATAAGAGCTTAACAATTTGAGACCTCACCTTAAAGGGAACTTGTCATCAGATTTTACTGAAAGCAAGGAGAAGAGATCCAGCTTCACAGACATAAAAATCTTCTTTATTGATACATATTAAAAATTCCAAATAACATTAGCTTAGGGCAATACAAACACCAACGTGTTTCTGGTACGGCAAGCACTAGCAGTCATGGCACCATTAGTCATGGTACTCTTACTATGACTAAGGGTGCTTGATGCCTCAGAAAAGTTTTATTGTTCTAAGCTAATTCAGATGTTATATGGAATTTTTAATAAGCATCAATAAAGAAGATTGTTGTGTTTAGAGAGCTGGATTTCTTCTCTTTGCTTTCATTTTGAGTGCTTTGGTAGAATCATTATCGTTGCTCCGGACAGGACTGGAATTAGGCATTACTGGTGAGTTGGACTTTGTTTCTTTACATTAGAGTTTACTGCCTGAACCATGGGCAGCCAGGTATATTTCACTCTGTAATGCATTTCAGAAAAAATATAGTTTGAAAATTCACCTTCTACTTGCAATGCTCATGTTGATTAATAGGGGTGTACATAAGGACTAGTCATGTCTCTTGAAATGTCCTATATTTTCACTGCAGCTTTTCAGGTTAAACTATATCTGGCTGCAATTGCATAGCACAGCAATCCAGATGACTTTGTCATAGGTTGCTGTGCAAAGCTCACTTCATTATAGTGAGATTTGTCACTTGAGTCACTGCCTGTGCAGAGCGCAGCAGCCGAGGATAAACGCATCTTGCCTGCTGCAATCTGCATAAGCAACACTAGATGGGTGCTCATTATATTACACAAAGAAAAAACCGTGCTTGCCGGTGCCATTTTACAGTGTGGAGGCTGACATTTTGCATTCCTTTAGACTTTGTCATGAGTGTTGGGTAAAGTTTTAGAGTTTGTTTAGTCTGTACTGTATGACCTCTCAAGCGTTTTGTTTGTTTCAGTTCATTTTTGTAATCCTCCAAGCAACTGAGGGGCATCATATTGTGCAATTGGCTATGGGGTATCATGTTTGGTGGGCTGTGAAGGCATCCTACTTGTGTGGGGGGCCATCATACTGTTTGGGAGGGTTGTGACATTCATCAGACTGTGTGTGGGGTTCTGTGTGGGCATCATAATGTGTGTGGAGGGGATATAATTTAAATGCGGTGTTTTCTATGATCTAACAATTGGCAGTAAAGTAGATTGGTTAGCGGCAAGACCTATTTCTTTTTTAAGTACAAACTATTTTCTGTTGTGAATATTTCTGTTCCACAAAATATTTTATTATATTTCCCAGCATAATAATTTTGTGGTTTGCTTTAAGCAATGACGTTTGTTGTGTCACTTAGTATTAGAGTTGAGAAGAATGATTTGCAGAATCCTGATGCAGTGGCCACATCCATTGCTGCTGGATCACAACCCTGCAAACCTTCTCTTAGGGTATGTTCCCATGATCAGTAAACACTACGGGTTGGACGCTGCATACATCGGTAATATCCAACCCACAGCGGCCAGATGTTACAGCATAGTGGATGGGATTTGAAAAAGCCCCATCTCCACTATGCGTGCTCCGGCACCCGCGGCTTCCCTGCGGAGACGCACATGCGGCGTGTCTTTCCAGACCGCAGCATGTCTATTTATCTTGCGGAGACGCTCAGTCTCTTCAAGATAAATGTCCCCATACAATGTATTGGATGCGGTGATTCCACACGGTTCAATGAACACATTTGGAATCACCTGCGTTCAAAAGCCAACAGTGCTTTGGATGGAGCGGACATGTGCTGTGTTCAAAGCGCTGCCTAATGCTGAACATGGGTACATACCCATACTTGCTGGCATCTCCGATTAGTAGGCCCTGCATGATATCATAAATGCATCACATCACATGAATGATGTTGCGCTGGACCTACTAATCAGACGAGGTACTGGGAACACCAGCAGATGGAAGACGTTTGCAAGGCTCTGGTCCGGCAGCCACAGACTACTGACATGGCCACTAAACTAGGCTGCAGAAAATCATTTGCTTACCTCTACTGTGAGATTTCTATTCACTTGGGTGCGTTGTGAGGCAACACAGGAAGCATTTAGATTTAAATGTCCATGCTGGTTTATTGATGCTTCATAAACCAGACACAAGCAAAGGAAAAATAATGGACCTTCCAGTGCAGCCAAAACAAAGTAAATGGTCCTTGACAAAGTCGATTTTGAGCCAATCCTGGTCACACAGTCTAAAAACATCCAGTATATTAGCTCAGTCTGGAGATAACTTACTGGAGGCCTTCTTCCTCCACATACACAGCCTATCTGTCCAACAACCTCCATTTTAACATGTAAACCACACCTAAAGGTGGGGTATGTGGGCAGACAGACCTGCCTATCTCTCAGGTTGCCTGTAAAACCTGGCCCAGATGCACCAAACAAGTCTCTTAGTACTATGTGTACTAAAGCAATACTCCAGGTTTATTTCACAGAGGACAACTACCTCTGTGATACATACCCCCCCATCAACTATGTGTTCGGCAGCCAGCTTACACTACTTATTGTTAATGCCCAATCATTTTTGCTATAAAAAATGTCAATGTGATGTAAGAAAAAACAACAAATGTCATGGCTTGTTATTGTGACACTGATAAATACACTGACTAGCTGCTAATGCCCTGATAACCATGCAATATCCACTCCCTGATAGCTCAATGATTTTTTTTTTTTATCAGAGTTGCTATTATCCCAAAATAATAATACTCTCTGCTTCTACTGTACATGTACAAATGATGTTAAATATTCTTACATGATCTTATTACTTGCACTGTAAGATACATATTTAATATAAGAACACGTCAGATATAAACCATATGTACAGGCCAAGATTAGAGAATGTAATCCACCTCACCTATGCTGAGTGCCTTGGTTACATGAGTATACATAATTAGTACCTTCTAATCTGCACCGTGCTGGCACTGCACATTCTTATTAAATTACACAGAGGAGCAGCACCATAATACTTTTTATTTGTTTACTCAGGCATTAACAATTCTCTGAGGAAATGTGTTTTCCTGCTCTGGTTTGGAGACCACAGAAGATAGTGAGGCAAAGCTTGCAGATATATTCTTTCCTAAGGTTTGGAATCTCTGGCTCTGAAACATAGGAGTCCTGGTTTCTGTTATAAATATCGCAAGGCCAGATCTGTCACAGCAGACAACATTGGCTCCAAATATATCCCACAGACTTCCAACTGAGTTATTCAAGCTTTTGACAGGAAAAATAGTGCTGAATGCCAGAATGTGCAACAGAGTCTCAGGTGCAGATGTGAATATAGCCTTAAGTTAGGATGCTTTTTTATGTCTATAATTGCTGTTTAACCAACCTACTTACCAAAACTACATGCCCATATAGAGGAAAATACAAGTCTCCAAGCAATTGTATAGATTTACATCATGGCGCCTGGCTGCTTCGGCCCTTTGTTCAATAGTGACTTGGCAGAGAACTACATGACCACAGAGATTACTATGGGACTGTCACAATCACACTTTCCTCTGTACTGTCAGCTGCATTCAGATACTTCTTATTGTATTTATCATGAAGAATAGTGCAAACTTGTATTACCTGGAGCAGACACAGACAAATGAGGGATCCTGTCCAAGAACAATATATGGGCCCTTTGTAGTCCAATAGCTCAGGTGATAGTGGACACTCTTACCTCTTAGGCCCCTGTGTGGCTGCACGGGTTGTACCAATGGTATGTCTGTCCTTGCTTATTACTATTATTATAATTATTATTATTATTATTAATGGCCTTCAGCTCGATCTCTTAATGGATGAATGCATAGGAAGATCGATTTTGTGCAAACCAAGATAGGTCCACCAGGATCTTCTCCACCATTATCTTGTAAGTATCAAGCCATCATGTTGCTGGTCTTCCTCTTGGCCTTGTTCCTTCTATTCTTACAACCATGATGTCCTTCTCCAGTGATTGCTATCATAGTATGATGTGTCCAATGTTGGCAAATCATAGTTTGGTGATCCTTACTTTAAGGCCGGCGTCACACTCACCGTACAAAAATACGGACCGTATTGTACGAGCGTAATATGCCAAAATGTTGCCGGCACAACAATCCGTATTTCATCCGTTGTCTGGGTGCGGCTGCGTATTTTGCGCATGTAAGCATCTGTATTGAATCCATATGGCATCCGTACAGCGTATTTTTCTCGCCGCCTTGCAAACTGGACATTTAATGGTTTTTAGGCCTGAAACTCATTGAAATCATCATCAGCAAGGCTATTTATTGGCTCTGCATCAGGTTGCAACCCCCAATCTTGCCATTTTTGTGGTGTGCTTGTGTTGGAGTCCTGCTGCTTGCTTGCCAACATGTCTGACACTCTTCACTTCACCCCAACTGATCGAGTGTTGTACAACTGGGTTTTGTTCCGCCACTTTGGGCAGCCTTACCCAGTGATCGTTGATCCGCGGAGGAGGAGGCGAATGTGGGTGCATCCGCATTTGAGGCAACGCCTCACTAAAGGCCATTTTCACCGCCTTTATGCATCTCTGCGGACTCATCCAGACAAGTTTTTTCTGTTTTGTCGGATGACCATTCCCACCTTTGAAGTTTTGCTGGAGATTGTGCGCCCTGGGATCACCTACCAGGATACCAGGATGCGGAAAGCTATCTCTGCAGAGGAGCGCCTTCTCCTTACGCTACGTTATATATTCCTCACCTACATACTGTCTGTTGATGATGTGTTTTCCCACAAGTTTGCATTGACCCTTATGGCTGTTGCAGAAATATCGTCCGAATCTATCCCATATATCACCTAGAACTACCAGAACTATTATGTGTATGTAAAAATGACAGAAACCTTTGACTTATGAAGGAGGAAATGGGCGCACCAAATATAAATAAATAAACAGAGAGGTGCGAATCGGTAGAATAAACATGCAATGAAAAAAAGGGAAAGAACTACCGTAAATGCGCACACTACACCAGAAACAATGTTTGTGAAAAAATAGCAAAACTTTATTGGTACATACAAGAAGTGAAATAAAACATAATTAAAAACAGAATGACTCCCATACTGAATACCAGCCCATAACAATTCCAGGGGTATAGTACACACAGTTCACATCCTAATAGTGTATAATAACAATAGCAAGATGAGTGTGTGAAGGTAAGATAACCGCACACATAACCATGAGAGAACCTGTATGGACCTGAAAGTAGCTGATAGCACAAAAGTAATACTAGGGTTAAAACCGGACCTGAAAAAAGCCCTTCAAAGATTGACAGAGAAAGTGCTATGCAGGGTAAAAAATAAATCCCAGCAGAAAGTGCAACCGCTACATAAATGATGATAGTTACCCCAGATTAATCCTCATAATAGAGGAATGAGAAGAAAGGCAGGTCTCAGGGAGGAGAAGCTAAGCGTGATCCCACGCGTTCCGTCGTAACCAGTACAGCTTCATCAGGGAAAGGTGTCAGAGATCATACCAATGCAGCTTTAAATACCTGTATGGACGTTAGCAAAGGGATCGACAGCTGTGCGCCGTTTGTTGATAGCCAGAGCGGAAAAAGATGGGCGTAAATGAAAGGCAGATGAGCGAAGAGTGCAGACGTCTCCACACCTCTGAATCTACGGCGCCTGCGCGCAGCGGAACGCATGATGCGTCCGCTGACACGCAGGTCCGATAATGTCTAAAGTGAAACAATCCAAGCATGCGCATGCGCAGTGCTGTAAAAAATGAGAAGCAGGCAGCGCAATGTTCCAGGGAACCAGGACAAGACAAGACAAGGAAACATAGGGATACACAAACTGACAAGCCATCCATGCCCATCCATACCAACAACCATAGCCAGGAGACATTAGGGACATGTAGTTAACCAGAGAACTTTTTATTGATAATGTGCAATTACATATATAAATGAGGTAGAAAAAAAGAAAGAAAAGGGGGGATAGCCCATATAAATAGATAGAAATCCCGATTAGGTAAGTATCAATTGTACCAGAATCCCAAACAAAGTGATCAAAAATTGTGCCATAAAGGCACCAATGTACATTCTGGATGTTGTGTAGAGACGGTATCCAATAGATAAATAGTCATCCAATGACGACTAATGGTAGAAGGGAATGGTAAATATCCATTTCTGTGACTAAAGTCGGCCATGTTAAAAAGGTCATAAAGGATATTTCCAATCCATGGTCAGAAAAAAAGGAATAGAAATACAGATGAAACTAATAAATAAAATCATCAATTATTCAAATCTCACAATGGGGAAAGGGACACTGGCAGACCCGCAGATAACCAAATGTCAATCAATATAAACCGGTCATAGCAACAGTTAAGCCCACATGCACATGTGTACAGATAGAGCAAGAGGGCAGAAAGTGTACACTTAGAGGTATATATCCTGCTAAGGAAGATAATTGACATAAAGGGTCCATACAGGTATACTCTCAACAATACGGGAGAATATCCGTATCTCAGAACCCTAAGATGTACGGGGTTCAATTGTGCCATAGATCCCAAGAGCCACATCATAATATCAAACCATCAAAAATGGATGAAGATACAACTTCCAACAGTCGAGATCCAAATTCCAGAAAAGGTATGTTAAACTCGGTTTAATTAAAAGACCAAGCCCTAAGTTGAATAGGTGGACCCAAAAACAGATCTAAATACAAAACATGAACTTTCGGTCCAGGTAGAAGGTAAGTATCCACTTGATTGTAGTTCCAACTCTTATAGGATCCCAAATGCTCAGTGTTAGTAATGGTGACACTTGCCAACATTTCCAACTTTCCAGTTCCGGAATAAGAAGGGTTATTATCCTAAGAAACCCGAAAATAGAAGCTCCTCATTCAAACCTGTTGGAGTAGTAGATTTAAGGTAAAAGATCCACTGAGACTCTATTTGTAAAAGAAGTCTTTTAGGGCATCCCCCCTATTGGAAACAACCACCCTTTCTAACCCAACCAGCCGGGTGTCACCAATCTTGCCCGAATAGTGTGTCAAAAAGTGAGAAGCCACAGACGTGAGGGGCTTACCCTTACTCTGGTCCGAAAATGCCAAATTAATCGTTGAAAAATGTTTCTGGATCCGCTGTCTCAATTCCTGTGATGTCTGGCCCACATAAACCTGAGAACATGGACAAATGAGAGCATAAATCACACAGTTGGTTTTACAATTGATATAATTCCTCAACCTGTGTCTGCTACCATCGAGAGGATTGACAAAAAAATCACAGACTGGACTCATATGTGCACACACTACACAATTTCCACAAGGAAAGGAGCCCCTGAGCTGGACCCCATGATTCAGACGTACCGTTTGTCTGAAGTAATGGCTTCTGGTAAGTAAATCTTTTAAATTAGGCGCACGTCTGGCGGTCAAAAGTGGTTGGTCACTAATAACCCTGGAGGTCTGCAGATCCATGGTAAGAATGCTCCAATGTTTATACAAGATACTTCTAATGTGATTCCAATAGGTGTCACATTCCTTTGTCCTAGGGCAGTGATGGCGAACCTTGGCACTCCAGCTGTTGGAGAACTACAACTCCCAGCATGCCTCAACTGCTGCAGGTTGCAAGGGCATGCTGGGAGTTGTAGTTTTACAACAGCTGGAGTGCCAAGGTTAGCCATCGCTGTCCTAGGGACTAGAAGAGAATCCTGTGTTAGACATTTAGCTCGTTGGTAAGCGATTGGTCAAACTTAGCGCTTCATGAGAGAAGTCAGAATCAGAAGAGCAATTTCTTCTAATTCGCAAGAACTGGCCCATAGGAACACCCCTTTTTGTATGGGGCGGATGGAAACTCCGATATTCAAGGAGACTATTAGTGGCCGTCGGTTTGCGAAAAAGAGTGGTATGGACTGTGCCCTCCTCAGTTTTCACATCCAAATCCAGAAATGTAACGGAGGAGGGAGACATGTGGTGAGTCAAAATGATATTGAGAGCATTTTGAGTCAGATCATGAATAAATTCCTGACACGCCTCCACAGAACCCACCCAGACAAAAAATATGTCATCGATTTAGCATGACCAATATCGGACATAATCTTTAAACCTGACGGAGGGAAAAACCACCGTAGCCTCCCACCATCCAAGAAACAAATTTGCAAACGCCGGAGCACATCGGGCTCCCATGGCCACTCCGGACGTCTGCAAATAAAAGGAACGATCGAAAAGAAAAAAATTGTGTGTCAGCACAAATCTAAGTAGGTCTAAGATCAAGGAGTCGTGCATTCTATCTGAGCTTGGTAATAGATCAAAAAATACATGGCCGCCGAAATCCCCTCTTCATGACCAATATTGGAGTACAAAGACTCTACGTCACAAGTGACAAGAATAGCCCCTGGTGGTAAACGAATGCCTTGACAGATTCTCAGAAAATGTGACGTGTCCTGGACAAAAGATGGTAGGTCTTTGACTAAAGGTTTCAAAAAGTGGTCTAGATATATGCAAGCCTTTTCACAAAGGCTGCCAATACTTGCCACAATCGGACGTCCAGGAGGTTTGCTTAAATTCTTGTGCACTTTGGGCAGCATGTAGAAAGCGGGTGTAATAGGATGTTCTACCCACATAAAAGAATGTTCCTGATTGTTTATTATGCCTAAATCTTTGGCCTTATCCAAAAGCCTCCTAAATTTGATGGAGAAAACTCCAGTAGGATCAGAGGGTAGTTTACGGTAATACCTAGTGTTATCAAGTTGTCGATGTGCTTCCTCCAAATAGAGATCATATGGCCAAAGGACAACATTCCCACCCTTGTCCGCTTCTTTGATGATAAAAGACTGGTTTGACCTGAGTTCCTGGATAGCTGACCTTTCTGCTGAGTTAAGATTGTTGCTAGACAGACAAGAGGAAGACAAAGAAAGGAGATCTTTCTTCACAAGTTCAAAAAATATGCGGATAGCTGGAACCAATGAGAAGGGGGAGCCGCGTGAGATTTGTTCCTATAGGGAAAACGATTCTTACCACCGGTAACTTGATTTTCTTGTAAGAGATCCAGCAAGTCACGTAAGACTTGTCTATCCGTAGATTCCAAATTGTCACCGTTGTCCAATATTTGAGGTTTAGAATGTAGTACTTTCAGAACCAAACCCCTGCAAAAGAGATACAAATCCTTAATGAGGGTAAATTTGTCTGGGAATTGTACCGGGGAGAAAGTCAACCCTCTCTGCAATACAGATATTTCAACAGAGGTCAATTGGTGATCAGAAAGATTGATAACATTTAAAATCTCACTTGATACCTGTTGGTCAAGGGACAGTACTTCCAATGTACCCTGGGGATTTATCGGCGGGCATTCCTGTGCTGGAACATTGCGCTGCCTGCTTCTCATATTTTACGGCACTGCGCATGCGCGGTGCTTGGATTGTTTCACTTCAGACACTATCGGACCTGCGTGGCAGCGGACGCATCATGCGTTCCGCTGCGCGCAGACGCCGTAGATCCGGAGGTGTGGAGACGTCTGCACTCTTCGCTCCCCTGCCTTTCATTTACGCCCATCTTTTTCCGCTCTGGCTATCAACAAACGGCGCACAGCTGTCGATCCCTTTGCTAACGTCCATACAGGTATTTAAAGCTGCATTGGTATGATCTCTGACACCTTTCCCTGATGAAGCTGTACTGGTTACGGCAGAACGCGTGGGATCACGCTTAGCTTCTCCTCCCTGAGACCTGCCTTTCTTCTCATTCCTCTATTATGAGGATTAATCTGGGGTAACTATCATCATTTATGTAGCGGTTGCACTTTCTGCTGGGATTTATTTTTTACCCTGCATAGCACTTTCTCTGTCAATCTTTGAAGGGCTTTTTTCAGGTCCGGTTTTAACCCTAGTATTACTTTTGTGCTATCAGCTACTTTCAGGTCCATACAGGTTCTCTCATGGTTATGTGTGCGGTTATCTTACCTTCACACACTCATCTTGCTATTGTTATTATACACTATTAGGATGTGAACTGTGTGTACTATACCCCTGGAATTGTTATGGGCTGGTATTCAGTATGGGAGTCATTCTGTTTTTAATTATGTTTTATTTCACTTCTTGTATGTACCAATAAAGTTTTGCTATTTTTTCACAAACATTGTTTCTGGTGTAGTGTGCGCATTTACGGTAGTTCTTGCCCTTTTTTCAGAAACCTTTGACTTGTGGTAAATAGAACGTAGGATTGTTTGTAAATGAAATGATTTAACGGTTATGAATAATGCGTTTGTTCTACCTTTGTGCATGTGTAATGATTGCTCTCTCTACATTTGGTTACTTGTAGGTTCCTAACTACTGGCATATCCTATGCCGCACTCCATCTGGAGTTTTTGATTGGGAGATCCACCATCTCTGGCATTGTGCGTGATCCCTGCTCACAACTCTGGGACAGACTTCATCAACTGGTGATGCCTGAGCCAAAGGTGGGAGACTGGAAGAGGATTGCCAGGGGATTTGAGGAGCAATGCCAGTTCCCAAATTGTATAGGACCCCTTGATGGGAAGCACATCCGTGTGGGTAAGCTGCCGAACTTAGGGTCCCAATTCTATAATTATAAACAATATTTTTCTGTAGTGCTGTTGGCTCTGGTTGACAGTAACTACAGGTTTATAATTGTAGACATTGGGGCCTATGGAAGAACTGGAAACTCTAGAGTCTTCAATTCTTCCATCATGGGTCGGCGGCTTCGCAATAACGAGTTGCACCTACCACCAGCACGCCAACTTCCTGGCTCCAATCTAGAACCTGTCCCATATGTTGTAGTGGGAATGCGGCCTTCCAGCTATCAGGGAATGTGATGAGGCCATGTCCACGACGACACCTTGACCACCGTCGTCGGATCTTCAACTTGCGCCTATCACGGACCAGGTGCCTGGTGGAGTGTGCCTTTGGCATTCTGTGTGCAAAATGGCGGGTTCTCCAGTCTGCTATTCAGCTGAGTGAAGCCAACGTCAATGAGGTCATAAAGCATGTGTTGGTCTACATAATTTCACCAGAATGCATGATTGTGGCCCATCAGATGTTGGTGAAAGTGTGGTCACCAATAGGGATATGCCTACGCCCCATGTCATTCCTTTACGTCACCCACTGTCAGGACTCAAAACCCGTGATATCTTTACCCAATATTTTGTGTCACCTATAGGTAGTACAACATGGCAAGATGATGCCTTATCTATGCTGTAATGTTTGTGTGTGTGTATTTAAGTAAACACATTTTGTTACACATAGTCTCTGTCTCGTGTTAATGCTCATAACAGATGTGTTGGTGGTTGAGTACAAGCAACTTATGAAAAAAGAGTACAAACTTTTTATGAAAATAGATCTTTATATGTGCAAACTGCCACTTGAGGTAGTGACTACCATATTTGCTTCATATGGTATATGTATTTACAGCCCCATAGTGTAAGTGTGCATTCTTACACAGTACCAAAATAAAGCATGACAAAATTACAAATGTTTCTATGCATAATAGTATATAAAGACAAAAAACAATAGTCAATATGGCTAGTGCTGATCATATGTGACCCATATGTGGGATTAGTCACATTAGACAAGTGCAAAGATGCATTTGACAACTGTGAGTGAAAGGAAATATAAAAAAAGAACAGACGTTCACTATATATAGTGAAAACCATGTTACCCATATGTTTGGTTCACAAGATGAGACTACTGCAAATATGCAATAGACAACATAGATGAAAAAAAAATAAAACAAAATAACAAAATTTTCCATAAATAGTAATAAATAAGCAAAATAACAAACTTTCACTATCATTAGTGAGCACCATATCTGCCCCATATGGTTGGGTTCTAAGACTAGACTAATGCAATTATGCATTGGCCAACAATGTTTAAAATGGATGGGGAAAAAATAACAAACATTGGCATAAATTATAAGATATAAAGAAAACAAAAATTATCCCCTAGCCCATATCCCACCAGCTAAGTACCATATGCTGTTTGTAGGCATTCAGATGAGTGCAAATATGCGTTACACAACATGGTGTAAAAATAAATGTAAAAAAACAAATTTTTCTATAAATAATAATACATAATGAAAATAACAAACATTGAGTATGCCTACTCAAGAGCATATTGGAACCATATGTTTCTTACATGCATCTAGATTAGTGCACATTTCTTTTGCACAACATGAGTCTAAAGTAAATATAAAAAAAAATAAAACTGCTTTTGAAATCTGAATATATAAGTATATAAAAACATCACAGCTGGTGGTATGTGGGTGGTGGGGTTGGCGGGTTCCCAGCATCTCTGTGTGGTTGGCTTGGATGATCACCTTGACCATCACCATGCTGGGGTGGATTTTCTGGGCCCTGAGCTAACATCTACCCATGGTCAGGTTGGTGTGTGGGCACATTGCCATACAGATAAGGGAGATTATATTCCTGTGTAAGATGATACCCACGAGAATCATACCCCCCAATATGACCATGTTGAGCACATCCAGGTTGGGACCAGCCTCCAACACTGGATCTGTGCAGGAGGATCATCAGATCCTAATTGAGCATGCACATTTTGGTGGGGGGCAAGGCGCAGAAGGTTACGGGGTGAGAGCTGCCACCTCTCATGGAATTCAAACACCTCATAAGGGGTATTGGGGGTGTGCATGCATCAATTAGGATGTGCATTGATCCTCGCACACAGAGCCTGAGCTCACGGGGTAGGGGACGAAGGTAGCGGGCAAGGCTATGGGCATAGGCCTCCTCACCCTCATCCACAGCTGCCCTTGACAGGTAATTGAGTACCCCAGTGTCCACATGCCTACGTGTGTCTGATCCAGTGATGTCTCGCCATCTTCTCCAATGGTGGGATATTGCAGCAGGCTGGGGGGAGGCCCCCAGAGGTACAGTGGGGCTGCTGCTGTTTGCAGCTTCATTCCCAATGGCGGATGCTGCTGCAGCTGCTGCCTCTGGTACATGTAGATGAGGAGGGGGTTGCTGTGGAACCTTGGGGGATGCTGATGGGAGGTTCAGATGATGGGCCAGCCACCTCTTCACCTCCCCCAACTGGGTCAATAATGGCCTCTGAGTCTGAGCCTGTCTCCCTCTCAGTGAGGTTGGATTGAGTTCTGTTGG